>CM035847.1:41691393-41866393 GCA_020510985.1 Pholidichthys leucotaenia | reverse complement strand
TATTACACAGAACTGGGGTTTATATACAGAGATAGCCGTGCCCGCCTGACATCACCCTGTGGGTGGGCATGACATCCCAGACACACATACCTCACACCACACTACAAACGCCAAATTTTAAATTTTTAAAATTAATGTGTGCTGAGCTGACTGTCAGTGCACCCTGTAGTGAAAACATAAAAGTGTTCAAGTCTGTACTCCGCCCACGTGTGACACACACTTCCTGCATGTGACAAGAGGGAGAACATGCTAAAAAAAATACAATGTGAGAACGGTCAGTGCTGACCAGTGCTGACCCCCCCCCCCCCCCGAGAGTGCCATGTCACCTCAGCACAGAACAAGGCAAATGGCATCAGTGAGCATACAACCATACAAATATTCCAACAGAAAAAGCTTTGACATATGTACAGCAGTAACACACTGGAAAATGACAGTCTAACTAATGAGAACATGTTTATTTTCTAACATTTACCATTGCCCATCAGCTCTTGCAGCTGCATTCACCCAAAAAGGCTACAATATTTCTGAGGGAATTAAAAGTAGCTGTCTTCATTTGCATCAGCTAAGCTCCTTGTATATTTAATGAAACACTTAAACACTTAAAAAATGAATGCAAAATATGAATAATACGAAACTGCAGTGACAGTACTGGTATAACAAGTATGCTCATTTGCACATTGCTCATTTGCACATTGTACATAGTCTCATGCCATCTCAGGTTCATATCATCCCTGATATTAAAATTAACATTGTACAGTCTATTGGGTATTATCAGAGGTGAGTCAAACTCATTAAGTGAATTTTTACTGACTCAGGGTCATATTATAGTCATCCAGTGAATTTTCAATTTTCATTCTTCTTGTTTCCTCTAGTTTTAACTGCTTTAATTGTGTCATGTCCGTTGTGCGATCTCGCAGCGAACATATAAATGGGAAGCGAGCCCAACATGCAGTAAATTAAATGTGTTTATTACAGGGAGAAAAAAGGTACACAAAATTTTTCAAATAACAGTTACAGATGAGAATTGGAAAGACAACCCACTGCAAATCTAGTTGGCTTAAGGAAGTGCCTAACATGCTCCATACAATCAGGAGCGGAGGGAAAAGGCACAAAAATGAGGACTTACAGAAATGTTTGAGCGGAAAGGCTCTAAGCAACAATCTGATCAGTCGAAAAGAAACAGCCAATAATCCGGTGAGTCAGGATGTCCATGTTGACTTAAGCTGCTACACTGACTGGTCACACTGCCTCCCTATAAGTACACAATACACTAACGAAGGCAAGTGGACATAGCCGTGTGGCAAGCAGGTGCATGAATGATTGGATGTGTGCATGTGTGAATGTGTGTGCATGCATGTGTGTGCATGTGGTGATGGAATACAGCCGGTGAATGTCTGGCCAGAAGGGGAGGTGTGGTCGTAGGGCTGGCAGAGAGCAAGGCTCAATCTGCAAGCTGGAATTAACAAGCAATAATCAAAACCTACAGCCACGGGTCATGGGTGGGGTTGAAAACAACCCTGAACAGGACAGAGTCCCCCCCCCCCCCAAGGAGTGAACACCAGACACCCACTGTACCATCAAAAACAGAGAATGAAGCCTGCCCCCCCACCCCCCCAGAAGGCCAACGCACCAAACCAGGGTGGGAGGTGGGGGGGAACAGGTTTAGAAGGGATTAATCAAGGAAAGAAAAAAAAACACAATACAACACAAAGAATATTTCCCAACCCCAAAACTAACCTAACCCACCCCACCCCCCAAGAGTCCCACAGTTCAGGGGACCGGCCAGAGTCCAAGGCTCAGCAAGTGCCCGTAAGTTCAGGAGGCCGGCCAAAATCCCAGGGCCAGCAGGCAGCCTGCAGAACAGTATCAGGCGGTCTGCCAGAGGAAAAGGGCCACTTGACCCAGGAATCCAGTCCTTCGGGCAGCCGGTCCGCATAGTTCAGCCACCAAGCCTGGGGAGAGAGACGAGGCGGTGGCCTACCCACATGATTAAGCCACCAGGACCGGAAAGGCAGATGAGGCGGTGGCCTACCCACAGGAAGGCTGAGAGTTGGGTGGCCAGACAGAGGAAGAACAACCCCTGCGGTCACTGGCGGCGGAGGAAGTAGAACCCCAACGGTGCCCAGCAGAAGGAGGAGGGACACCCACAGGGTCTCCAAAAGGGAAAGGAAGACCCAGGTGTCCCAAAACTGTCCTGTGGCACCCTCGGTGGTCCCGACGTAGGACTGAGACTCCGTAGAACCCGCGGTGGACCCGGGCTGGGCCATGGCTGCATCTGCGGTAGTCCCGGTCTGGGACAACATTGCACCCCTGGCGGACCCCGACTAAGCCATGGTTGCACCCACAATGGAGACCAGCTGGACGCTTGCTGCACCCACAGTGGGACCCGGCTGGGTCACTGCTGCACCCTTGGTGGTCCTAGTGTGGGACTGGAGCTCGGCTGCACCCTCAATGACCTCCTTGGAAGAGGAGGCTTGACCCACAGTGACCTCCAGTGGCGAAACTGGGTCCCCGGACCCATCTGGCAATGTTAGACTTCCTCCAGCGACCCTGGAAGAGGACTCAGATAGGGAAAAGAAGGGTCAGGGTCGCCAGCAGCGGCAGAGCCCAGCAAGGCGAGCTCAACTGCAGCGTGTGGCTGCAGCTGGCTCTCCTCACCTGGAACTAGGCAAAAATGCTCTATGAGGGAAAGAAGAAAGACAAAGTGCCATCTTTCTGTTCATAGAAGCTCTGTGGAGTCGCGGGCTCTTCCTTTGTCCAGTGACTGAGCTCCAGGGCCGATGGATGCTCAGAGGCGAGAGGAAGAGAGATGGACAGGGTAGATGAGTCACTTTCAACAGCAGAAGGTGGGGAGGGCTTCCCTACCAGGAATCAGGCAAGACATTTTGTCATTAATAGAAATAGAATGAAAATTAACTTGCCTGTTTACCTGGACTTGGATGTTGCCTGCTGCTGTACTATGTGGAGTGTCTTCCCTCTCCCTGGCTCTGGAGAGCTTGGACCCCACCATAGGAGAAGTAGGGACCGCCCCTAGCATCATGGCAACAGGAACTTCTGGAGACGGCACAGAGAGCCTGCGAGCAGCGGAAGGTGCCATCGAGGAGACGGACTGTGTGGCAGCTGGAGAGGATGAATAGGCTGATGTGATAGCTGGCAAGAACGATCTGGAAGAGGAGGCTGCCGCGGAAATGGTCTCACTGGCTGAGGAATGGGCTGCTGGCGAGGAGGAAATGGTGCTTCTCCGGAGATCCAGGGCTGGAGATGAGGCGGGTTGGAGCTCCGAAGACAGAGATGGGGCTGGAGCGCAAGGGCTGAGGGAGGAGGACGGCTGTTCCAAAGCTGGCGATTCCCTCTCGGGCAAATCTTCACACAGGGCAAGGAAGAAGTGAAGGATGTTGGCCGACTCAGGAAAAAACAAGAGATCAGGACATTCCTCCAATACCGCCGCTGCGGTGTCCCAAGCGGCACGAGCAGCCTCGCGAGAAACCAGCCCCTGTGTGGAAGCGAAGGCATCCTTAAGACGGGCAATTCCATTCAGCTCTGTGTTGCTCCAGTAGTCCAACATTACTCCGGTCGCAGATAGGAAAGACACACACGATAAATTGAGAAAAGCACGCTACTTCACTGCTTGGGCTTTTTGTGGTGGCAGCTTACTGTCATGTCAGCTGCGTGATCTCGCAGCGAACACATAAATGGGAAGCGAGCCCAATGTGCACTAAATTAAACGTGTTTATTACAGGGAGAAAAAAGCTACACAAAATGTCCAAATATCAGTTACAGATGAGAATGGGAAAGATAACCCGCTGCAAATCTAGTTGGCTTAAGGAAGTACCTAACATGCTCCAAACAATCAGGAGCGGCGGGAAAAGGCACAAAAATGAGGACTTACAGAAATGTTGGAGCAGAAAGGCTCTAAGCAACAATCTGATCAGTCGAAAAGAAACAGCCAATAATCCGGTGAGTCAGGATGTCCATGTTGACTTAAGCTGCTACACTGACTGGTCACACTGCCTCCCTATGAGTATACAATACACTAATGAAGGCAAGTGGACACAGCCGTGTGGCAAGCAGGTGCGTGAATGATTAGATGTGTGCATGTGTGAATGTGTGTGCATGCATGTGTGTGTATGTGGTGATGGAATACAGCCGGTGAATGTCTGGCAAGATGAGGAGGCGTGGCCGTAGGGCTGGCAGAGAGCAAGGCTCAGTCTGCCAGCTGGAATTAACAAGCAATAATCAAAACCTACAGCCACGGGTCATGGGCGGGGTTGAAAACAACCCCAAACATGACAAACTATCCTAACTGCTTTTTAGTGTTTATCTTTTAGTATTTATTAGTATTAGTATTTAGTATTAAGGTGTGTTTATTACCTTTATTAGTATTGATGTGTATTTATTACCTTGGCATTCATTCGGAGAGCAGAGTAAGAATGTCATTGCTCAGGAAATGTATTTCTTAACTGTGCACATGATAATAAAGTCTTTGAATCTTGAATCTTGAATAACAAGGTCACTTCCCCTTTGCTACTGTGTTGTTGGCATGTCACAGAAAAAGAAGTTCACATTCAAAAAGTCAAGAGAAAAAAAAAAAAAAACAGCAGAAATTAAGGGCTCTGTGGATAATCTATGGTTGATATTTGGATAATTATGCATGAAGGTAAAAGAAAATTTTACTGTTCTTGCAAATATTTCTCTGTTTTTCAAAATGATGTTTAGGTTTAGTTAGAAATTTTAGCTCCTAGTCTGCCTAATTTATTTTTTTTTTTGTGTGTGTTTGTCATAATGTATTTAGTCCTCTTTATATCTGGTATGGGGGGATTGGGGGTGTCTTTTGGGGGGACACACAAAATGTTGCCTAGGACCCCCAAATACCAAGAAATGGCCCTGTTAGTTGGTGCGTTGTGAAGCAAACTACTCAGTTGTCTGGGTGACCAAAATACCGTCATCATTTCTCTCACCTGATGTGATGATCATCTTTACAAATGGAAGGAACTTGAATATGCATGCAACTTCCTCTAAGAAGCTGCAGTTTCACATAATTTCATTAGCAATGGTTAAAATTAGGAGATTATGCTCTGGTGAACACTAGCAGCTTTTTAAGACCATTGTAGCATTTTATGCATAAGCACACAGTTTTAAAATGATCGGGGTTCTTTACTGTGAACTGAACTCATGACTTCTCATCTTAATCACAAAATGCACAGACACAGTCAGGTATGATTATTTATTTACAAGACTACAGATTATAAAGCAGAGGTTAAATGCATTTATAAGAAACACACAAGAAAAGCATAAGGAAAACAAAAAACAACACAAAACACAAATGATTCAATAGTATAGTGGAATAAATCTGGGAAAAACTATTATAGAGAGGGCATTTATTGAATAACCTACAGAACCTTTAGCTCTGGGTGCAATTTTTATTTTATTTAACCTTTATTTATACAGGGCAGTTCCACTGAGAGGCAACCTCTCTTTTTCAAGCATGCCCTGTTCATACTCACACATTCACACCAGGAAGGTGCCCAGTACAACCACAGACTGACCTGTGGCCACTGAGCAGCTCCACTGGAGCAGTTGTGGTTAAGGGTCTTGCTCAAGTTCAGCACAGTGGGGTTAAAGCTAGATTCAAGTTGCACCTCTGCTGTCTGCGTACGTGTAACCGGAAACATCGTGTGACGAAATTTACGTCATCGTCTCCACTCCCCTAATGTCTCCAGTGCTCGACCACAGACAACCACGTGCATCCCAAATTTTGTGACCGCGCTGCCTGCACATGAACGTCCCATTCATGAGGTGGCGATATCGGCACAGTACCAAGACAAAGTAGACGAAGAAGACAACGAGGAAACGGAAGACAAGAATAAATATACATGAATCATCCATACATACTTTAGCAGCAGCAGCAGCAGCATCTTTGTGGAGATGGAGTGAAAACCAGGAAGTCCAGCAGCAGAAAGCAAGCAGCATTTCTTCGCTAGTGAAAATCCTGGCACGTCAGCACATTGGCTTTATCGGGTGGGAGTGAAACTACAAATGATGGTTGTGCACATGCGTCAACCGCTTGGCCTGGGTAGATGAAAAAAGTGAGCATTAACAGCACCGCATACGTGCCGGGCTCATCCAAAGCAGAAATGCAGCATGAATGAAGATTAAGGAGGGTGGGGAAAACCCTCTTATGTTATCTGTGCCACCCAGATCTAATCCTGCTGGTTCAGGGATCAAACCCACAACCCTCCGCTGACAAAGCCACATCCCTAACAATTAGGCCACCACTGCCTAATGGCAAGTTTGAGAGGAAGAATGAGAAATTAGAAAAACAAAAATTTGGTAACTTGGGGATGAATATGGAAAAATGCTTTTTGTTACTATTTTAGTTGGTTTGGACAAGATGGCAACAAAAATAAAAAAGAATTATCCATTTGGTGAATTCAGATAATTATGTATCCAGCTTATAGAAGGTTTAAAATATTTAAGACATCACGTTTATGGTGAGACACAGAGGGTTTGAGTCTACAAATGGAGGAAGAAAAGCATCGCATGCTGAAGCATCCAGACAGGTTCATTCAGACTGCCACACATCTCAGGAATGGGAGCCCAAGTCATCTGGGCCCAGAAGGTTCTTCAGGGCCATTGTCATCTCATCTGATAGCTCTTGAGTCAAGCAGAGTCTCTTTCTGCAGCTGGTCTCTGAAAGCTCCTGCGTCCTTTTGGTGATGGCTTACAAAACGTAATGCAAATATTATTCAAAAATGATGAAAAAGCAGTTTTAGTACTGACATGAGTTTAGGAATTAAAGAATAAACTTAACACTAATGCACAAAAATTACAGACGTGGACAAAATTGTTGGTACCCCTCTGTTAATGAAAGAAAAACCCACAATGGTCACAGAAATAACTTGAATCTGACAAAAGTGGTAATAAATAAAAATTCTATGAAATTTAACCAATGAAAATCAGACAATGCTTTTGAATTGTTCAACAGAATTATTTAAAAAAACAAACTCATGAAACAGGCCTGGACAAAAATGATGGTCCCCCGAGAAAAGATTGAAAATAATGTGACCATAGGGACACGTTCAACCAAGATGTGTCCTCTAATTTACATCACAGGTGTCTACAAACTTGTAATCCGTCAGTAGGCCTATTTAAAGGGTAACAAGTAGTCACTGTGCTGTTTGTTGACATGGTGTGTACCACACTAAACATGGACCAGAGGAAGCAAAGGAGAGAGTTGTCTCAGGAGATTAGAAATAAAATTATAGACAAGCATGTTAAAGGTAAAGGCTATAAGACCATCTCCAAGCAGCTTGATGTTCCTGTGACTACAGTTGCACATATTATTCAGAAATTTAAGATCCACGGGACTGTAGCCAACCTCCCTGGATGTGGCCGCAGGAGGAGACAGATAATACGAATGTTAAAAAAAGAGCCCAGAACAACCTCTAAACACATTCATGGTGAACTCCAAGGTCAAGGTACATCAGTGTCAGATCGCACCATCCGTTGTTGTTTGAGCCAAAGTGGACTTCATGGAAGTCGACCAAGGAGGACACCACTGTTGAAAACAAATCTTAAAAAAGCCAGACTGGAATTTGCCAAACTGCATGTTTTAACCCCTTGCACTCTGGTCAATTTCCCAAAAAACGCCTAAAAATAATATACCCAAAGTAAATCAAAAGCTGTTCTTCAACCCTTTGCAGCATCTTCATGGGGTTGGTCTCATTTAAAAGAAAACACTTTGAATTTTTTGGCAAAATAGTCATAATCTCTCTAAGTGATCCTGCCACTGAGTAACAGTCATCTAAACATACTGAATCTGAAGAAAATAAAGTTCGACTGGGTGTTTTTTTTAGATACAAATGCTTGCAAATAACACACACCTGTCAGATACTGGCTGGAAAATGTAACAGAAATGTAGAACCAAGTGTTATCAAGCTCAGGTCAAAATTTTGTAACAATACCACAAAAAAAGAATATATTACACAACGTTTTTCTCAGGTTGTTCCCAGGCGTTTTTGAACTGTGCCAAATTGTGCCAAATGGCACAGTTTGGAAAAAAACGTCTATAACTTTTGAATGCTTCAACATAGAAGCTTCATCTTGGGCTCTAATGAAAGGTGACACTCAGGGCTGTGTGTGTGTGTGTGTGTGGGGGGGGGTTGTTTGTTCATTCATGAATGAATGAATGAACAAACAACCCCCCCCCCACACACACAAAGAAGCATGCCACGTAAAAACTGTGTGGCCTTTTTTTACAAGAAAAATAACCTACAGTGCAATAAAAATTATACTAAAATATCTGCAATGTAGAGGATAACAACCCCCCCCCTCCGCTACAGAGGAGCTCGGTGCACAAAAAACGGTGCAATTACCGATCGTCAAAAGTCATTTTTATTACTATTTTCATTGATAAAGAATAATTTAGCTTATAAAACTTACCTGTCCACAACAGCAGTGTCGTTGGCAAACATCTGTTCCTCATTGTCAGATGAACATGAAGCTGGACCGCTTGTTACGGACTCGTGGTTCTGGTCACGCGACAAAACCATCTCTGCTTCCATGATTGCGGTTTTTGCGAACGATTTTTCAAAACAAATACAGTGGGGAAAAAAAGTATTTAGTCAGCCACCAATTGTGCAAGTTCTCCCACTTAAAAGATGAGAGAGGTCTCCAATTTTCATCATAGGTATACCTCAACTATGAGATACAAAATGAGAAAAAAAAAATCCAGAAAATCACATTGAAGGATTTTAAATGAATTAATTGCTAAATTCCTTGGTAAAATAAGTATTTTGTCACCTACAAACAAGCAAGATTTCTTGCTCTCACAGACCTGTAACTTCTTCTTTAAGAGACTCCTCTGTCCTCCACTCGTTACCTGTATTAATGGCACCTGTTTGAACTCATTATCAGTATAAAAGACACCTGTCCACAACCTCAAACAGTCAGACTCCAAACTCCACTATGGCCAAGCCCAAAGAGCTGTCAAAGGACACCAGAAACAAAATTGTAGACCTGCACCAGGCTGGGAAGACTGAATCTGCAATAGGTAAGCAGCTTGGTGTGAAGAAATCAACTGTGGGAGTAATTATTAGAAAATGGAAGACATACAAGACCACTGATAATCTCCCTCGATCTGGGGCTCCACACAAGATCTCACCCCGTGAGGTCAAAATGATCACGAGAACGGTGAGCAAAAATCGCAGAACCACACGGGGGGACCTAGTGAATGACCTGCAGAGAGCTGGGACCAAAGTAACAAAGGCTACCATCAGTAACACACTACGCCGCCAGGGACTCAAATCCTGCAGTGCCAGACGTGTCCCCCTGCTTAAGCCAGTACATGTCCAGGCCCGTCTGAAGTTTGCTAGAGAGCATTTGGATGATCCAGAAGAGGATTGGGAGAATGTCATATGTTCAGCTGAAACCAAAATAGAACTTTTTGGTAAAAACTCAACTAGTCGTGTTTGGAGGAGAAAGAACACCATACCTACTGTGAAGCATGGGGGTGAAAACATCATACTTTGGGGCTTTTTTTCTGCAAAGGGACCAGGACGACTGATCCGTGTAAAGGAAAGAATGAATGGGGCCATGTATCGTGAGATTTTGAGTGAAAACCTCCTTCCATCAGCAAGGGCATTGAAGATGAAACGTGGCTGGGTCTTTCAGCATGACAATGATCCCAAACACATTGCCCGGGCAACGAAGGAGTGGCTTTGTAAGAAGCATTTCAAGGTCCTGGAGTGGCCTAGCCAGTCTCCAGATCTCAACCCCATAGAAAATCTTTGGAGGAAGTTGAAAGTCCGTGTTGCCCAGCGACAGCCCCAAAACATCACTGCTCTAGAGGATATCTGCATGGAGGAATGGGCCAAAATACCAGCAACAGTGTGTGAAAACCTTGTGAAGACTTACAGAAAACGTTTGACCTCTGTCATTGCCAACAAAGGGTATATAACAAAGTATGGAGATGGACTTTTGTTATTGACCAAATACTTATTTTACCAAGGAATTTACCAGTTAATTCATTAAAAATCCTTCAATGTGATTTTCTGGATTTTTTTTTTTCTCGTTTTGTCTCTCATAGTTGAGGTATACCTATGATGAAAATTGGAGACCTCTCTCATCTTTTAAGTGGGAGAACTTGCACAATTGGTGGCTGACTAAATACTTTTTTCCCAACTGTAAGAACAGTAGTAATCAAAAAAAAGACTGGCTAACGCTACCGTTACACACAGGTGTCAATGTGTGTCACCCAGCGGCTTAGACAAAACAGATTTTACGCACGGCAACGCATGCGTTGCAATCGTCGAACTTCTCTGCTTCAATTGGCTCGTTGTATTTGCGGTTGTTGGTAGGCAGGTCCTTCTTGCTAGGTTTTCAGTCATTGGTTCTTCAAGGTTTCAGAAACCCAAGTCAAGGCTCTTATTAATCAAATGAGAGGTCAATCAAATCTAAACCAATCAAAACACTCCTTTGGCTTTCTGTTCATGGCTGTGTCTGTACTGGAAGAACGGAAATGCAGCTTTTTTTTTTTTCAGTGTGCACTGAGACGCACTAGGACGCAGCGACGTGACCGCCCGCGGTATCCCAGAGTGCAACAGGTTAATAAGCCACAAAGCTTCTGGGAGAATGTCCTATGGAAAGACGAGACAAAACTGGAACTTTTTGGCAAGGGACATCAGCTCTATGTTCACAGACGCAAAAATGAAGCATACCAAGAAAAGAGCACTGTCCCTACTGTGAAACATGGAGGAGGTTCTGTTATGTTCTGGGGCTGCTTTGCTGCATCTGGCACAGGGTGTCTTGAATCTGTGCAGGATACAATGAAATCCCAAGACTGTCAAGGTATTCTAGAGAGAAAAGTGCTGCCCATTGTCAGACAGCTTGGTCTCAGTTGCAGGTCATGGGTCTTCCAACAGGATAATGACCCAAAACACACAGCTAAAAACACCCAAGAATGGCTAAGAGCGAAACATTGGACTATTCTAAAGTGGACTTCTATGAGCCCTGATCTAAATCCTATTGAACATCTGTGGAAGGAGCTGAAACATGCCATCTGGAGAAGGCACCCTTCAAACCTGAGACAACTGGAGTAGTTTGCTCATGAGGAGTGGGCCAAAATACCTGCTGAGAGGTGCAGAAGTCTCATTGACAGTTACAGAAATCGTTTGATTGGAGTGATTGACTCAAAAGGTTGTGCGACAAAATATTAAGTTAAGGGTACCATCATTTTTGTCCAGGCCTGTTTCATGAGTTTGTTTTTTAAAATAATTCTGTTGAATTCAATTCAATTCAATTCAATTCAACTTTATTTATATAGCGCCATTTCACAACAACAGTCATCTCATAGCACTATCAACTGTAGGGGGGACCCCCACAGTTGCAGAAAGACCCCAGCAATCAGGTGATCCCCTGTGAGCAAGCACTTGGCGACGGTGGAGAGGAAAAACTCCCTTTTAACAGGAAGAAACCTCCAGCAGAACCAGGCTCAGGGAGGGGCAGTCATCTGCTGCGACTGGCTGGGGGGTGAGGGGATAGAGAAGAGGAAAAGAACAGACATGTAGAGAGCAAACAGCACGATGGGGACTCAATCTATGGGAGAGAACAAACAAATGTTAATGACCAGCAAAAAAAAAATATTTCATAGAGAGTGAGGAAAGGAGTGAGGCCCAGTGCATTACTGGAGGTCCCCCGGCTGACTAAACCTATTAGCAGCATAACTAAGGGAGGGTTCAGAAACACATGATCCCTCCCTAATTGTAGGCTAGATCAAAAAGGTAGGTTTTAGCCCTATTCTTAAAAACAGAGATCGAGTCTGACTCCCGAATCCAGATTGGCAGCTGATTCCACAGGAGAGGAGCTTGATAACTGAAGGCTCTGCCTCCCATTGTACTTTTGGAGATTCTAGGTATTACAAGTAATCCTGCATTTTGAGAGCGTAGTGCTCTGTTAGGATAATACGGTAGTATCAGATCTTTTAAATAAAAAGGAGCCTGATTGTTTAGAGCTTTGTAAGTGAGAAGAAGGATTTTAAACTTAATTCTAAACTCTATGGGAAGCCAATGAAGGGAGGCCAGAACCAGAGAGATATGATCTCTCTTTCTAGTACCTGTTAAAACTGTTGCTGCAGCATTTTGGATCAGCTGAAGACTTTTTAAAGATGTTTTAGGACAGCCTGATAATAAAGAATTACAATAATCTAATCTTGAGCTAACAAAAGCGTGGATCAGCTTCTCAGCATCACTCTGAGACAAGATGCTCCTAATCTTGGCAATATTACGCAAATGATAGAAGGCAGTCTTAGAAACAAATTTAATATGTGAATTGAAGGACAAATCCTGATCAAAAATAACTCCAAGGTTCCTCACAGAGCTATTAAGAGAAAGAGTAACTGCGTCCAAACTGAAAGTTTGATTTGGAAAGGAATTTCTAAGGTTTTTTGGACCAACAAGAATGACTTCAGTCTTATCCGAATTTAATAGCAGGAAATTACAAGTCATCCAAGCTTTGATTTCCTTAAGACAGGCTTCTAACTTGGCTAATTGATTAGTATCATCTGGCTTCATTGACAGGTATAATTGTGTGTCATCTGCATAACAATGAAAATGTATACAGTGCTTTCTAATAATGTTGCCTAACGGAAGCATATATAAACTAAAAAGAGTAGGGCCTAGCACAGATCCCTGTGGAACTCCATGACTAAGCTTTGAGCTGAAAGAAAACTCATTATTTACATGAACAAACTGGAACCTATCAGATAAATAAGATCTAAACCATTGCAACAAAGTTCCATTAAGTCCAACATAGTGTTCTAATCTATCAAGTAGAATATTATGATCAATAGTATCAAAAGCTGCACTAAGATCTAAAAGGACAAGTACAGAAACTAGTCCATTATCAGATGCAATGAGGAGGTCATTAGTGACCTTCGCTAAGGCTGTTTCAGTACTATGATGGATTCTAAACCCAGATTGAAACTCTTCAAGTAAACCATTTCCCTGCAGGTGGTCAAATAATTGCGTAGCAACAACTCTTTCTAAGATTTTTGAAATGAAAGGGAGATTAGAGATTGGTCTATAGTTAGCTAAAGCTCCTGGATCTAGCGTTGGCTTTTTGAGTAAGGGTTTAATTACAGCCGTTTTAAAAGCCTGCGGTACATGGGCTAAAGTTAATGAAGAATTGATTATATGAAGAATAAAGCTACCAATAAGTGGGAAGACTTCTTTAAATAACCTGGTAGGAATAGGATCTAAAAGACAAGTTGAAGGTTTCGATGAGGAAACTACTTTGTCTAACTCACAAAGGTCGATTGGAGTAAACTCATCAAGACAGACATCAATAGAAGGAGTTGTAGTAGTTACAGTATTTAAGTTAACTGTGGGAAGAATCTGATTGATTTTATCTCTGATGGATGAAATTTTATTATTGAAAAAGTTCATAAAGTCCTGACTAGTAAGTTCTAAGGGGATGCTAGGATTGACAGAGTCCTGACTCTTTGTCAACCTGGCTACAGTACTGAAAAGAAACCTGGGATTATTCTTGTTCTCTTCTATTAATGCAGAGTAATAACTCGTTCTAGCTTTTCTAAGAGATTTTTTATAAATTAAAAGATGATTTCTCCAAGCTAAATAGATTTCATCTAAATTAGTAGAGCGCCATTTTCTTTCTAACTGACAAGTCTTCTGTTTTAAGCTACGAGTTTCTGTGTTGAACCAAGGAGTTAAAAATCTCTGATTAGACTTTTTCTTTTTTAAGGGGGCCACCAAGTCTAGAGCCTGATGCAGAGAAGCTGAAACACTATCCACCATGTTATCAATTACAGAAGGAGCAAGCTGTCTATAGCTTATTTCCGTTGTGTTGACACATGGCATAGAGGAAACAATCTGCATAAATTTGGAAACAGCATCATCTGAGAGGCATCTACTGTGATAATATTTTTCTTTAGGAGCCAAATAGTCAGAAATAGTAAAATCAAAGGTTAACAGACAATGGTCTGACAGTACAGGGTTATGAGGAGACACTACAAGATTTTCTATTTCTATGCCATATGTCAGAACAAGGTCCAATGTATGGTGGAGGTAATGAGTAGAATTTCCTACTTTCTGAGAAAACACAATCGAGTCTAATATTGAATTAAAAGCCACATTAAGGCAGTCACTATCTACATCCACATGTATATTAAAGTCCCCTACTATAATTATTCTATCAGATTTCAACACTAAATCAGCTAAGAAATCAGCAAATTCGGATAAAAATTCTGAATAGGTTGATGGGGGACGATAAACAATGGCAAATAAAATTGGGTTTAACCTGAAATTGCTAAAGTGCCCAATACTGAGGACCAGGCCCTCAAAGGAATTATAACATGTTTTTTGCTTTACATTAACTAGTAATTTGGAATGGTAAATTGTTGCTACTCCTCCTCCACGACCAGAACTTCTGGGATTTTGACAGTTTAAATAACCAGAGGGGGTTGATTCATTTAAACCAACATAATCCTCTTGTCCTAACCAAGTCTCTGTAAGGGATATTAAATCAGTCTGATGATCAATTAACAGATCATGGACTAACAGAGACTTGGGAGTTAGAGACCTAATATTTAACAAACCACATTTAATTTTTAAATTATGAGGAGGAACAGAGGCCAAATCATTCAATTTAGAGGCTTTATGTTTAATTTGAGTTTTACCAATATTTTGCTTTATCACTTTGGGATGCTTATACATTATATTTTTATTCACTTTGGAGGGAGCAGACAATGATTCTCTGATGGGGAAGACAGGGGCTAAGTTGAGGGGTGGCGGATGAAGAGGAGCTGCAGAGAGGCGTGTAAGACTGAGACTCTGCTTCCTGGTCCCAACTCTGAGTAGTCGTGGTTTTGGAAATTTGGATAAAAAAGATGCCAGATTGTTAGATAAATGAGAAGCACCATCCAAAGTGGGATGGATGCTGTCTCGTCTCATAAGACCAGGTTTTCCCCAAAAAGAGCTCCAATTGTCAATGTAACCCACGTCATTTCACGTCATTAGTTACAGAATTCAAATACCTTGGCATTGTACTAGATCCTCAACTCAAATTTAATCTTCATATAAAGAAAATTTCAAAAACAGTAAAAAAAAATCTGAACTGCTTTAAATTAATTAGATATTACATACCTTACGAAGCAGCTGCACTGTATATGCATTCTATGGTTTTTTCTCATATATCATACTGTTTGACAGTCTGGGCTCAAGCAGCCCCTTCCACAATAAGACATATAGGTTCATTATATAATCAAACCCTAAAAATCTTGGACAAAAAGCCCATTAGGTGGCATCACTGTAATGTTTTAAAAAAATACAACCTATTGAGTTTTGAGAGCTTCATTGACCTCTGTCTTCTGAAATTAACGTTCAAATGTTTTCATAAATCAGCACCCGAGCCACTTGCTGGTTTTGTCCAAAGACAGGACAGCAGCAGAGCCACCAGGAGTTCTGTTAACAATAACTGTAAAATATTCCACCGCAGAACCACATTTGGACAAACAGCTTTCTCTATAAAGGGCAGTCACATCTGGAACACAATGCCAAATGAAATTAAAATAATAACGGACTTTAAAACATTCACTAAAAATGTTAAAAACTGGCTGAAAAATAAACAAGAATGTACTCATGTATGAATTAATTGTCTGCAAAGTGAGAGTGAATGAAGGGAAGGAATAAATGTGTTTGTTTATAGTGAGTGACGGAGGGAGGAAGGCCTGAAATAGGCAAATGTGAGTTATGTTATATGTGTTAAATGTGAGTCAGGCTGTTATATTTGTGTATTTATAATATTTATAATATTTATGTTAAATGTGAGTCAGGCTGTTATATTTGTGTATTTATAATATTTATAATATTTATAATTGTGTATTTATAATTTTTCTGCATTGATGTATGTGGTTATTGTGTATATTTTTTATCTTGATTCTTTTTTCTAAAGCCCATCCAGGGACAAGAGTTGCAAATTAGCTAATAGCTATACACTCTATGTGCAACACATCAGATTGATTGTCTTTGATTAATTGTCTATGTTTATTGCACTGTCCCTGTCAAATAAACTAATCTACTACTACTATTTGCAGGACACCACACAGACAGCCAGCGGTTCAAGGATGACGAGCGACTAAACATGTCATCACTGGTCAGATTGGGGAGGGGTCCAGAGAATACTACAGTGGCAGACATCGTTTTTGCAAACTCACACACCGATTCTATATTAAGTTTCGTGACTTCCGACTGCCGGAGACGGATGTCATTAATGCAGGCGTGAATAACAATTGTGGAATATTTACAGTTACTTTTAGCCAGCATTTTCAAATTTGACTCGATGTCGCCTGCTCTGGCCCCAGGAATACATTGGACTATGACCGCTGGAGTCTCTAGGTTCACGTTTCTGACTACAGAGTCGCCAATGATCAGAGTTTTTTCCTCAGCGGGTGTGTCGCTGAGCGGGGAAAAACGATTAGAAACGTGAATAGGTTGGTGGTGTACCGGGGCTTTGCGACTAGGCTTCCTTCTCACCGTCACCCACCCAGTCTCCTCGCTGCTGAGGAGAGCCGGGGAACCACTGATAGGGGGGCCTAAGCTAGCTAGCTCCGCTGCAGCTAATGGGCGTCCGTCGAGATTAACTGGCGCAGACGGTGTTTCAATGCAGCGGAGCCGGGATTCCAAATCAGACAACCTCGCCTCGAGCGCCTCAAAAAGACAACATTTATTACATTTACCGTTATCACTAAAAGAGGCAGAGGTGTAGCTAAACATCTGACAGAGAGAGCACACCAGAGGAGAGGAAAGAGAGGTAGTAGCCATAGCTAGTGGCTAGAGAGCTGGAGAGCAAACCACACAGGCAGACAGCAAAACAG
The DNA here is from genome assembly GCA_020510985.1 of Pholidichthys leucotaenia. Taxonomy (NCBI): domain Eukaryota; kingdom Metazoa; phylum Chordata; class Actinopteri; order Cichliformes; family Pholidichthyidae; genus Pholidichthys; species Pholidichthys leucotaenia. Next base: position 41,849,505 of record CM035847.1, on the reverse strand, counting down.
GAAGTGACAATCCCTCACATCTGGGACACACCACACCTCACACCACAATTCAAAAGCATTGTCTGATTTTCATTGGTTAATTTTCATAGAATTTTTATTTATTACCACTTTTGTCAGATTCAAGTTATTTCTGTGACCATTGTGGGTTTTTCTTTCATTAACAGAGAGGTACCAACAATTTTGTCCACGTCTGTAAGTAAGCTGTATTTTGGAGACTCTTAGCACTTGCTGTAAACCAGAGGATATATAGACAGTATATACAGATGGTCAATAAGACTATTCCATACAATACAACCACTGTTAAATTGTTTCAGCTCTTCAGAGAGACAATCATGTGCAAGTTTTGAAGACCATGTGACAGTAACACTTTTCATACATCTGATATTCTTATAGTTCTCCACAATTTAAACAATTTATTTCTACACTCATGGCACTGACTGGAAAGCCCCATGTTTTCTTTATGGTATTTCATTTGGACTTCATCTCCTACAGATATTATAGAGACCAATCCCAATCTAACTGACTGCTGTCTCTTTGTTCACCTTTACTGCGTTTCAGAGCATGTTACCTTGGTTATTTGGTGAATGTCTAACTTTTCATATTGGGTCTGCTAAGACCTAAATGACTTACAGAAGATATAGTAAATAAGTGGGTTCAGGCAGACATTGAGTGCTGACAATATGACAGTGACCTCTGTTACATAGTAGAGGAACTGTTTCATGTAGCAGCTCCTCAGCAGTGAGCCATATGGAAGTGTAAGATAGATAGATAGATAACTTTATTTCGAACAAAAAAGTATAACAAAAACAAAACAAATGACAAATGCAATAAAGTAACAGTATACAGTGTTCAAAAGGGAGAAGGAAGAAGTGAACACTTATTAATTCCATCTCCTCTTTTCCATAAATACACCCATGTGAATTATATACAAATTACCACCTTTAAGATCCCAAGTAAACAATTTACTGTATTTTTTACATATCAACATTAACACCCATCCATCCTAACATACATTGATGTCCATACATCAAAACCAGCCTCAAACAACACAGATATACACAGTGCTGTTCCACCCACCATTCCATAGTGTCCCATAATGTCCCAGAGAGAGCATAGTGAATAGTACATATAAATACTACCCTTCTAACATATATCCTTTCAGCAAATAATGTTTATACCTCTTTTTGAATTGATTTCTGTTTGTACATAGTTTCAGTTCCGGCTCCAGACTGTTCCACAAATCCACCCCACAGACAGATATGCACATACTTTTCTTGGTTGTTCATATCTTGGGTTTTGTAAAGTTTAAGTGTCCTCTCAAATTATGATCATTGTCTCTTTTTTTAAATATCTTTTGTATATTAGTTGGGAGTTGATTATTAATTGCCCTGTACATTACTTGTGCTGTCTTAAATTTAACTAAATCGATTAACTTTATGACATGTGACTTTAAAAACAACGAATTGGCATGGTCTCTCGTCGGCCTCCGTCGGTGTATGATGACCATGGAAGAGAATCCTAAACATCTACTCTGCTGGAACAGCACCGCCTGTGGCTGAACAGACTGATGCGCGAATGGCAGTCCCTGTCACACAGGTCGCACTTGTGGGTGGTCTCCGTGCTACTGGGTCTGTGGCGGTTCTTCCTGCGGGTCCTTTTTTCATCTGCTGCAGCAGTCAGTCTCTCTTCACCCGCCTTGAGCTGTCTGGTCAGGGTGCCTCTCCATTTGGAGCGGTCCATTGCAAGGTCCTCCCAGCGCTCTGTGTTGATCTCCAGGGTCTTCATGTCTCTCTTGCAGACGTCTCTAAAGCGCAGCTGTGGGCGACCAACGTCTCTCCTGCCAGTCGCCAGTTCTCCGTAGAGGACGTCTTTGGGGATTCTGCCATCCTCCATACGGTGAACGTGGCCTAGCCAGCGGAGCCTGCGCTGCCTGAGTAGAGTGAACATGGAGGGAAGGCTGGCGCGGGACAGAACTTCTGTGTTGGGCACTTTGTCCTGCCAGGATATGTCCAGGATGTGGCGAATGCAGCACAAGTGGAAGGAGTTCAGTCTCTTTTCCTGTCTGGCATATGTTGTCCATGTCTCACTCCCATAGAGCAGTGTGCTGATGACGCAGACATTGTACACTGCCATCTTCGTCTTGACAGAGAGTTTGGGATTCTTCCACACTCGTGTGGTGAGGCGAGCGAGTGTGAAGGCTGATTTTCCAATCCTCTTGTTGATCTCTGTATCAAGGGAGAGGTTGTTGCTGATCGTGGACCCCAGGTACGTGAACTGATTCAACACCTCCAGCTCGTAGTCGTCGATGGTGATTGTTGGTGGTGGTTCCGTGCCTTGCGCCATGATGTTAGTCTTCTTCAGGCTGATGGTAAGCCCAAAGTCCTTGCATGCCTTGGAGAAGCGGTCCATCAGCGTCTGAAGCTCCTGCTGTGTGTGGGTTGCGACTGCAGAGTTGTCTGCGAACAGCATGTCTCTGATTAGAGCCTTGCGTACTTTGGTTCTGGCTTTCAGGCGGGCGAGGTTGAAAAGCCTGCCGTCAGATCTTGTGTGCAGGTAGATTCCCTCTGTTGCTGTGCTGAAGGCATGCCTCAGGAGCATAGCAAAGAAAATCCCAAAGAGGGTTGGCGCAAGTACACAGCCCTGTTTCACTCCGCTGCGTATGTTGAATGGCTCTGAGACCTTGCCGTCGTGCTGCACTATCCCCTGCATGTTGGTGTGAAACGATTCGATGAGGTTTTGCAACGTTGGTGGGCATCCTATCTTTGGCAGGATCTTGAAAAGGCCCTCTCTGCTGACCAGATCAAACGCTTTGGTGAGGTCGATGAAGGCGACATACAGGGGCATGTTCTGTTCTCTGCATTGCTCCAGGAGTTGGCGGATGGAGAATATCATGTCTACCGTCGATTGCTCAGCGTGGAAGCCACACTGAGACTCAGGGTAGACACGTTCAGCAAGCTTCTGTAGACGAATGAGAACAACTCGTGCGTAGACTTTGCCAACAACAGTGAGGAGGGAGATGCCCCTGTAGTTGTTGCAGTCGCTTCTCTCCCCTTTGTTTTTGTAGAGGGTGATGATCTTGGCATCCCTCATGTCCTGTGGTACGGCACCTTCCTTCCAGCACTGGCAGAGGACGTCATGCAATGGCAGCAGTAGGGCGGTCTTGCAGTGCTTGATCAGGTCGGGGGGTATGCCGTCGTTGCCGGGTGCCTTGCCAGCGGCCAAGCTATCAATGGCCTTGCTGAGTTCGTCGATGGTTGGCTCGGTGTCAAGTTCATCCATGGATGGCAGGCAGTCGATGGCATCAAGGGCTAACAGTGTCACGGTGTTCTGTCTGGAGTAGAGGTCAGAGTAGTGTTCCACCCACCTCTCCATCTGCTTGTTCTTTTCTGTGATCATCTCCCCAGTGGAGGATTTGAGGGGGGCCGTCTTGCTCTGAGCCGGACCAAGTGCTTTCTTGATGCCATCACACACACCATGGATGTTCCCTGTTATGGCAGCGGTTTGAATGTCTTGGCTGAGCTGAGTCCAGTACTCGTTGGCACAGCGCCAAGCAGTCTGCTGAACTTTGCTTCTCGCAGCCCTGAGAATCTGGAGATTCTTCTCGTTTGGGTACTTCTTGTGCTCAGCAAGTGTCGAGCACTTGGCTTCAATGACGGGGGTCATCTCGGTCAACTTGGCATCAAACCAGTCCTGTGACTTCGAGGTCTTCCTCCCAAAGGTAGCCAAGGCTGTGCGGTGGATGGTGTTTCGCAGCTCTTCCCACTTCTGCTTTGCAGATTCTCCTTCTTGTGGTACACCAAGTTCCTTCTCAAAGGTGGAGGCAAACTGCTCAACAAGTTCTGGTTGGGCCATCTTGCTGGTGTCAATCCATGCCTTTCAAGGCTGTCTAGCACGATGGAATTTCTTCAGCTGCAGCTTGACCTTGCAACACACCAATGAATGGTCTGTGTCGCAATCTGCACTCTGGAACGAACGGGTGATTAGCACGTTCTTCAGTGAGGTGCGCCTGGTCAGGATCAAGTCCAGCTTGTGCCACTGCTTTGAGCGCAGATGTCACCAGGAAACCTTGTGTTGGGACTTGGTCTTGAAGAATGAGTTTGTGATGCACAGATAGTGATATGTGCAGAACTTGAGCAGCCACTGCCCGTTGTCGTTCATTCTGCCCACGCCAAATGGTCCAAGACAGGAGGGCCAGGAGTCGTGGTCAGCACCCACTTTGGCATTGAAGTCTCCAAGGAGAGTGAGTTGTTCAGAGTTGGGGATGATCCTGACAGTTGTTGCGAGATTCTCGTAGAACTCTTCTTTTGCCTCTGGTGTGGCTGTCAGTGTTGGAGCATACACACTGAAGAGGGTGACTGGGCCTTGAGTGGTGTTGAGGCGGAGGGCGAGGAGTCGTGCAGAGCCATTGCTGCCCGGTTCCACCATCTTTAGCAAGGTGTTCTTCACTGTGAAGCCCACTCCGTGTTCCCTGTGTTCGTCACTGCCCTTTTCCTGCCAGTAGAACTTGTAGTCCTTCTCTCTCAGTTTGCCTGCGTCAGCTAACCGAGTTTCCTGGAGAGTGGCAATATCCACTCCCAGTCTCTTCAGCTCATTATTAATGATGGCAGTCTTCCTGGTGTCGTTGATGTCCTTGAGGTTAGCAGCGAGTCCTGTCATCATAGTGCGGACGTTCCAAGTTCCCAGTTTTAGAGTTGGTCTCTTTTGTTTTTTGTCTTCCCTGGTGCGAAGGTTCTCAGCCTGCTGTTCGGACTTCTCCTCATCCCCATGCACCCAATGAGGAAAGCAAGCTGTGGTGGGACAACACCTTATTGGCTAGGGGCTGCCCATCTTGAGGCGGACGGTAGCTGTCCAGTGAGATCCGATGATCCCTCCCACTGTCGGGAACAACCCCTGGCGCCGCAGTCTACGCCAATTGAGCAGTGGCTTATAACCGGTAACTGTCATTTCCCGTGTTTTGTCTACGCAAAAGGCGAAGCTGGAGTGTCTTCTCCAGTGATCCGGTGTTCTCCCTTCCAGCGTTGGGCATTGGTAGGATTCAAGCCTGGGCAGGAAGATATGGAGGACAAGATGTTGCCCATGCAGCATGTCTCCCCTCTCCATGTCACTGATGAATGCAAAGAAACAGCAGGGCTGCTACAGTTTGGCACCAGCGCCGTCGCAGGAGCCGCCAGAACGATGTTGAGAACAACAGAGAACTGCCTTAGGGGCTCCGACTCCGGACTTTTCCTCAGTGTTGACTCCCGAAGCCTTTCCCGTGACCGGGTGTGCCGCAAGGCAGCGGAGGTTTGAAATCAGGGTTTACCTTCTCCTAGATGGGCTACCTTCCCAGGTTGACGAGCCACCATCTACCCGAAGCATCTGGTTTTAAGGCACCAGAGATCCGCCCTCGCCACTTCTCCTATTAGTAAAAACAGTTCTGCCGGGCTTAGAGACTAAACCACACGGGCAGGCTAGGAGTTGGGCTTAGTTGTCAGAGGCTTTTTGAGACGCACACCATAAGGAGCATTTTATGAGCACTGGGAGCTTAACCCCAGTGCCGCTCCTGGCTATGACAACCTTGGAACCAAATATTATATGGTCTCTATATCCTACATTATTTATTATCCTTATAGTTCTTTTTTGTAATGTGCATATTGACTGTAGGTTGGTCTTGTAGGTGTTTCCCAAGACTTCTACACAGTAATTCAATTCAATTCAATTCAACTTTATTTATATAGCGCCATTTCACAACAACAGTCATCTCATAGCACTATCAACTGTAGGGGGGAACCCCCACAGTTGCATTAAGACCCCAGCAATCAGGCGATCCCCTGTGAGCAAGCACTTGGCGACGGTGGAGAGGAAAACTCCCTTTTAACAGGAAGAAACCTCCAGCAGAACCAGGCTCAGGGAGGGGCAGTCATCTGCGGCGACTGGCTGGGGGGTGAGGGGATAGAGAAGAAGAAAAGAACAGACATGTAGAGAGCAAACAGCACGATGGGGACTCAATCTATGGGAGAGAACAAACAGATGTTAATGACCAGCAAAAAAAAAAAAAAGTATTTCATAGAGAGTGAGGAAAGGAGTGAGGCCCAGTGCATTACTGGAGGTCCCCCGGCTGACTTAACCTATTAGCAGCATAACTAAGGGAGGGTTCAGAAACACATGATCCCTCCCTAATTGTAGGCTATATCAAAAAGGTAGGTTTTAGCCCTATTCTTAAAAACAGAGATCGAGTCTGACTCCTGAATCCAGATTGGCAGCTGATTCCACAGGAGAGGAGCTTGATAACTGAAGGCTCTGCTTCCCATTGTACTTTTGGAGATTCTAGGTATTACAAGTAATCCTGCATTTTGGGAGCGTAGTGCTCTGTTAGGATAATACGGTAGCATCAGATCTTTTAAATAAAAAGGAGCCTGATTGTTTAGAGCTTTGTAAGTAAGAAGAAGGATTTTAAACTTAATTCTAAACTCTATGGGAAGCCAATGAAGGGAGGCCAGAACCGGAGAGATATGATCTCTCTTTCTAGTACCTGTTAAAACTCTTGCTGCAGCATTTTGGATCAGCTGAAGACTTTTTAAAGATGTTTTAGGACAGCCTGATAATAAAGAATTACAATAATCTAATCTCAAGCTAACAAAAGCGTGGATCAGTTTCTCAGCATCACTCTGAGACAAGATGCTCCTAATCTTGGCAATATTATGCAAATGATAGAAGGCAGTCTTAGAAACAAATTTAATATGTGAATTGAAGGACAAATCCTGATCAAAAATAACTCCAAGGTTCCTCACAGAGCTATTAAGAGAAAGAGTAACCGCATCCAAACTGAAAGTTTGATTTGGAAAGGAATTTCTAAGGTTTTTTGGACCAACAAGAATGACTTCAGTCTTATCCGAATTTAATAGCAGGAAATTACAAGTCATCCAAGCTTTGATTTCCTTAAGACAGGCTTCTAACTTGGCTAATTGATTACTATCATCTGGCTTCATTGACAGGTATAATTGTGTGTCATCTGCATAACAATGAAAATGTATACAGTGCTTTCTAATAATGTTGCCTAACGGAAGCATATATAAACTAAAAAGAGTAGGGCCTAGCATAGATCCCTGTGGAACTCCATGACTAAGCTTTGAGTTGAAAGAAAACTCATTATTTACATGAACAAACTGGAACCTATCAGATAAATAAGATCTAAACCATTGCAACGAAGTTCCATTAAGTCCAACATAGTGTTCTAATCTATTAAGTAGAATATTATGATCGATAGTATCAAAAGCTGCACTAAGGTCTAAAAGGACAAGTACAGAAACTAGTCCATTATCAGATGCAATGAGGAGGTCGTTAGTGACCTTCGCTAAGGTTGTTTCAGTACTATGATGGATTCTAAACCCAGATTGAAACTCTTCAAGTAAACCATTTCCCTGCAGGTGGTCAAATAATTGCGTAGCAACAACTCTTTCTAAGATTTTTGAAATGAAAGGGAGATTAGAGATTGGTCTATAGTTAGCTAAAGCTCCTGGGTCTAGCGTTGGCTTTTTGAGTAAGGGTTTAATTACAGCCGTTTTAAAAGCCTGCGGTACATGGCCTAAAGTTAATGAAGAATTGATTATATGAAGAATAAAGCTACCAATAAGTGGGAAGACTTCTTTAAATAACCTGGTAGGAATAGGGTCTAAAAGACAAGTTGAAGGTTTGGATGAGGAAACTATTTTGTCTAACTCACAAAGGTCGATTGGAGTAAACTCACCAAGACAGACATCATTTGAAGGAGTTGTAGTAGTTACAGTATTTAAGTTAACTGTGGGAAGAATCTGATTGATTTTATCTCTGATGGATGAAATTTTATTATTGAAAAAGTTCATAAAGTCCTGACTAGTAAGCTCTAAGGGGATGCTAGGATTGACAGAGTCCTGACTCTTTGTCAACCTGGCTACAGTACTGAAAAGAAACCTGGGATTATTCTTGTTCTCTTCTATTAATGCAGAGTAATAACTCGTTCTAGCTTTTCTAAGAGATTTTTTATAAATTAAAAGATGATTTCTCCAAGCTAAATAGATTTCATCTAAATTAGTAGAGCGCCATTTTCTTTCTAATTGACGAGTCTTCTGTTTTAAGTTACGAGTTTCTTGTTGAACCAAGGAGTTAGAAATCTCTGATTAGACTTTTTCTTTTTTAAGGGGGCCACCAAGTCTAGAGTCTGATGCAGAGAAGCTGAAACACTATCCACCATGTTATCAATTACAGAAGGAGCAAGCTGTCTATAGCTTATTTCCGTTGTGTTGACACATGGCATAGAGGAAACGATCTGCATAAATTAATTATTACTACTAATTAATTAATTAGTAGTTAAGATAAGGTAAAAACAGTGAATTGTACAGTAAGACCAATGATTTATAGTCGAAGATGTGTCTTGTCTTCCCCAGTATGCCTATACATTTTGCAAACTTGGCCCGGATGTGACTGAGGTGAGGTTTCCAGCAGATTTTATTGTCTAGCGTCACCCCTAGAAACTTATTTTCCTGTACTGTTTCTATTCTGATATCATCTATCATTATCATTATTTCATAATTTATTTTATAATTTCCAAACAACATAATCTTTGTTTTTTTTAGATTTAGAGATAATTTATTTTTGTTGAACCACTGCATTAACTTTTTCATTTCAGTTGTGACCACCTCTAAAACCTGCTGCAAATTCTCACCAGTGCAAAGGATATTTGTGTCATCCGCAAACAAAATAAATTTCAGAATTTTTGATACTTGGCATATGTCATTTATATAGAAAATAAAGAGTTTGGGTCCCAAAACTGACCCCTGGGGAACACCACGTGATTTCCATGAAGGGTGATTTGTGCTCACCAATTTGTACAAATTGTTGTCTGTTACTTAAATAACTTTCCACCCAACTCAGTCCTACCCCTCTTATCCCATACCTTTCCAGTTTCCTTAGTAGTATTCTGTGGTCAATGGTGTCAAAAGCTTTCTTTAAATCTATAAATACACCTACAGCAACCTTTTTTTATCTATACAACTAGTAATTTCTTCTATAAGTTTGATCAGTGCCAAAGATGTAGATTTATCTGCTCTAAAACCATACTGGTTATCTGTAAGGAGGTTGTGTTTTTCAATGAAATCATCCAGTCTCTTAGTGAAGATTTTTTCAAGTATTTTGGAGAATTGTGAGAGTAAAGAGATTGGCCTGTAATGACATAACGCATGGCTCAGGAGACACACACGCAGGCTCAGGGTAGATTTAATAGCTTTATTGAACAACAAGAGTGCGTGGCTGCATGTCTGTGGGATAAGAATGTATTGGTGGTGGGCGTCTGCGTCAGGCACGGGGGCAGGAAGCCGTTCAGCCGGACAACCCTAAGGGAGGAAGCAGAGGGAGAAGGGTAACGGGCACCACACCAATACAGAAGACTAAGACAGTTTGCTGGCTTACTTGGTTAGGGCTGGTGGCTGGTGTTAACAAGGGCGTAGCCCAGGAGACAGCAACCTGGAGCGCCTGCAGCAGCAGCGAGGAGGCAGCGGCGAGGAGACGAGGTCCGCCGCCGGGGAATCCACCTGTGCACAGGGGAGAAGACTGGGAGAAAAAGAGGTGAGGGAAACTTACTCAGATTTCCTTGCTTGGAGAAGGGGGTTCCTTGCAGCAAGAGATGCCGATGAGAACAGACGGCTTCAGGCCGAAGCCCAGGGCAGGGTGAGTTAAATACCTCGCCGCTGATGAGGCGCATGTGTGCGCGCAGCTGGCGCCGCTCATGAGCGGCGAGTCATGACATGTAATTTGTGAAGCAATGACTGTCTCCTGTTTTGTATAGAGGTTTTACTTTTGCTATTTTCATTTTGTCTGGAAATTTACCATTTTGAAATGACAGGTTACAGATGTGGGTAAGTGGCTTAACAATTCCTTCAATTACTTTTTTCACTATTGTCATGTCAATTTCATTCCAGTCCGTTGATTTTGTGTTCTTAAATTTATTCACAGTCTCGATAATTTCCTTTTCAGTAACTGCACCCAAAAAGATTGTGTTTGGATTTTTATCTTCTATTTCATTTACAGAACAACTGTTGTTTGTTTCTGTTTTCACTATTGATTTTGCTAATTCAGGACCAACGTTTACAAAGAATTTATTGAAACCACTGATCACATCCTCTATATTATTTATCAAATTGCCATTTTCAATAAAATATTCTGGATAATTAGCATTCTTAGGTCGATTACTAATAAGTAATTAGTAATTAATAAGTAATGATGTGGAATGGAACAAAATAAATGCAAAAGACACAAACCAACAGCAAAATAGATTTTCTGGACTTCACACGTTTCTTGGAGCTGGAGGAAGACCCCCTTTTCTGCCCAGCAAGCTGAATCCTCCGGGAAATGCTGCAGTAGAAGACGAGTAATGCTATGAGGACTAGGAGGAAGATGATGGTGGAGATGATGTGTAAGGTAAAGTACCATACGGTGACCGATGCACTGAAGAAGGAATCACAACTCTTGGTTACTGAAGGCATATTTTTGTGGGTAGCCAAAAGTATGATGGTGTGGGTGATGGACCAAACCAGGAGTAAGACCCAGGTTACTACAGAGATAATGTGGGAGGATTGTACTTTCTGTAGAATGTGAGTTCTTGAAGGATGGGCAATCTTGAAATACCTGGAAAGAGGGAGAAAATAGGAAGTGACAGTGGTTGACTTCATCTTCAGACACATGGAACACCACACAAAGGTGGGTCTTAAACAGAACTACAGTCCTAAACTCTAGTCTGAAATCAGAAAAAAAAATACCTACCTGTTGGCGGCGAAGTCTGCTACAGTCAGATTCTTCAGGTAAATCATCAAGCTGTTGGACAGCTGCTGCTGAGCTTGACTCAAGTAAAATTTTATGATGAATCCATTGAGAAGGAAACCTACCTGAAGATGACACAGGATAAGATCAAGAATGTGATACATGTGACAGGGCCCTGATTCTGCTTTTTGGGGGTTTCCCCTTTATCTGAGTGGGTTATGTAGGATTTCTGTGACATTATATGATCTGCAAAGTAAAACAGCCCAAAGTCCATCTATATAGTTCTCCTCTCCCACAAAAATGAGGACTATAACTCTTCTAACGCTCCGACCTCTATACACACCAAATCCAAAACACCTCATTTATATCTCTAAAGTTATCACATCATTACTTAACAGACCTGCTTCCTGTTTAGTGTGGCATGCCCATTTTTAGAGAATAGGGCATAGACATAATGCAGCTAGCTTAGCTAGCAAGTTATATAGTAGCCCAAATGTGTTTTTTAGAGCTCTTCTCTATGAATTTTAGTCACCCCACTTGACACCTGTGGTCCCAGCTTATGCATTCCTTCACAGCTGATAATATATACTCCTCTACAAAAGTATTGGAACAATGACAAAAGTTTTATTTTCGTGATCTATCAAAACATATTCAAGATACAGTTATATAATCAACATGGGCTTAACCTGGAGACTCTCGGCTTTAATTTTAGGGTATTCACACCCAAACTGGAGCTACAATTTAGGAATTGCAACCATTTTAATACAAAGGGTCCTTATTTCAGAGGCTTAAAAGTAATGTAACAATTGACTCAAAAGCTATTTCATGGGCTGCATGGGCTATTCCCTCATTAATCCATCATCAATCAAGTAGGTAAAAGGTCTGAAGTTGATGTGATGTTTGCATTTGGAAGCTGTTGCCGTGGACCCATAACATATGGTCAAAGGGTCTCTCAATGGCAGTGAAACAGATCATCCTTAGTTCTGAAAAAGAGAAGGAATCCATCAGAGAGATAATGGAAATGTTAGGAGGGGCCAAATCAACAGTTTGGTACATTCTGAGAAAAAAAAAAAAAAGAGTGCACTGGTGACCTCAGAAACTCAAAAAGACCTTGACGTCCACCGAAGACAACAGTGGCGGATGACTGCAGGATCATTTCCACGGTGAAGAAAAACTCCTTCACAACATCCACCCAAGTGAAGAACACTCTCCAGGAAGTAGGTGTATCAGTATTTAGTCTACCATAAAGCAAAGACTTCATGAGAGCAAATACTGACATAACGCACGGCTCAGGAGACGCACACACACAGGCTCAGAGTAGTTCAAATAGTTTATTAACAACAGGCGTGAATGAGTGCGTGTCTGCGGGATGTAAATGTGTTGGTGGCGGCGTCTGCTTCAGGCACAGAGGCAGGTGACCGTACAGCCGGGCAACCCTATGGAGAAAGCACAGGGAGAGGGTGACGGGCATACACCAACACAGGAGGGATTATGGCAAGAGAAGGACTTACTTGGATAGTCAGGATAGCTGGCACAGCAAGGGGCGAAGCCCGGGAGACAGCCACCTGGAGAGCTCCGTGCAGCAGTGAGGAATGGGCGTTGGAGTGGAGACGTCCGCCGCCGGGGAATCCACCTGTGCACAGGGGAGCAGACTGGAGAAGGGAGGTAAGGGTTCTTACCCAAATAATCGTGCTGAAGATAGTAGAATGCTCACAACGGTGAGGAACGAAGTCTGACGGCTTCAGGCCGAAGCTCCGGGCGAGACGGCCTTTATCCCTCGCCGCTGATGATGATCAGGTGCGTGAGCAGGTGGCGCCGCTGATGAATGGCGCGGCGTGACAAATACAGACAGTTCACCACATGGTGCAAACCATTAATCAGCCTCAAAATTAAAAACGCCAGATTAGACTTTGCAAAAAAAAACCAAAAAAAAACAAAGAAGCCAACCCAATTCTTGAACAGCATTCTTTGGACAGATCAACCAAGATCAACCAAGATCAACCTGTACCAGAATGATGGGAAGAAGAAAGTACGGAGAAGGCTTGGAACGACTCATGATCCAAAGCACACCATGTCATGAGCTGGACATAGTGTCCACACCTTCTGTTATTTTTTAAATGTTGACACAACTCTGTTATCATTAGTTTGTTGGGTTATCCTCAGTTTTTTAGTTCACTTACTGTTTTCTAGTCTTTCCTGTCATCCTCCCATTCTTCTAACCACTCGTGTATTTTCATTTGACCCTGTCCTGTGTTAGTTAACCCCTTGAACTCTGTGAATTCCACGGGCGGTCACATCTCTGCATCTTAGTGCATCTCAGTGTGCACTGAAAAAAAAAGCTGTATTTCCAGTCTTCCAGTACAGACACAGCCTTGTTACAACCTGAGAAAAAAGCTGTGTAATATATTCATTTTTTGTGGAATTTTTACAAAATTTTGACCTGAGCTTGAAAACACTTGGTTCTACATTTCTGTTGTGTTTTCCAGCCAGTATCTGGCAGCTGTATGTTATTTGCAAGCATTTGTATCTAAAAAAACACCCAGGCGAACTTTCTTGTTACTCAGTGGCAGGAGCACGTAGAGAGATTATGACTGTTTTGCAAAAAAATTCAGTGTGTTTTCTTTTAAATGAGACTAACCCCATGAAGATGCTGCAAAGGGTTGAAGAACAGCTTTTGATTTACTTTGGGCATGTTATTTTTAGGCATTTTTAGGGAAGTTTAACAGAGTTCAACAGGTTAATTTCTGTGTCTCTGTGGCTACGGTCACACTACAGGTCTTAATGCTCAATTCCAATTTTTTGCTGAGATCCGATTTTTTTGTGTGGGCGTTCAAATTATAACTTAAATGCGACCCCCATCAGACTCCAGTGTGAACGATCTACAGCTATGAAGTGACCCGCATGCACAGAAGAAAATGTAACATCTGACACAGCATTGTGTTTACGGACATAAATATGAGCCCCGAACGATTGAGGGGGACAGAACTTCTTCACCTTGATGCAGTGCAGCAAAATAAAATATTAAAATCATTCAGAAATGACTATGCACAAAATAAATGAGACCAGCTTCATTCCTCTACAGGCCAGATGAGCGCTGTGATCAGCTCTGCTTTAGCAGAACTGGTCCATTAAACAGCTGTCTTGAAAATGAGACCCCGTGTCTCAGTGGGATTACCTGTATAAATAAGGTTAATAATAAATAATCCTAGCGATTACAACAGGTCTCTCACCCACTGACGTCAGCGGCTAGTGTCCTAATAAACACTGGTCCTGGACAGGAAGGAGAAGCCGCCAGAGACTCCCCTCTCCTGGAGTGTGTCTTTTTGTATCCCCTTATCGAGCCATTTCACTCCACAATCATGTCAGTAGTAACTTTACATTTTAGATATTAAAGCGGCCAGGACTCACGGTGTGCTGTTTACAGGGAAAAAAGAATTTGCAGCGTCCAGTAAATGTGCCGTTACTGTGTGCCTGCTTGTCTGACAGTTTCAGCCCTGATCTCCCCACCCCACCCCACCCCCGAAATTTTGAAGTTATCATGCAGTCAGAACCAACAAAGTTACAATCCAGTGATAAAGGGAAGAAGATTGATTAAAAAGTGAGCACAAATCAGCTGTGTCTTCCATGCTTGTTGCATCCTTCACCGCAGAAGTGGTGGAGGATGCTGGAGTCTACTTTACTCCAAGGAGTCTTGGAGTAGAGCTGTGGCTCCCATGCCCACCTGTGTCTACTTATGCACTTAGTTCTTTTTCTTTTTTACTGACTAAGAAGGATATGAGAGGAAAGAAAGCAAATGCCTTCTTACACAAGTACTGTCTCTGAATGGCATCTGATGGAGCAGACAACTTTCCAGGCACTTGGCCTGCACCAGTGGCTGCCTCAATGTTTTGTTGTCCATTTGTCTTTTCATGTGTTTGTCTGATATTGAAGTAGCACAAAAATACAGTCCTGGGTGGTATGTTAATCCTTTTTTTAGTTATGGGATGAATCACAGTGCTGGTTCTCAAAGCTGTTAATATGTCTGTGTCACTTCAATGAGGAAAAAGTCGGATGAAATGCAACATGACAGTTCAGACTGAGGTCGCTTTGGAAAATATCAGATACGTATCCAAATTAGGACCACATATGAAAGTAGCCTGGGTCTAGTGTGAAAAAAACAGATATGTGCTGTTCAGACTGTCATTAAAAAATCAGATATAGGTCACATGTTTCCAAAAAAATTAGAATTGAGCATTCAAACCTGCAGTGTGAACGTAGCCATATATACCCGTGGTTTTCATTTCTCTTTGTGGCATCATTACAGGATTATCCCTCCGGTTCGTTTATCACTTTGTGTACTATTTGACATCCTGTTGTTGTGAGTTTTCAGCCATTCGGGCTCTCTTCATTTTCTCAGCCCCTGTGCCGCATTTATTTTTTGTACTAAATAAATCATTCTTGCACCTGGAGTTCTACCCGCCTAAAGGACAGAATGATGCCACCAAAGGACTCTGCGGGTATGGACTTTAGTGTTTATGGTCTGGATGAGGAGGAGTGTTAGGCTGCACAGCTCACTGAGGATTTTGTTCTGGACACCCACACCTCCCACACTCCCAAAGCAGTCCTAAGGTACCTGGAAGGCAAGGCAGAGGTAATTAAGGCGTTCCCCAGCCTGCGGAGCTACTCCGGACTCATGGCTTTCCTCAGCTCTGCTCCCAGTTTACAACATATGCTCCGTGGGCTGGTGAGAAGCCCGTCTCCCATCTGTACCAGTGCCGACAAAGAAGCGTCCCCTGGTGCAGACGCCTTCAGCTTCTTGCGTTCTCCAGCTCCGGGATCCTCTCCACGCTGCTCTCAAGCTTCAGTACTTCCACTCCACCTTCCGCCAGCGCCAGCCTCCGCTCCTTACTGTTTTCTGACACCAGCTCCTCGCCACTTCCCAGCTGCTCCCGGCCAGATGAACTGTGTCACCACATGGAGCATTTTGCCTGGTTATTGTTCAACAGTCCTGGTGGCAGTGGCGCCCTCAGCAGCAGTGGAGCAGAAATCATATGTCACTCCCCCAGCAGCAGCTCCTTCGCAGCATCAGAGAAATTAAACAGCAGCCCCTTCTTCACTCCCGAGCTCTTCATCAGCTATTCCATCAGCTCCTTCCTCTTCCTCGTCTGTTGTTGCTGGTCTCCTCTCCTCCATGGCATTGGTGCTCACTGCTGAACTTCCATCCGCCTCATCTGCTGTTTTGCCTATTATCATGTTTGCAGTGCTGGCTCCTCCATCTTCTACATTGGTGACCTTGCCCAATGCTGCTTCCTCATCGGGGTTCCCTGGGGTGGCTTCAGAAGTGGCAGAGCAAGCCAGGCAAGTACCTTTTTTTCTCTTTTTACACCTAATGGAGAGGGATCTTGCCTGGTACTAGACAGGGGTTCTCAGTGGCAGTCACCAATCACTGCTGAGCCTCTTTCACCTCTTTCTGCTGCCTTTTTACCTGGTATGGACATGATGCCTGCCTATGTTTCTCCTTCCTTGTCTGAGGTGCCTGCATCTGGGATAGTACTGAATGCTTCATTTTCAGCCGTCTCCATGATGCACATCCCAGCTCCAGTGCCGGCTCCTCGTCACCCCATAGCTCCAGCTCTGGTTCCACATTGCTGTGTGCCTCAAGTTCTGGCTCCTCGTCGCTCCTCAACTCCAGTTCCAGCTCCACCAGTCATCTCATCGGCAGTTTATCCTGATGTTGTCACACCGGCAGCAGGAGATCAGGAGTTAAGACAAGTACCTTTTCATTTTTCCTCCACCATCATTTTTGAAAAGTCTTGCCTTGTTGCTGGTGGGGGGACCCAAGTGCACATTTCATGAGCTGCTAAGTCCTCCCTGCCAGTCTCTGCTGCTCATAACTGTGGTGTCACCTCATGGACCTCCTGTTTCCCTCCATCGTCTGAGGTGACCATGTCGAGGACGAAGCCGCAGGAGGAACACACTCTGGCCGTTGTCCAAGAGGTTAGGAGACCTCCACCTGTCACAGTTCCGGGGGTCCAACAGTCCGCTCCACCCGTCGCAGTCCCAGAGGGCGAGCAGTCCACTCCACCTTCGCCGCCTGGGGTCGCCACTTCTCGGTTGCTGAGGCCCCTCAGGTACTCTCTTCGGAGCAGAAAGCTCCTGTGTTGTTATCTTCATCTTCTGAGCAGAAAGCTCCCGTGTGGATGTCCTCAAAGCAAAAAGCTTCCATATTGTCATTTTCAACTCCAACCTCCACCTGGTCAGATACCATCAGCTCATTTTCCCACCCTACTGGTTCATCTATTCCCCACTGGAGTCCTGCCAGTTCTTCCTCGGAATTCCAAGTAAGTGGCTATTTGGCTTGCCCATTTCCCCTTACTCCATTCCTTCTCTGACAGCTCTCGTCTTCTCTCCTCAGGTGGATTGATTCCTCTGGTGAGTGGCTGTTTCTCTAGCTGTGCAACCTTTGCTATTTAATAAATTGTCAAACATGCCCCCTTGTGTGGTTCCTTCCTGTGCAGCTGCATCGTGCACGCAAGCTGACAATTTATAACCATGACAGCCTGCATGTGACAAGAAGGACGTGCTAAAAAAAATACAATGTGAGTACTGCCGGTGCTGACCGGCACTGACCCCCCACTGAGAGTGTCATGCCACCTCAGCACGGAACAAGGCAAATGGCACCAGTGAGAGTACGACCTTACAAATATCCCAACAGTAAAAGCTTTGACATATGTACAGCAGTAACACACTGGAAAATGACTAAGGAGAATATGCTTATTTTCGAACATGTACCATTGCCCATCAGCTCTTGCAGCTGCATTCACCCAAAAAGGTTGTAGTATTTCTGAGGGAATTAAAAGTAGCTGTTTTCATTTGCATCAACTAAGCTCCTCATATATCTAGTGAAACACTTAAAAACTGAATGTAAAATATAAATATTACTAAACTGCAGTGACAGTAATGGTATAACAAGTACCTTCATTTGCACATTGTACATAGTCTCATGCCATCTCAGGTTCATATCATCTCTGATATTAAAATTACCATTGTACAGTCTATTGGGTATTATCAGAGGCAAGTCATACTCATTCAGTGAATTTTTACTTACTCAGGATCATGTTATTGTCATCCAGTGAATTTTCAATTTTCATTCTTCTTGTTTCCTCTAGTTTTAGATAAGATAAGATAAGCCTTTATTAGTCCCACAATGGGGAAATTCCAGGATTGCAACAGCACAGGGATAGCAACACTAAGAGCAATAATTAGCCCTGGGAGAACAATAATAACCAGCAGAAATAAACGGGAGAAAAAGAGGGAGAATGTTGAGAGGCCCGGGCTTGGACAACCTCAGCGCTCGGATCACCACAGTACCACCCGCTCAAAGGACGCATTCCAGGTGTCTGAAGGAACATCCAGGGAACCCCCCCAACGAGAAAGCTAACAAGACCGACCTCAGGTGGGCGGAGGGGGAAACCGGCTAGGAGGGAGAGAAACCTGGGAAGAGACAGAAAAAAAAAAAAAAAAACACGACTAAAGGCACAATACAGAGAGGGACAGAGAAAACAAAACAAACAAAAAAAACCCCACAAGGAACAAATAACACAGAATAGTGCAGCTACATACATGCACCCCCACACAAATGACAAGTGGTGACAAACAACCCACCATGACATGAGAGCTTCCTCGCAAAAATGTCCAAAACCCAATAAAGAGGTGAAACAAAAATAAGTACACTTCAGGTCAGAAACTTTCAAATCCAGGAAAACAGGCGAACACAAAAATGCACATGTACAGTACACTCATGTCACTGCAAGGGAAAGACATCTCCTCTTAGCAATATACAAGAGGAGGAGAGAAAAAAACACACAACAAAAACACAAGTATAGGGATACCGGCAGGGAGAGAGAAGAAAAAAAAAAGGCAGTTCAGGTGGACTACTAGCATCCAGACTCCACATCAGGAAAAAAGAAAAAAGCAGTTCGGGTGGCCTAGCCAAGTCCCAAACCCGGGAAAACAGTACCTCCGAACCAGCGGAACAGTCCTTCAGGCGGCCGACCCAGGTCGCAGAACCGGTGGAGCAGTCCATCAGACAGCTGGCCCACTTCCTTAGACAACTAGGATCAGAGGCGGGAGCTCGGAGGAGGCTTCCCTACCGAGAGGCACAGCGAGGGGAAGCCGAACCGAATTAAAGGGACCCCAGCGGTGTCCGGTGGTGTAGAATTGGGAGTGGGTGGGTGGGGAACCAGTCCGGTGTCAGGCAGAAGGGGATCTGCAGCTCCCTCACCGACCTCAAACCGGGCCAGAACAGCACCCTTGGTGGACTCCGACCGGACCAGTGCAGCGCCCTCGGTCGACCCCGACCAGGCCAGCGCAGCACCTTCGGTGGACCCCGACCGGGCCAGCGCAGCACCTGGGATGACCTCCAAACACAAACCCGGAGCCTCAACGAACACGACTGGAGCTGACTCATCTCCAGTGACCCTGGGAGAAGGCTCGGAGAAAGAGGGAGAACAGGGGTCAGGGTCACCAGCAGCAGCGGAGCCCAGCGAGACAAGCTCAGATGCAGCAACCAGCTGCAACCGGCTCTTCTCCCCAAGAGACAGGCAAGAATGCTCCAAGACAGAAAGCAAGAAGACAAAATAGAGCACTTGCCTGATCTCAAGTTTTACCGCCGTCCAGGATGGAAACAAATGCAAACAAAATTATAAACACACAATATAAAAACCTGATTCACATTTGCCTGTTACAGTAGTAGTACCCTCCCTGCCTCAGTCACTCACTATAATCAAACACATTCATTCCTTCCCTTCTTCACTCACACTCTGCAGACAATAATTTCATACATGGATACATTCTTGTTTATTTTTCAGCCAGTTTTTAACCTTTGTAGTAAATGTTTTAAAATCCGTTATTTTAATTACATTTGGCATTGTGTTCCAGATATAACTGCCCTTTATAGAGAAAGCTGTATGCCCAAATGTGGTTCTGTGGTGGGATATTTTACAATTGTTGTTTACAGAGCTCCTAGTGGCTCTGCTGCTGTCCTGTCTTTGGATGAATCCAACAAGTGGCTCTGGCTGTCACGCCGCGCCGCTCATCAACGGCGCCACCTGCTCACACACCTGTCAGTCATCAGCGGCGAGGGATATAAGCCGCCTCGCCCTGAGCTTCGGTCTGAAGCCGTAGACTTCATTTCCCTTCCATGGGCTTCTACCACATTCTCTTCAGCATCCTCGTCCCCGGTAAGAAAATCACTTACCTCATCTCTCCAGTCTGCTCCCCTGTGCACAGGTGGATTCCTCGGCGGCGGACAATCCCGTCCCTCGTCTCTCCTCGCTGCTGCACCGAGCCCTGCAGGTGGCTGTCTCCCGGGCTTCCATCCTTGAAGCACCAGTCATCTGTCCTAACAAGTAAGCTTCTCTCCCTCGCCTATTCTCCTCCTGTGTTGGTGTGTGCTCATCACTCTGTGTCTGATTTCTCCCATAGGGTTGCCGGCTGAATGGTCTCCTGCCTCTGGGTCCGAAGCAGACGCCACCACCAACACATTAACATTCCGCAGACAGGCACCCAAACATCCCTGTTGTTAATAAACAGTTTGAACTACTCTGAGCCTGTGTGTGTGCGTCTCCTGAGCCGAACGTTATGTCACTGGCACTGATTTATGGAAACATTTGAAAATTAATTTCAGAAAACAGAGGTCAATGAAACTCTCAAAACTCAGTAAATTATATATTTTTTAGAATATAACAATGATGCCACCTAATGGGCTTTTTATCCAAGATTTTTAGAGTTTGATTATATAATGAACCTATATGTTTTATTGTAGAAGGAGCTGCTTGAGCCCAGACTGTCAAACAGTATGATGTATGAGAAAAAAACATAGAATGCATATACAGTATGGCTGCTTGGTGTGGTATGTAATGTCTAATTAATTTAAAGCAGTTCAGATTTTTTTTTTATTTATTTATTTTTTTTTTTTACTGTTTTAGAAATCTTCTTTATGTGAAGATTAAATTTGAGTTGAGGATCTAGTACAATGCCAAGGAATTTGAATTCTGTAACTGAACTGATGTCTTGATCGTGTATATTAACTTTAAAATGTTGCAGGTTACATTTTTTGAAAAGCACATTGAAACTGTTTTTCTGAAGGTTCAGCAGTACATGGTTCTGGATGAGCCACTCTTGGACATCAACCATGCTTGAAGACAGGACGTCTGCAGCCTGTACTGGAGTCTTGGCAGCTGTGTAAATAACTGCATCATCTGCATAAAGTTGACATGTTGCATCTGAGCAGTGTAATGGCAGGTCATTAATAAAAATGCTGAAAAGTAAAGGACCAATAATGGACCCTTGTGGGATACCCATACGGTTATTTAAAAGAAAGGATTTATCCTGCTGAACTTTTACACACTGTTCTCTATTCTGGAGATAAGATGCAAACCATTCTATTGTATCGGGAGAAAAGTTAAAAGATACCATATTGGATAAAAGCAAGCTGTGGTTTACAGTGTCGAAAGCCTTTTTGAGGTCCAGAAAAACAGCTCCCACCACATTACCCCTGTCGAAGGACTGTTTGACATTTTCAATAAGGCAGCAGTTTGCTGTTTCTATTGAGTATCCTGGTCTAAAACCAAACTGGTGTGGATGAAGAAGTTGACTGTCTTGTAGATAGTCTATCAGCTGTGTAGCTACAACTTTTTCAAGAACCTTAGACAGGACTGGTAAAATAGAGATTGGGCGGTAATTACATATATCGTCTTTACTACCCGATTTAAAAACTGGTATGACGACAGATTTTTTCCAGCCAGATGGAAATGTACAAGACCTAATAGAGAGATTAATGAGATGAGTCAGTGGTTTGATTAATATTTTGCTGTGTGTTTTGAGAAGGGAAGTGCTCATATTGTAGATATCATTAGTTTTAGAGTTTGACAATGTTTTAACAATGCCACCAATTAATTCTTCATTTACCTCATTAATGTGAAAAGAAACTGTTGAAAGTATTGATTTTGTATTGCTGAGCACATTTGGCAGCACAAAGTTTTTTGTTAATTCTTCCACTGACTCCACAAAATATGAATTAAATTCATTTGCCAATGTAGCATTGTCACTGATGGTTTTGCCATTAATTCTAAGTTCCTTTACCCCCTTCTGAATATTTATTTATTTATTTATTTTTTTGTTGGTTAAGTTATTTCAGTGCCTCCATGGGGAACTGTTGTTACCCTTTGCATGATCTATCAATTTATTGTAATAAGATACTTTTGATTTACGCAGCTGTTGTACCACTTTATTTCTTAAACTTTTGTAAATGAGATGATCATTTTGTAGTTTAGAGGTTAATGATGTTTTCAATGCAGAGTCTCGCCTCTTTATAAGTTTTCTTATTTCATTATTTAACCATGGTAGGTTAATCTTCTGTTGTCTACTTTTAATTTGCTTTGTAAATTTTTCTATAGACTTTGTGATTGTTGCAATTATAAAATTACAACAATCATCTACTTCATATATTGACATGAGTTGCTCCCAATTTTGATTCTCTAAATGATGTTCAAACTCCGCAGTTTTTGATTTGGGAATAATAAAATTTACTTTGTCAATATCATCTCCCCCAAATTACTGTAGCCGCTTTTTAGTAAGTTTTCTGACAGCAAGAACCATGTTATGATCTGAGAGACCAGTTACAAGATTATAGGTTCTGGTTATTTGTTCTGGTTTATTAGCAAATGCCATGTCAATAAGTGTTCTAGATTGTTTGGTTATCCTGGTGGGTCCTTTGATCATTTGTTGGTAATTAAATTTAGTCATGAGTCTTTTCAGTTTCTGTTTGTTCTTTTTATCAGACCAGTTAATATTAAAGTCACCATGAAATATTGTTTCTCTGCGCCTCTCAAGTTGTTTAACCATGACACAGCTGTGGGACTGGAACCAGGCTCTCCAGCGCCGCAGGTTCCTCCTCCATCCGAAGGTCTACTCCTGGCACCAGGGGACGCTCGGAGAGAAGGGAAGGAAACACAGAGGTAGCAGGTTCAGTTTTAATGGCTGCTGCAGGTGGTGGAAGCTCAGAGGACTGTGAACCCTGAGGTCCAGCCCCAGGAATCAGACAAGGTAATTCATCTGACAGAGATTTAGAATAAAAAAACACTTTCCTGCTTTCCTGGGGAATGATGGTGACTGCTGCAGCGGACTTGGTTCTTCCCTTTCCCCTACGGATGGTGACGGAGGGCCCCTTGGGAAGATGAGGAGGAGCCGCCTCAACAGGATCGGTGAAGAGCGAAGCTGGTCAAGGAATCACAGAGCTCACAGCAGCTGAAGGGAGTGCTGAGGAGGAGGGAGGAGCAGCCAAGGCAGTCCGGGGACGTGGAGCTGACGGAAGAGTGGGGAAAGATGACCAGGAGGCTGAGGCTGCTATTTTCACCCTCCGTCGTGAGGCAGGGAAAACAGCTGGCTGGGAGGCGACGTTTCTTAGGCGGCCCGGGACAGGATCCGGACAGGGACCTCACGGAGGAATGGTGATGGCTGGAGCCAGATGAGGACTCGCTGGGCTCACCGTAGCTGAAAGGCGTGCCAAGGAGGAGGGAGGAGCAGCTGGGGCGGTCCGGGGACGTGGAGCTGATGGAAGAGTGGGGAAAGATGACACGGAGGCTAAGGCTGCTGTCTTCCCCTTTCGTCGTGGTGTGGGAGAAACAGCTGGCTGGGAGGCGGAGTTCTTCAGGCAAACTGGGACAGGATCCGGATGGGACCCTTGCAGGGGACCGGCCCGCTCAGGAGGCTCCCCCCTCGTCGAAACGACCATGTCCCAGGGAGGAGAAGGGGGCTTCTTGGCTGGATTCTCCATCAGTTCCCAGTTCTTCTGATGCAGCGCCACTAATGCTGACACTCTCTCCTTGCTCTCAGGATATGAGGTCAGGTGATAGCACTTTAACGCCCTTTGTGCAAGGTACAGGTACCAGTGTGCGGTGTCGGAGGGGATGGACAGACGGGCGTTGGACAGGAGGTCATCAACCTCCATCAGGTACTCGATGCAAAATGCCATCTCTTCTAATCAAACTGGTACCCAGATAAGGAAAAAACTCAGGCCCAAAAATAAACTTACTGAGGCTGGCACCTGACTTGGCTGGAACCTACTGTCGTGTTTGCCCCTTTCAGGGCATAAATGAGGCGCCAGATGTCAACAGAGAGTTTGCTTGTTTATTAACAGACAGAACAAAATAAAGAGCCACGTGGGGCAAAACACATACACTAACTAGAACACAAAATAAAGAACACTAACATCAATACCAGACCGTAGCGAGGGCAGAACCTGCCGCTATTGAATAAACACTCATGAGTGATGAAGCGAAGACGAATCAGACACAGCAGGAAGACTGGAGCCGGGGATAGGGACTCCAGTCCTTGTTGACAAAGGTCACAGCGAGGAGTGAACCTCTGCTGCTCCCTTAAATACTGATAACAAAATATACCAAACAGGAAATGGGGAAACGTAATTACCAAAATCAAGATCAGCTGTGACAGTGACAGCTCGGCTTTGACAGCCGGAAGTTCGGCCGTGGCACTGTCACAATAAAAGTCCTGGGAGAACAATAATAACCAGCAAAAATAAACGGGAGAAAAAAGAGGGAGAATACTGAGAGGCCCGGGCGCGGACAACCTCAGCGCTCATATCACCA
Organism: Pholidichthys leucotaenia; assembly: GCA_020510985.1. Taxonomy (NCBI): domain Eukaryota; kingdom Metazoa; phylum Chordata; class Actinopteri; order Cichliformes; family Pholidichthyidae; genus Pholidichthys; species Pholidichthys leucotaenia. Next base: position 41,825,086 of record CM035847.1, on the reverse strand, counting down.
CATTATTGCTCTGTTTTTCAAAATGGTGTTTAGGTTTAGATAGAAAATTTAGCTCCTAGTCTGCGTAATTTATTTTTTTCTTTTGTGTGTGTTTGTCATAATGTATTTAGTCCTTTTTATATCTGGTATGGGAGGGATTGGGGATGGTTTTTTTTTGGGGGGTGCACACAAAAATTTGCATAGGACCCCAAAATACCAAGAAATTGCCCTGTTAGGTGTGTTGTGAAACAATCCACTCAGTTATCTGGGTGACCAAGATATTGTCATCATTTCTCACACCTGATGTGATAATCATCTTTACAGATTGAAGAACTTGAATATTCATGCAACTTCCTCTGAGAAACTGCAGTGGAATTGTCACATAATTTCATTAGCAATGGTTAAAATTGGGAGATTATGTTCTACTGAACACTAGCAACTGTTTAAGACCATTGTAGCATTTTATGCATAAGCACACAGCTTTAAAATGATCGGGATTCTTTACTGTGAACTGAACTCATGACTTCTCATGTTAATCATGTTTGGCTGCACGGTGGCGCAGTGGTTAGCACTGCGGCAGCACAGTTTACCCTTGGCCGGGGGATTGTGGGGATTGTGGGATCGTGGGTTCGATCCCAGCCCCCGACCAACAGTGATCTGTGTGGAGTTTGCATGTTCTCCCCGTGTTGCGTGGGTTTACTCCGGGATTTCTCCGGTTTCCTCCCACATGCCAAAAACATGCATGTTAGGTTAATTGGCTGTTCTAAATTGTCCCTAGATATCTGTTTCCTATAGGCCCTTAGAATAGAGGGTTAGTATTAATGAAAGCGCTTTGAGTGGTCTTTGTGACTAGAAAAGCGCTATATAAGTGCAGGTTAGTTAGTTAGTTAGTTAGTAATCACAAAATAGTGGAATAAACGTGGGAAACACTATTATAGAGAGGGTATTTATTGAATAACCTACAGAACCTTTAGCTCTGGGTGTAATTTTTATTTTATTTAACCTTTATTTATACAGGGTAGTTCCACTGAGAGGCTACCTCTCTTTTTCAAGGACGCCCTGTTCACACTCACACATTCACACCAGGAAGGTGCCCAGTACAACCACAGACTGACCTGTGGCCACTGAGCAGCTCCACTGGAGCAGTTGGGATTAAGGGTCTTGTTCAAGAGCACCACAGTGGGGTTAAAGCCGGATTCATGCTGCACCTCTGCTGTCCATGTACATGTAATCAGAAACCTCATGTGACGAAATTTACATCATCGTCTCCACTCCCCTAGTATCTGCAATGCTTGATTGCGAACGACCGCATGCAGCCCAAATTTTGTGCCCGTGCCGCCTGCCTATGACCTGAACGCTTTGAAAAGCGCATGCACAAGAATGAACATCCCATTCATGAGGTGGCGATATCGGCACGGTACTGAGACAAAGTAGACGAAGAAGACAACGAGGAAGTGGAAAACGAGAATAAACATACATGAATCATACATACATACTTCAGCAGCAGCAGCATCTTCGTGGAAAAGGAGTGAAAACCGGGAAGTCAAGCAGCAGAAAGCAAGCAGCGATTCTTTGTTGGTGAAAATCCCGGTGTGTCAGTGCAACCTATCGGGCGGAAATGAAACTACAAATGAAGGTTGTGCACATGCATCAACCGCTTGGCCTGGGTAGATGAAAAAAGTGAGCATGAACAGTGCCGGGCTTGTCCAAAGCTGAAATGCAGCATGAATAAGGCTTAAGGAGAGTGGGGTGAACACTGCTATGTCATCTGTACCACCCAGATCTAATCCTGCCGGTCCAGAGATTGAACCCATGACCCTCCACTCACCAAGCCACATCCCTAACCATTAGGCCACCACTGCCTAATAACAATTTTAGAGGAAGAATGAGAAAAACAAACATTTGTTAACTTGTGGATAAATAGGAAAAAATGCTTTTTGTCACTATTTTAGTTGGAGTTCGAGTTGGAGTTAGTTTGGACAAGATGGCAATAAAAATGAAAAGAATTATCCATTTGGTGAATTCAGATAATTATATAACCAGCTTATAAAAGGTTTAAAATATTTAAGACATCACATTTTTAGTCAGACACAAAGGGTTTGAGTCCACAAAATGGAGGAAGAAGAGCAACACATGCTGAAGCATCCAGACTGGTTCATTCAGACTGCCACACAGCCCAGGAATGGGAGCCCAACTCATCTGGTCCCATAAGGTTCTTCAGGGCCATTGTCATCTCATCTGATAGCCCTTGAGTCAAGCAGAGTCTCTTTCTGCAGCTGGTCTCTGAAAGTGAAGGAGCAGTGGTCCAGCTCCTGTGTCCTTTTGGTGATGGCTTACAAAACTTAACGCAAATATTATTCAGAAATGATGAAAAAGCAGTTTTAATACTGACATGAGTTTAGAAATTAAAGAAGAAATTTAACACTAAAGCACAAAAATTAAGTAAGCTGTATTTTGGAGACTCGAAGCACTTGCTGTAAAAAAGAGGATATATAGACAGTACATAAAGTTGGTTAATAAGACTATTCCACAGAATACAACCACTGTTAAATTGTTTCAAATCTTCAAAGAGATAATCATGTACAAGTTTTGAAGACCATTTGACATTTGACCATTTGAATATCATACATCTGATGTTCTTATAGTTCTCGACAATTTAAACAATTTATTTCTACACTCATGGCACTGACTGGAAAGCCCCATGTTTTCATTATGGTGTTTTATTTGGACTTTATCTCCTACAGATATTATAAAGAACCCAATCTAACTGACCGCTGTCTCTTTGTTCACTTTTATTGCGTTTCAGAGCATGTCACCTTGGTCGTTTGTTGAATGTCTAACTTTTCATCTTGGGTCTGCTGCGACCTAAAAGACTTGCAGAAGATATAGTAAATAAGTGGGTCCAGGCAGACATTGAGCACTGACAATACGACAGTGACCTCTGTTACATAGTAGAGGAACTGTTTCATGTAGCAGCTCTTCACCAGAGAGCCATATGGAAGTGTAATGATGTGGAATGGGAAATAAACAAATGCAAAAGACACAAACCAACAGAAAAATAGACTTTCTGGACTTCACGAGTTTCTTGGAGCTGGAGGAAGACACCTGTTTCTGCCCAGCAAGCTGAATCCTACGGGAAATGCTGCAGTAGAAGAAGACTAAAGCTATGAGGACTAAGAAGATGATGGTGGGGATGATTTTGATGGTAAAGTACAATATGGTGACCAATGCACTGAAGAAGGAATTACAACTCTCTGTTACTGAAAGCACATTTTTGTGGGTAGCCAAAAGTATGATGGTGTAGGTGATGGACACAACCAGGAGTAATACCCAGGTTCATCATTATCACCACAGAGATAATGTGGGAGGATTGTCATTTCTGTAGGATGTGAGTTCTTGAAGGATGGACAATCTTAACATACCTGGAAAGAGGGAGAAAATAGGAAGTGACAGTGGTTGACTTCATCTTCAGACACATGGAACACCACACAAAGGTGGATCTTAAACAGAACTATAGTCCTAAACTCTCATCTGAATTTAGAAAAAAAATGCCTACCTGTTAGCAGCAATGTATCCCATGGACATTATGCTAGCATACACGTTGAGGAAGAATGCAGCTAGTCCAAAGCTGCAGTACAACAGGTGGATGGTGACAGAGCTGGTGGCATATGTTAAGATGTGAAATGGTAGACTGAGGCAGAGCATGAAGTCTGCTACAGTCAGATTCTTCAGGTAAATCATCAAGCTGTTGGACAGCTGCTGCTGAGCTTGACTGAAGTAAGATTTTATGATGAAACCTACCTGAAGAGGACACAGGATACGATCAAGAATGTGATACATGTGACAGAGCCCTGATTCTGCTTTTAGGGGGTCTCCCCTTTATCTGAGTGGGTTATGTAGAATTTCTGTGACATTATATGATCTGCAAAGTAAAACAGCCCAAAGTCCATCTGTATAGTTCTCCTCTCCCACAAAAAACTAGGACTATAACTCTTCTAACTCTCTGACCTCTGCACACACCAAATCCAAAACACCTCATTTATATCGCTGAAGTTGTCACATCATTACTTAACAGACCTGCTTCCTGGTTAGTGTGGCATGCCCATCCTTAGAGAATAGCGCATAGACATAGTGCAGCTAGCTTAGCTAGCAAGTTATATAGTAGCCCAAATGTGGTCTTTAGAGCTCTTCTCTATGAATTTTAGTCACCCCACTTGACACCTGTGGTCCCAGCTTATGCATTCATTCATAGTCAATAATATATACTTTGGCCCTTGCCCAATGCTGCTTCCTCATCAGGGTTCCCTGGGGTGGCTTCAGAAGCGGCATAGAAGGGCAGGCAAATGCCTTTTTTTCTCTTTTTACACCTAATGGAGAGGGGTCTTGCCTGGTACTTGACGGGGGTTCGCAGTGGCAGTCACCAATCGCTGCTGAGCCTCCATCACCTATTTCTGCTGTCATTTTACCAGGTATGGACATGATGCCTGCCTATGTTTCTCCTTCCTTGTCTGAGGTGCCTGTGTCTGGGATGGTACTGAATGCTTCATTTTCAGCTGTTTCCATGATGCACATCCCAGCTCCAGTGCCGGCTCCTCGACACCCCATAACTCCAGTTCTGGCTCCATGTCACTGTGTGCCTCCAGTTCTGGCTTCTCGTCACTCCTTAACCCCAGTTGCGGCTCCTCGTCGCTCCTCAACTCCAGTTCTGGCTCCACCAGTCATCTCATTGGCGGTTTATCCTTGTGTCGTCACACTGGCAGCAGGAGATCAGGGGTTAAGACAAGTACCTTTTCATTTTTCCTCCACCATCATTTTTGAAAAGTCTTGCCTTGTTGCTGGTGGGGGGACCCAAGTGCACATTTCATGAGCTGCTAAGTCCTCCCTGCCAGTCTCTGCTCATGACTGTGGTGTCACCTCATGGACCTCTTGTTTCCCTCCATCGTCTGAGGTGACCATGTTGAGGATGGAGCCGCAGGAGAACAACACTCCAGCCGTTGTCCAAGAGGTCAGAAGACCTCCTTCCATTATCCAAGAGGTCAGGAGACCTCCACCTGTCACAGTTCTGGGGATCCAGCAATCCGCTCTACCCGTCGCAGTTCCAGAGAGCGAGCAGTCCACTCCACCTTCGCCGCCTGGGGTCGCCGCTTCTCAGTTGCTGGGTGCCCCTGTGCCGAAGGCCCCTCAGGTACTATCTTCGGAGTAGAAAGCTCCTTTGTTGTTATCTTCATCTTCTGAGCAGAAAGCTCCTGTGTGGTTATCCTCGAAGCAAAAAGCTGTCCATGTTGTCATTTTCAGAGCAAAAAGCTCTTGTGTTATTTTCAGAGCAAAATGCTCCCATGATGTTATTTTCAGAGCAAATAGCTCCTATGTTTTCTTCAGAGCAAAAGGATTGTGTTATTTTCAGAGCAGAAGGTTCCCATGATATTTTAAGAGAAAAAAAGTCCTCTGATATGTTCAGAGCAAAATGCTCCTGTTATTTTCAGAGCAAAAGGCTCCTATGTTATTTTCAGAGCAGAAGACTCCTGTGGTTTTTTTGAGAGAAAAAGGCTCCTGTGTTTTCTCCCGTCTGGTGGCCCACGGACTTTGGTAGGCCACCCGACACATCATGTTCATTCGTCAGGTGGCTTATGGACTTGGGTAGGCCTCCTGACCCACCATGCTCCCCTGTCTGGTGGCCTTTGGACTCAGGTAGGCCACCCGACACACCAGGTTTCTCTGTCTGGTGGTCCATGGACTTTGGTAGGCCATCAAATGTGCCATCTTCCTCCTCTTGGTGGTCTTAGGTCTCTGGTCAACCATCTGATGAACATTTTTCTGTTGTTGTTTGTGTCCTTGTTTTGCCCCGCCATGCATTTGTCCCTCTCCTCCCGCTCAGTGGGGTGTTCTTTGTTTTGTTTTTGGGCATCTGGTATCCGCCCTTAAGAGAGGGGGGTGGGCACTGTTATGAGCTAGACATATTGTTCACGCCTTCTGTTATTTTTTAAATGTTTGCACAACTCTGAAATCATTAGTTTGTTGGATGATCCTCAGTTTCTTAGTTCAGTTACTGTTTTCTATTCTCTCCCGTCACCCTCCCATTCCTCCAGCCACTCATGTGTGTTTTCATTTGACCCTAATTAGTTACCCTGCTGTCCTGTGTTAGTTAATTTCTGTGTTTCTATATATAGCCAGTCCATCCAGGATTGTTGCCGGCGAAAAAGCCTGAATTTGTGGGAGCTTTTTTTTAAAAGTTGCAATAAAAGTTGCAATGTTTTTAGAGTGTTTTGTGCACTAAAAGTTGTGGGAAGAATTCCAAATTTTAAAGCAGATGCTTTTTTTTCCACTTTACTGCAGTGATATTCAATATAACAATACAAGAAAAGCACAGGATTGTCAAAAATTTCCTATTAAATTGATTTGTAAATTAAGCAAAAACTTCTGCTATACAGAAAAACTCTTGTGCAACAGCAAATACAAGCATTAACACAATATCCATTACAACAGCTAAATTGCACTGAATGCATGTTAAAGAGTATAGATTTGGAATTTTTGGGTAGCACCTTCATTTGAAAGCTCCCTACAGTTCCCAACCACTGGGTACCGAGTGGAGAGGAAAAAATAATTTTTTCTCTTGCACTGTATTGGATAGTGGGGAAATTGTGTGAAAGTTGCGGTGATTGGACAAAGTTGCAAGGTCATGTTAAGTTGCACTGATTGGCTGATTTTGCGTGAATTGGTGTGATCACAACAGCGCAAAATCCTGGAGGGACTGATATACCTGTGGTTTTCATTTCTCTTTGTGGCATCATTGCAGAATTATCCCTCTGGTTTGTTCATCATGTTTGTGGAATATTTGGCACCCTGTTGTTGTGAGTTCTCAGCAGTTTGGGCTCTATTCATTTTCTCAGCCCCTGTGCTGCATTTATTTTTTGTACTAAATAAATCATTTTTGGACCTTGAGTTCTACCCGCCTTAAGGAGTCAGTTATTCATGTTTGCCGGAGGTTGTTCGATGACACACCACATCTTCTTTAAAACATGCAGCCATGCATCACAATGTAGCCATGGCATGCATGGCTTCCAATGGCACTGGGTCAGTAGTGCTTATTGATGATGTGACAGAAGACAGAAGGTTCAGGTTCAGGTTACTTTATTTGTACCCGTAGGTAGATTTGTTTTGCAGTCTGGTGACTTCCATATTTATTAGCCACAAATTACATTCAACATAGACACAAACACAGGCACACATGAAGCTGACTATAAACATGATAAAAATACTCAAGGCTCCATCAATCAGGGCATAAAGACAAAGAGATGAGAGAAAAACCAGAGGTAAGAGAGAAGGGTCATATTAAAAAGTTAAAAACTAGTCAAAGAGGTTAAAAACTCAAAGGTCTAAAACCTAATAAAATATTTAGAACCCAAATAACATCCTACAAAAATAAGTAAATATAAAGTTATTCATATTATTCACATATAACATTATTCAGTAAATATAAATAAGAAAATATAAATAGAAGCAGCCGAATGAATTCTGAAGTGTACAGGGATATACTGTCTGCTGTGATTCAACCAAATGTAGCAAAGTTGATTGGATGGTGCTTCACAGTACAGATGGACAATGACCCAAAACATACTGTGAAAGCAACACAGGATTTTTTTTAAGGCAAAGAAGTGGAATATTCTGCAATGGCTGTGTCAGTCACCACATCTCAACCTGATTGAGCATGCATTTGCCTTGCTAAAGACAAAACTTAAGGCAGAAAGACCTACAAACAAACAACTGAAAACAGGTGCAGTAAAAGCCTTGCAAAGCGTCACAAAGGAGGAAACCCAGCGACTTTGCCTGCAAAGGATTCTCAACAAAGTATTAAAAAGGAACATTTTATTTATGGTTAAATGTTAATTTGTTCCATTACTTTTGAGCCTCTGACAAAAGGACACTTTTTATAAAAATGCGACCTGCCACGAGTAAACCAGCATCAACAACCTGACATGAATCCTAAAAAACACAGATACTTTTCTTTTTTCAGAAAAAAATGTGATTTTTTTTTTTTTTTTTTTGCTAAATATGCTAGTTGGAATCATGAAGAAGCTACTCCATGCTTCAAATAACAGTGTGGGAGATTTTAAAACCATAAACTTAATATTTGAAATAGAGTAGTCAATAGACAATAAACAATCCCAGGAAGTTTTGAACCTGATATTCTCAGAGAAGTAGTCTGAGAGGCACAAACATTCAAATGGCCACATCTTCAACTCTTTTTTGATTCCCATGTGTTAGATAGTGATGTGATGTGATGTGTTAGTGATTGATCGTCACTTCCTTGTGGTAACGTATCGTCACTTCCTGTTTTGCTGTCTGTCTGTGTGGTTTGCTCTCCTCAATCTCCTGAGCTTTGGGTTAGCCACTAGCGATGGCTACTAGCTCTCCTTCCTCTCCTCCTCTGGTGTGCTCTCTCTGTCAAATGTTTAGCTACACCTCTGCCTCTTTTAGTGATAACGATAAAGGTAATAAATGTTGTCTTTTTGAGGTGCTCGAGGCGAGGTTGTCTGACTTGGAATCTCGGCTCCGCTGCATTGAAACACCGTCTGCGCCAGTTACACTTGACGGATGCCCCTTAGCTGCAGCGGAGCTAGCTAGCATAGCTAACCCCGTTAGCGGTCCTCCGGCTCTCCTCAGCAGAGAGGAGACTGGGTGGGTGACGGTGAGAAGGAAGCCTAGTCGCAAAGCCCCAGTACACCTCCAACCTGTTCACGTTTCTAATCGTTTTTCCACGCTCAGCGACACACCCGCTGAGGAAAAAACTCTGATCATTGGCGACTCCCTCTGACTCCCTCTGACTCCCTCCGCAGGTGGATCACCGACTTCCTGACGGACCGGAGGCATCATGCGCGGCTGGGAAAGACTGTCTCAGACTCTGTTAACATCAGCACCGGATCACCCCAGGGATGTGTACTTTCCCCCCTACTCTTCTCCCTTTATACCAACTCCTGCACCTCCAGCCACCAGTCTGTCAAGCTGATCAAGTTTGCGGACGACACCACCCTCATCGGGCTCATCTCCAACGGCGACAAGTCCGTCTACAGGAGAGAGGTGGCCCAGCTGGCGTCCTGGTGCAGCCACAACAACCTGCAGCTGAACGCTCTTAAGACAGTGGAGATGATTGTGGACTTCAGGAAAGTCACAACCCCTCCTCCCCCCTCACCCTCACAGGCTCTCCCATCACCACTGCAGATTCCTTCCGCTTCTTGGGCACCACCATCACCCGGGACTTCAAGTGGGAGCCGACCATCAGCTCCCTCATCAAAAAGGCCCAGCAGAGGATATTCTTCCTGCGGTAGCTGAGGAAGCTCAAGCTACCCACCAAGATGTTAGTGCAGTTCTACACGGCCATCATCGAGTCCATCCTCACCACCTCCATAACCGTGTGGTACGCAGGAGCCACTGCCATGGACAGACTAAGGCTGCAGCGCGTCGTGCGCACTGCTGAGAAGGTGATCGGCTGCAAGCTCCCATCTCTCAAGGACCTGTACATCTCCAGGACCCGGAGGCGTGCAGGCCGGATCATAGCCGATCCTTCACACCCTGGTCACGTACTGTTTACCCCCCTCCCCTCAGGTAGAAGACTTCGGTCCATTCAGACTAAAACCTCCCGTCACATGAACAGCTTCTTCCCCTCTGCCATCAGACTGCTGAACACTAAGTGACTTATTGACTCTCGTGCACTATGTACAGCAGCTCAACCAGACTCATGTCAATCATCACTGTTTTCTTTTTGCATTACCAACTGCACTATGTGGTACTCCACAATATCTGCTGCTCGCTAATATAATTAAAAACTGCTTTGACTAGTATTACTCATTCTTATTCTACACTTTATTGCATGTATAGTTTTTTATTTCTTTTATTTTATCATGTTTAATGTTGCAGCATTGCACTGAGACAAATTCCTAGTTTGTGTACTACATGAACAATGGCAATAAATCTGATTCTGATTCTGATTCTGACTCTGTAGTCAGAAATGTGAACCTAGAGACTCCAGCGGCCATAGTCAAATGCATTCCTGGGGCCAGAGCAGGCAGCATCGAGTCAAATTTGAAAATGCTGGCTAAAAGTAACTGTAAATACTCCACAATTGTTATTCACGCTGGAATTAATGACATCCGTCTCCAGCAGTCGGAAGTCACAAAACTTAATGAAGAATCAGTGTGTGACTTTGCAAAAACAATGTCTGCCACTGTAGTATTCTCTGGGCCCCTCCCCAATCTGACCAGTGATGACATGTTTAGCCGCTTGTCATCCTTGAACCGCTGGCTGTCTGTGTAGTGTCCTGCAAATAACATGGGCTACATTGACAACTGGAGCTCATTTTGGGGAAAACCTAGTCTTATGAGACGAGACAGCATTCATCCCACTTTGGATGGTGCTTCTCATTTATCTAACAATCTGGCATCTTTTTTATCCAAATTTCCAAAACCTTGACTACTCAGAGTTGGGACCAGGAAGCAGAGTCGCAGTCTTACACGCCTCTCTGCAGCTCCTCTTCTTCCGCCACCACTCAACTTAACCCCTGTCTTCCCCATCAGAGAATCATTGTCTGCTCCCTCCAAAGTTAATAAAAATATAATATATAAGCATCCCAAAGTGATTAAGCAAAATATTGGTAAAACTCAAATTAAACATAAAGCCTCTAAATTGAATGACTTGGCCTCTGTTCCTCCTAATAATTTAAAAATTAAATGTGGTTTATTAATTATTAGGTCTCTAACTCCCAAGTCTCTGTTAGTCCATGATCTGTTAATTGATCATCAGATTGATTTAACCTGTTGCACTCTGGTGTACTGCGGATGGGCATGTCTCTGCATCCTAGAGCGCACGAGGGTGCTGCGTCCTAGAGCGCACTGAAAAAAAAAGTTGCATTTCCGTTCTTCCACTACAGACACAGCCGCAAACAGAAAGCCAAAGGAGTGCTTTAATTGTTTTAGATGTGATTGACCTCTCATTCGACTAATAAGAGCCTTGAATTGGGTTTCTGAAACCTTGAAGAACCAATGACTGAAAACCTAGCAAGAAGGACCCGCCTACCAACGGCTGTGAATACAGCCAGCCAATCGAAGCACAGAAGTTTGAAAGCTGTTTGGTGTAAGGCTGGGTGAAGAGAGACTGACTGCTGCAGCAGATGAAAAAAGGACCCGCAGGAAGAACCGCCACAGACCCAGCAGCACGGAGACCACCCAGAAGGGCAACCTGGGTGACAGGGACTGCCATTCGCGTATCGGCCTGTTCAGCCACAGGCGGTGCTGTCCCAGCAGAGTTGACGTTTAGGATTCTCTTCCATGGTCATCATAGACCGTCCACATGCTGTTGTGGACGGGTAAGTGTTATCAGCTAAATTATTCTTTATCCCTGAAAATTGTAATCAAAAATGACTTTTAACCGATCGGTAAATTACAACTGTGCTTAGAAGACCGCGGCGCACGAAGTCCGAAGTCTGTGCGCCGCGGTACACAGCTCGTGCGCCGCATCCGGACCGTGAACGTCCCCCCCCCCCCCGCTACTCTTCTGTAGCGAGGGGGGGGCACGGGGACTGTGTGCCGCGGTATACGGTTCGTGCGCAGCGTCCGGACCGTGAAAGACCCCCCCCCCCCCGCTACTCTTCTGTAGCGAGCGGGGGGGGGGGGCGCGGGGACCGAGAGGACCACGGGAACTGTGCGCCGCGGTCGCCACATCGCCACATGACTGATCCGTCATGTAGCGATGGCCGATGTCCGTCCTCTGTAGCGGGGGGGGTGGGTGGGGTGGGAGTTGTTATCTTCTACATTACAAATATTTTAGAATCATTTTAAGTGCACTGTAGGTTATTTTTTCTTGTAAAAAAAAAAAAAAAGCCATACATTTTTTACGTGGCATGCTTCTTTGTGTGTGGGGGCTTGATTGTTCATTCATTCATGAATGAATGAATAAACAACCCCCCCCCCAACACAAACACACACACAAACAGCCCTGAGTGTCACCTTTCATTAGAGCCCAAGATGAAGCTTCTATATTGAATCGTTCAAAAGTTACAGACATTTTTCCAAAATATGCCATTTGGCACAATTTGGCACAGTTCAAAAAGGCCTGGGAACTACCTGAGAACAAAGCTGTGTAATATATTCATTTTTTGTGGTATTGTTACAAAATTTTGACCTCAGCTGGATAACACTTGGTTCAACATTTCTGTTGCATTTTCCAGCCCGGATCTGAAGCTGTGTGTTATTTGCAAGCATCTGTATCAAAAAAAATACCCAGGCGAAATTTATTTTCTTCAAGTTCAGTATGTTTAGATGACTTTTACTCAGTGGCAGGAGCACTTAAAGAGATTATGACTGTTTTGCCAAAAAATTCAAAGTGTTTTCTTTTAAATGAGACCAACCCCATGAAGATGCTGCAAAGGGTTGAAGAACAGCTTCTGATTTACTTTGGGTACGTTATTTTTTGGCGTTTTTAGGGAAATTTATCAGAGTGCAAGGGGTTAATATCCCTTACAGAGACTTGGTTAGGGCAAGAGGATTATGTTGCTTTAAATGAATCAACTCCCTCTGGTTATTTAAACTGTCAAAATCCCAGAAGTTCTGGTCGTGGAGGAGGAGTAGCAACAATTTACCATTCCAAATTACTAGTTAATGTAAAGCAAAAAACATGTTACAATTCCTTTGAGAGCTTGATCCTCAGTATTGGGCACTTAAGCAATTTTAGGTTAAACCCAATTTTATTTGCCATAGTTTATCATCCCCCATCAACCTACTCAGATTTTTTTTCCGAATTTGCTGATTTCTTAGCTGATTTAGTGCTGAAATCTGATAGAATAATTATAGTAGGGGACTTTAATATACATGTGGATGTAGATAGTGACTGCCTTAATGTGGCATTTAATTCAATATTAGACTCGATTGGGTTTTCTCAGAAAGCAGGAAATTCTACTTATTACCTCCACCATACATTGGACCTTGTTCTGACATATGACATAGAAATAGAAAATCTTGTAGTGTCTCCTCATAACCCTGTACTGTCAGACCATTGTCTGTTAACCATTGATTTTACTATTTCTGACTATTTGACTCCTAAAGAAAAATATTATTACACTAGATGCCTCTCAGATGATGCTGTTACAAAATTTATGCAGATTGTTTCCTCTATGCCATGTGTCAACACAACGGAAATAAGTTATAGACAGCTTGCTCCTTCTGTAATTGATAACATGGTGGATAGTGTTACAGCTTCTCTGCATCAGACTCTAGACTTGGTGGCCCCCTTAAAAAAGAAAAAGTCTAATCAGAGATTTCTAACTCCTTGGTTCAACACAGAAACTCGTAGCTTAAAACAGAAGACCCGTCAATTAGAAAGAAAATGGCGCTCCACTAATTTAGGTGAAATCTATTTAGCTTGGAGAAATCATCTTTTAATTTATAAAAAATCTCTTAGAAAAGCTAGAATGAGTTATTATTCTGCATTAATAGAAGAGAACAAGAATAATCCCAGGTTTCTTTTCAGCACTGTAGCCAGGTTGACAAAGAGTCAGGAAGCAGCTCTGAAAGTGGAGACAGGGACTGCTCAATTCAATTCAACTTTATTTATATAGCGCCATTTCACAACAACAGTCATCTCATAGCCACTATCAACTGTAGGGGGGACCCCCAACAGTTGCAGAAAGACCCCAGCAATCAGGCGATCCCCTGTGAGCAAGCACTTGGCGACGGTTGGAGAGGAAAAACTCCCTTTTAACAGGAAGAAAACCTCCAGCAGAACCAGGCTCAGGGAGGGACAGTCATCTGCTGCGACTGGCTGGGGGGTGAGGGGATAGTCTGCTACAGGGAGGTTAAATACCGGTTTAACAGAGAGCTGAAGAGGGCTAAATCTCTGTATTCAGAGAGACTCCAGCAGCAGTTCACTGCTAATGATTCGGCTTCCGTAGTGGAGAGGACTGAGGCAAATCACCAACTATCGGCCTCAGGCTCTAAAGGTCAGGATGACAAAAGCCCTTTGTCAAAGACTGTCCCAACACTATGCCCGTTTTTGACACCTCGTCATCTGTGTCCAACTCCCCCCCCTCCCTCCAGCTCCACAGCCCTCACAATCCTACTTCATTAAAGGCACCCCCCCCCCTCCTCCCCCCCCTGCCTTATCATCAGTGAGCAGGATGTGCTCAAACAGTTCTCCAGACTGAACCAGCGCCAAGGCCCCGGCCCGGACGAAGTGTCTCCCTCCACCTGAGACACTGTGCGAAACAGCTGGCTCCTGTCTTCACAGACATTTTTAACCACCTCCCTTAAGTTATGCAACGTGCCGTCCTGCCTCAAATCCTCCACCATCATCCTGTCCCCAAGAAGCCACGGATCACTGGACTTAATGACTACAGACCTGTAGCGCTCACCTCTGTAGTCATGAAGTCCTTTGAGCGCCTGGTCCTGCCCCACCTCAAGTCCATCACCACCCCTCTCCTGGACCGCTGCAGTTTGCCTACGAGCCAACAGGTCTGTAGAACGACGCAGTCAACTGGCCCTCCACTCCATCCTGCAGCACCTGGACTCCCCGGGAACCTACGCCAGGATCCTGTTTGTGGACTCAGCTCCGCATTCAACACCATCCGCCCCGCTCTGCTCCGGGACAAGCTGTCCCTGCTCAACGTGCCGGACTCCCTCTGCAGGTGGATCACCGACTTCCTGACGGACCGGAGGCAGCATGTGCGGCTGGGAAAGACTGTCTCAGACTCTACTAGCATCAGCACCGGATCACCCCAGGGCTGTGTACTTTCCCCCTACTCTTCTCCCTTTACACCAACTCCTGCACCTCCAGCCACCAGTCTGTCAAGTTGATCAAGTTTTGCGGACGACACCACCCTCATCGGGCTCATCCCAACGGCTGACGAGTCCGCCTACAGGAGAGAAGTGGCCCAGCTGGCGTCCTGGTGCAACAATAACAACCTGCAGCTGAACGCTCTGAAGACAGGGAGATGATTGTAGACTTCAGGAAAGTCACTACCCCTCTACCCCCCCTCAACCCTCTCAGGCTCTCCCATCACCACTGCTGATTCCTTCCGCTTCCTAGGCACTACCATCACCAGGGACCTCAAATGGAGCCGACCATCAGCTCACTCATCAAAAAAGCCCAGCAGAGGATGTTCTTCCTGCGGCAGCTGAGGAAGCTCAAGCTACCCACCAAGATGTTAGTGCAGTTCTACACAGCCATCATCGAGTCCATCCTCACCACCTCCATAACCGTGTGGTACGCAGGAGCCACTGCCATGGCAGACTAAGGCTGCAGCGCGTCGGTGCGCACTGCTGAGAAGGTGATCGGCTGCAAGCTCCCATCTCTCCAGGATCTGTACATCTCCAGGACCCGGAGGCGTGCTGGCCGGATCATAGCCGATCCCTCACACCCTGGTCACGTACTGTTTGCCTCCCTCCCCTCTGGTAGAAGACTTTGGTCCATCCAGACTAAAACCTCCCGTCACATGAACAGCTTCTTCCCCTCTGCCATCAGACTGCTGAACACTAAGTGACTTATTGACTCTCGTGCACTATGTACAGCAGCTCAACCAGACTCATGTCAATCATCACTGTTTTCTTCCTGCATTACCGACTGCACTATATAGTTCTCCACAGTATCTGCTGCTCGCTACTATATTTTAACTGCTGACCAGTATCACTTACTCTTATTCTACACTTTATTGCATGTATAGTTTATTTCTTTTATTTTATCATGTTTAATGTTGCAGCATTGCACCGAGACAAATTCCTAGTTTGTGTACTACATGAACAATGGCAAATAAACCTGATTCTGATTCTGATTCTGATTCTGACTCTGTCAATCCTAGCATTCCCTTAGAGCTTTCTAGTCAGGACTTTAGGAACTTTTTTCAATAATAAAAATTTCATCATCAGAGATAAAATCAATCAGATTCTTCCCACAGTTAACTTAAATACTTTAACTACTACAACTCCTTCTATTGATGTCTGTCTGGATGAGTTTACTCCAATCGACCTTTGTGAGTTAGACAAAATAGTTTCCTCATCCAAACCTCTCAACTTGTCTTTTAGACCCCTATTCCTACCAGGTTATTTAAAGAAGTCTTCCCACTTATTGGTAGCTTTATTCTTCATATAATCAATTCTTCATTAACTTTAGGCCATGTACCGCAGGCTTTTAAAATGGCTGTAATTAAACCCTTACTCAAAAAGCCAACGCTAGATCCAGGAGCTTTAGCTAACCATAGTCAAATCTCTAATCTCCCTTTCATTTCAAAAATCTTAGAAAGAGTTGTTGCTACCCAATTATTTGACTACCTGCAGGGAAATGGTTTACTTGAAGAATTTCAATCTGGGTTTAGAATCCATCATAGTACTGAAACAGCCTTAGCGAAGGTCACTAACGACCTCTTCATCGCATCTGATAATGGACTGGTTTCTGTACTTGTCCTTTTAGACCTTAGTGCAGCTTTTGATACTATCGATCATAATATTCTACCTGATAGATTAGAACACTATGTTGGACTTAATGAAACTTCGTTGCAGTGGTTTAGATCTTATTTATCTGATAGGTTCCAGTTTGTTCATGTAAATAATGAGTTTTCTTTCAACTCAAAGCTTAGTCATGGAGTTCCACAGGGATCTGTGCTAGGCCCTACTCTTTTTAGTTTATATATGCTTCCGTTAGGCAACATTATTAGAAAGCACTGTATACATTTTCATTGTTATGCAGATAGCACACAATTATACCTGTCAGTGAAGCCAGATGATAGTAATCAATTAGCCAAGTTAGAAGCCTGTCTTAAGGAAATCAAAGCTTGGATGACTTGTAATTTCCTGCTATTAAATTCAGATAAGACTAAAGTCATTCTTGCTGGTCCAAAAAACCTTGGAAATACCTTTCCAAATCAAACTTTCAGTTTGGATGCAGTTACTCTTTCTCTTAATAGCTCTGTGAGGAACCTTGGGATTATTTTTGATCAAGATCTGTCCTTCAATTCACATATTAAATTTGTTTCTAAGACTGCCTTCTATCATTTGAGTAATATTGCCAAGATTAGGAGCATCTTGTCTTAGAGTGATTCTGAGAAACTGATCCACGCTTTTGTTAGCTCAAGATTAGATTATTGTAATTCTTTATTATCAGGCTGTCCTAAAACATCTTTAAAAAGTCTTCAGCTGATCCAAAATGCTGCAGCAAGAGTTTTAACAGGTACTAGAAAGAGAGATCATATCTCTCCGGTTCTGGCCTCCCTTCACATGGCTTCCCATAGAGTTTAGAATTAAGTTTAAAATCCTTCTTCTTACTTACAAAGCTCTAAACAATCAGGCTCCTTTTTTATTTAAAAGATCTGATACTACCGTATTATCCTAACAGAGCACTACGCTCCCAAAATGCAGGATTACTTGTAATACCTAGAATCTCCAAAAGTACAATAGGAGGCAGAGCCTTCAGTTATCAAGCTCCTCTCCTGTGGAACCATCTGCCAATCTGGATTCGGGAGTCAGACTCGATCATTGTTTTTAAGAATAGGGTTAAAACCTACCTTTTTGATATAGCCTACAATTAGGGATGGATCATGTGTTTCTGAACCCTCCCTTAGTTATGCTGCTAATAGGTTTAGTCAGCCGGGGGACCTCCAATAATGCACTGGGCCTCACTCCTTTCTTCACTCTCAATGAAATATTTTTTTATTTTTTTATTTTTTTTTGCTGGTCATTAACATCTGTTTGTTCTCTCCCATAGATTGAGTCCCCATCGTGCTGTTTGCTCTCTACATGTCTGTCCTTTTCATCTTCTCTGTCCCCTCACCTCCCAGCCAGTCGCAGCAGATGACTACACATCCCTGAGCCTGATTCTGCTGGAGGTTTCTTCCTGTTAAAAGGGAGTTTTTCCTCTCCACCGTCGCCAAGTGTTTGCTCACAGGGGATTGCCTTATTGCTGGGGTTTTTCTGCAACTGTGGGGGTTCCCCCTACAGTTGATAGTGCTATGAGATGACTGTTGTTGTGAAATGGCGCTATATAAATAAAGTTGAATTGAATTGAATTGGATTGAATAGATAGACATCATTGGAAAGCTTAGATTCCACACATGGTCAACCAAAGAAGTTGAGTGCATGTGCTCAGCGTCATATCCAAAGGTTGTCTTTTGAAAATAGATGTGAGTGCTGCCAGCATTGCTGCAGAGGTTGAAGGGGTGTGATGCGTCAACCTGTCAGTGCTCAGACCATGCGCCGCACACTGCATCAAATTGGTCTGCATGGCTGTCATCCCAGAAGGAAGCCCCTTTTAAAAATGATGCACAAGAATGCCTGCAAACAGTTTGCTGAAGACAAGCAAACTAAGGACATGGATTACTGGAACCATGTCCTGTGGTCTGATGAGACCAAGATAAACTTATTTGATTCAGATGGTGTCAAGCGTGTGTGGTGGCAACCAGATGAGGAGTACAAAGACAAGTGTTTCTTGCCTACTGTCAAGCATGGTGGTGGGAGTGTCATGGTTTGGGGATGCATGAGGGCTGCTGGCACTGGGGAACTACAGTTCATTGAGGGAACCATGAATGCCAACATGTACTGTGACATACTGAAGCAGAGCAATATCCCCTCCCTTCGGAAACTGGGCCACAGGACAATATTCCAACATGACAATGACCCCCAAACACACCTCCATGATGACCACTGCCTTGCTAAAGAAAATGAGGGTAAAAGTGATGGACTGGCCAAGCATATCTCCACACCTAAACCCCGCTGAGAATCTGTGGGGCAATCTTCAAACAGAAGGTGGAGGAGCGCAAGATCTCTCACACCATGATGCTGTCATTGTGGTGATCCATGCTGTGTGTTTTAAGCAACTCATACCAGCTCGGACGTCGCCCAGGCTTTCAAGGTCCACGCTGATCTGTTCACACTCCGACAGGTAGCAAAAAGTAAGCTAGGAGCAGGAAGACAAAAGGAGAGGAAAACAGCAGCCTTGTGTGTAGCAGAATGGAATGTATGCAATCTGTTGGACAGAACAACATCACAGCACCCAGAAAGACAGACCACACTTGTGGCCCTGGAAATTAACAGGTACAATGTAGACATAGCTGAACTTAGTGAAACAAGATTGCCTGGATATGACAGCTTGGAAGACCATGGGTACATCTTCTTTTGGAGTGGGAGATCAACTCAAGAAAGGAGAGAAGCAAGAGTGGGCTTTGCAGTTAGAAAGGAGATAGCAGCAATGCTTGATGAGGAACTGGTCCCAATCAACAAAAGGATAATAACTATGAGACTCCCACTGCAGGGGAAGATGTATGCCACACTCATGTACCCCATCAATGACCAACACAGAGGAGGTGAAGGAAGAGTTCTACAGTGATTTACATGAGACTATCAGGCGTGTATCAACTGATGACAGGCTGATACTCGTTGGAGATTTTAATGCCAGAGTTGGTTCGGACACTGAGAAATGGAAAGGAGTGCTAGGCAGTCATGGAGTAGGCAAGTGCAATGCTAATGGAGAACTTCTACTTGCACTATGTTCAGAGTACAACCTTGTGATAACCAACACTCTATTAAAGCACAAGGACACACACAAGAAGACATTGATGAACCCAAGATCCAAGCACTGGCACTTGTCAGACTACATCATAGTAAGGCAGAGAGACAAAAGGGATGTATTGGACACCAGAGCAATGAGAGGCGTGGACTGTGGTACTGATCATGTTATGCTGAGATCTAGATTAGGGATTTGGAGATGAAAACAGCACTGCAGGACGGGTGCAAAGCCACCACGGAAGCTAAACACTAGGGCACAGAAAGGCCAAACGAAGCAGGAAGAACTTACACAGGAACTGGATGAAAACTTTAAAGACTGGGACAGTAACAACTCAGAGAATGACATAGAAGAGAAATGGGCAACACCGAAGGATACGGTGTATCAGACTGCGAGTGATGTATTAGGCCACCCTGAGAGGAAACATCAAGATTTGTTTGATGAGCATTATGAACACCTGAAGAAACTACTAGAAGTGAGGAATACAGCTAGGCAGGAAAACCTACAGTGTAACACAAGGTTGAAGAAGAAGAAATACTCAAAGGCTCAGAGTGAGCTACAAAAGTACACCAGAGAGATGAAGTCCAACTGGTGGGATGAAAAAGGGGAGGAACTTCAAACTGCAGCAGACAGGAAGGACATGAAAACATTCTTCACAAGTTTGAGAGAAATCTATGGCCTTAAACCAAGAGGATTGATCCAACTACAAGCTATGGATGGTGAAACAGTTTTGCAGGAGAAAGACAAGATCCTAGATAGATTTGCAGACCACTTTGACCAACTACTAAACACCCCTGGAGATCTCAATGAAGAGGCTAAAGAAGCTCTAGTGCAGTGACCAGCTGTATCAAGTCTGGATGAACCACCAAATTTGGATGAACTAATGACAGCTATCAGGACAACACAGGATGGTAAAGCTCCAGGAAGGGATAGAATTCCAGCAGAAGTGTGGAAATTTGGTGGTGTTCAGCTGACCAACTGCCTGCACAAGTTCATCCAAGAGATATGGGATGCCCAGAAAGTACCTCAAGACTGGAAGGATGCAAGTATTGTGCCTTTGTTCAAGAAAGGTGACAGGAAAGGTTGTGGAAATTACCGAGGTATATCACTGCTAGCCACTGTTGGTAAGATTCTCTCACGTGTACTACTGAACAGACTCAATTAACACATCTCGTAGAATGTACTACCAGAAAACCAGTGCAGCTTTAGAAGTGGAAAAAGCACAATGGACATGATTTTCTGCTTGAAACAGGTTCAAGAAAAGTGTATCGAACAGAACATGCCACTTTATGTAGTTTTCATAGACTTCAGTAGAGCCTTCGATACTGTTTTGCGACAAGGACTTTGGCAGGTACTCAAGAAATATGGCTGTACAGAGAAGTTTGTCAGCCTGATCGAGGTACTCCATACAGGTATGCAATCAAACGTGGCAATGAGTGTTTCAGTATCTAAAGACTTTTCAGTAAGCAATGGGGTGAAACAAGGGTGTATGCTGGCACCTACACTCTTCTCACTACATCTGGCAGCCATGCTTGAGGTGGCCTTCAAAGACACTTCAGAAGGAGTATACATTCAAACAAGGAAAGAAGCAGACTTGTTCAATGTGGCACAGTTTAAAGCCAAGAGTAAGATATCAATAAAGGTAGTAAGAGAAATGCTCTTTGCCAACGACAGTGCTCTAGTTGCACACAGTGTGGAAGATATGCAATCTTTAGTGGAGAAATTTGCAAGAGCAGCTTGTCAATCCAGCCTCAAAATCAACATCAAGAAGACAGAGTGCTTTTATCAACCACCAAAGTTACAATTATCAACATCACTACCAGAAGAGATCAGCATTGGTATAGAGCCACTAGTCAAGTGCAAGACTTTCAAGTATCTAGGGAGTACTGTTTCAGAGAATGCTAGGCTGGAAAGTGAACTATCTCTCAGAATGGGAACAGCAAGCGCTGTGTTTGGAAACTTGAGGGAGAGACTGTGGAACAATCAACATGTGTCTATCCATGTGAAATGCAAAGTGTACAGAGTGACAGTACTGGCTACTCTATTGTACGGTGCTGAAACTTGGACTGTCTACAGAGTGCAGGTGAAGAAACTCCACGCGTACATGATGAGACACCTTCGAGCCATAATGAACATCTCATGGAAAGACAAGATAACCAACATAGAAGTGTTGAAATGAGCTGGTCTACCATCAATGGAGGACATGCTAATACAGCTGAACCTGAGATGGCTCGGACATGTTGAGAGGATGGACCACCAGCGTCTCCTTCGGCAGTTACTCTACTCACAGTAATGCAAGGGCAAACGCAATCAGGGTAGACAAAGGCTCAGATTTAAAGACACTGTAAAAAAAAACTTGAAGAAGTTGGATTTAGACAGGAGTTCCTGGCAGAGGAAGGCAAAGGACAGAGCTGTGTGGAGGAATCTGATCAGACCTAAATGAAACAGTCATTGTTGCCCACGACAGACTGCTATGATGATGATGACTAATTATCCTCTACAGCTGCGGGTTCACTCACACCTTGATCTTCCAATCAACACAGTCGTTATTAGGAGTGGAGCCCTGCACTCCTGCAAGGAGACATCTACACTCCAACAGGGTGAAGAACTCCACAAGTTTGAGTTTACTCATCTCTTCTACCGGGAGTTTCGCCTCCCCTCTCATCAGGATTCTA
Source organism: Pholidichthys leucotaenia (assembly GCA_020510985.1). Taxonomy (NCBI): domain Eukaryota; kingdom Metazoa; phylum Chordata; class Actinopteri; order Cichliformes; family Pholidichthyidae; genus Pholidichthys; species Pholidichthys leucotaenia. Next base: position 41,802,902 of record CM035847.1, on the reverse strand, counting down.
CACCTTAGCAGCCAGAAGTTTCATCTTCCCAACAGAAAAGCTCAGGTAGTTTTTCTGTTGGGAGCCTCGTCTCCCCTCCTGCATCACCAACACTTTTTCATCTGGTAGTTTTCATTTCCCCAACACTTCTGTAAGCTACGCACTGCTGGATGCTGTTATCTCCTGCTCCTGCCTCTCTCTGTCTTTCTTCCCTGTGCACAGGTGGATCTACCCTTGAGTGGACTCTCTCCAGCTCCAGGTGGCAGATTGGACCACAACCCATGAGCCGGAGGCTTCACGCTGACCTGCTTCGTAAATGCTTTCATCCCAGGAGTGGATGGAGGAGTGGCGCCACTGGCTAGAGGGTGCTTTGCTTCCATTCATCATTTGAATCGATCATAAGAACTTGGCGTACCTCAGGACGGCTAAACAGCTGAATTCCAGACAGGCCCGTTGATCCCCGTTCTTCTACTGGTTCAACTTTACTATCACCTACCGCCCAGGGTCCAAAATCACCAAGCCTGATGCGCTCTCCAGGCAGTTCTCCCCTGACACGGCCGTGCCTGAGCCGCATCCTATTATGCCCCCTCCGTGCATTGTTGGCATGATTTCCTGAACTTTCTCCTCTTTCCCCCCAGTGGAAGTCTCCCCTGCTTCCAGCACTGTAAATATTGGCACAAGCACTGCTTGACCTCAGCGGGACCCTGGTTACTGGATAAAGGTATCAAGTTGCTTCTTGGCGCATCAGCTAATCCCTTATTCCATAAGAATATTAATTATTCTGCCAATTCACCAGTTTTCAAGAAAACTCATATTCTTGTCTCTTCCCCCTCTCCGCAGGGTTGCCAGATGACTTCCGCTCTGCACGCACTTCCTCACACACCCACATTCTCACTCAGTCAATAAAGATCATTGCAAAACTAATTGAGCCTCTGTCTGCGCTTGGGTTTTCTGTGAAACATGTCAGTCATGGAGGAGTAGAAGATGATTCCAGTGGTAACCTTTTAAGTTCTAGTGAACTCCATGGCCAAGAGAGTTAAGGCAGTGCTGGAAAATAATGGTGGCCACACAAAATATTGACACTCTGGGAACAATTTGGACATTTTCACTTAGGGGTGTACTCACTTTGTTGCCAGCGGTTTAGCCATAAATGGCTATGTGTTGAGTTATTTTGAGGGGACAGCAAATTTACACTGTTATACAAGCTGTACACTAACTACTTTACATTGTGTCAAAGTGCCATATCTGCAGTGTTGTTCCATGAAGAGATATAATAAAATATTTACTAACTAACTAACCTGCACTTATATAACGCTTTTCTAGTCACAAAGACCACTCAAAGCACTTTCACTAATACTAACCCTCTATTCTAAGGGCCTATAGGAAACAGATATCTAGGGACAATTTTAGAACAACCAATTAACCTAACACGCATGTCTTTGGATTGTGGGAGGAAACCGGAGCCTCCGGAGTAAACCCACGCAGCACAGTGAGAACATGCAAACTCCACACAGAAAGGTTCCAACCCCAGCCAGTCTGGGGATTCGAACCAGGAACCTTCTAGCTGTAAGGCAACCGTGCTAACCACTGCACCAAAAAAATGTGAGGCGTGTACTCACTTTTGTGAGATACTGTAACAAAACTTGTGTCACTGTTCCAATGCTTTTGGAGGAGAGTGTATTTCATGTGATTTTGAACTATTTTGTTATCTTTTTTCCTAGTGTATCATGAGTACCAGACCCATTAACATGGCTATCTTAGGGATGGGAATCAGCACAACCAGGGATGTTATGGTGTTTTTTCTAAACGGTTATCATCATTTTAGACCATTCATTAATCCACATTTGATTATATATCTTTTGTCATTCTGGCTTGCATGTCTGTCCTGGGCAGATCACCCACCCATCGCAGGGCAGATATAATTTTATCAGTAATTTTAATTATAATATGATAAAACACTGAGTAGCTTTTATTTTCATTTGCATTTTCAGTTTTAATTGTGAAACTTTTGACTTTGAAGAAAATAATACCCCCACCCCCCACGGAAAGGTTACATGTAAATCTGGCCCTCAGGAAGTGAGGAAGAAATTTTGTGGCCCTCACTACCACAAAAGATGCCCATCCCTGGCCTAATCTATAGACTCCAGTGGTAAGTCTCCAATTAAAATGAGAGTGTGCTTGCTGACCTCGGGGCTGGGGGTTGGTGGCGCTGCCTTGCCTGCTCGGGGTCCTCGGGGGGGAGGGCTGCTGCGACCGGCCCTCCGCTCGTATGTTTCCTGACAAACCACTCACATGCACACACTTATTTTGCGCGCGTTCTCATATATAGGCACACAGACATACATGTACAAGTGTCTCTCCTTTAACAGGTGCAGAAACCAGACTCGTGTTGAGACATCTCCGGTGGAAGAAGCAGTTTGTCTTTTGTTTGTTTTAGTTGTCTTTTTTTTTTTTTTGTTGTTGTTGTCTGTTCCCCTCCCTTTTTTTTCCCCCCCTTCACACACTTCCCTTCCCTCTTCCCCATCCTGTTGGGTCTTCCATGGGTAAAACAATTAAAATAAAGTATTAAAAGTTATTACAGGAGGAGTTACAACAATATACAGTGCAAAGTTAGGCACTGTATAGGCTCCTCTTGGCAAAGTAAATCTGTTTCGGCACAGTAGGGTGATAGATCCCTGTTCTGTTTACCTAGCTGCCTGACAGGACAAAAAAAAAAAAAAAAAAAATGTGAAACTTTTGACTTTGAAGAAAATAATACCCCCACCCCCCACAGAAAGGTTACATGTAAATCTGGCCCTCAGGAAGTGAGGAAGAAATTTTGTGGCCCTCACTACCACAAAAGTTGCCCAGCTCTGGCCTAATCTATAGACTCCAGTGGTAAGTCTCCAATTAAAATGAGAGTGTGGATGGAATAAAAAAAAAAAAAAACTAGTGTGTGATCATCATATAATTAAAATGATGGGAAATTATATCATGACTGTTACAACTCTCTCCATTAAAATAAAGAAGATCCCAGCACTGCTGTTTCCTCATGCTCTGGAGTTGTGCGATTTCAAAACACACCACTGAAATATCATAAAACAATTTATTTATTTAGCGAATGCAAAGTCCTTAAGCCAAGCAGTTGCCTCCTGGTTTGCTGTATGGAGGGTGTGTAATCCTCCTTCCAGTCTTTGGAGCGGGCAAGCCTCTATGATGTGTTCCATTGTTTGCTCCTCTCCACATGCGCACAGTGGGCTAGGGCTACTGCCCCATCTGTAAAGGCTGGCCAAGCAGGGGCCATGTCCAGTCCTGAAGCGATTGAGTGTAGACCACTGTCTCCTTGGGAGGTTGGTGCCCGGGACCTGTTGGTTGGGGTTTATCACCAGCTGTTTGTTTGGGACCTCCTTGGTCTCCCATTCCTCTTGCCAAGCTGTCTGGATGGTAAAGTCAGCTGGGGGAGGGTTTTTCCAAATCGGCCGTCTGGATGAAAGTCGGGCAGTGGGTGGAGTGTAGATATCTGCATGGATTGGTAAGTGAGGAGAATCTTTAACTTTTTGGAGCATCCTTTGAGTTAATGCTGCTCGCCGGATGTGTGGAGGGGCTATGTTTGACAGTACAGAGAGCCAGGGGAGTGGTGTTGAGCGGATTGTTCCAGTTATAGTTCTCATGGTTGTGTTGAGCTGGGTGTCTGCATGGTGTGTGTAAGATGACCTGGACCAGACAGGGGCACAATATTCTGCTACAGAGTATGAAAGGGCCAGTGCTGAGGTGCGCAGGGTGGAGACTGCCGCCCCCCATTTTGCACCAGCGAGCTTGCAGAGCAGGTTGTTTCGTACCTTCACCTTAGCAGCCGTCCCCTTTAGATGTTCCTTGAAGGATAAGGTCCTATCAAGGGTCACTCCAAGATAAGTTGGATTTGGGACATGCTTAAGCTTGAGTCCGCTCAGGTGGATGTTTAGTTCTCTGGCAGCTTTTGCATTGTGGAGATGGAATACACTGGAGACGGTTTTTGCTGGGCTTGGTTTTAGGCGCCAGATTTTGCAGAACTGGTCTAGTTTGGCAAGATCTTCCGTGAGCACCCGTTCCAGTGGTTCAAAGTCTGGTGCTTGGAATGCCAAACAGATGTCGTCTGCATAGGTGAATTTGCGGGATTTTGTAGTAGGCAGGTCGTTTATGTAGAGGTTGAACAGAGTTGGAGCTAGAACTGAGCCTTGTGGGAGTCCGTTTTTTCTGCATTCTCCATGCACTTGTGTTCTGACTGAGGTGGACTCTGAACCTTCGGTTGGTCAGCAGGGTTTTTATAATTGCTGTTGCCCAAGCAGGGATCGCCTTTATAAGTTTCAGGAGGAGGCCTTTGTGCCAGACCGTATCATAGGCGGCTGTAAGGTCGAGAAACACAGCCCCTGTCTTCAGTCTGCTCTCGAAGCCATTTTCGATGAAGGTGGTTAGGGCCAGTACTTGTTCTCCTGTACTGCGGTCCTTGCGGAAACCTGCTTGATCCACACTTAGAATATCCTCTACCTCTGGGGAAATGCGTTGCAGAATTAGGCGCTCCATGATTTTGTAAGGAACGCTGAGTAGGGAGATTGGGCGGTAGCTTGCTGGTAATTTGTGGTCTTTGCCAGGTTTTGGGATGGCAATGACCTTTGCTGTCCGCCATTTCTTTGGGATCGAGTTTGTTTGTGTGATCCTTGTGTAGAATTGTGTCAACCAGGTTAGGGCTCGGGGGCCAAGATTTTTCATGAATTCTGGGAAGATGTTATCGTATCCTGCTGCCTTTCCACATTTCAGGCTCTGTAGGACTTTCTCCAGTCAGCAGCCTCGAAGGGTTCAGGGTTCGTTTCCTCTACAGGCATTTTTTGGTGTTTTTTTAGCTCAGTTGTAACTGCTCTTTTGGTGTCTTTGTCTTGGGGTGCTTTGGCGATAGTCAGTAGGTGGGATGCAACTTGGTTGGGTGTGACGGATGCTCGGCTTTGGCTAGGGGGCTTCTGTGCAGCTCCTAGGCGACGGATGAGGCTCCAACATTTCCTGCTAGAGTGGGTAAAGCTCCGGTCAGCAACTGTCTCCTCCCATTTCTTTCGCCGAGCTGTATTTAGCGATTCAATGAGATGGTCTGCTATCTCTGGGTCCCCTGATGTTTGATAGGATTGTAGGAGGGCAGCACTTTCTCCGTCCAAACATGGGACATAGAGGGGTCGGTAGCCTCGTGGGATTGCAGTATGGGCAGCCTTGAAGATTGCGCTGCAGAAGCGGTTGTATGCTTCATCTACAGTGATGGTGTGGAGTGGGATGGTAACAACGCTCCGGTCCAGAGTTTCACTGAATTTCTTCCAGTTGGCTTTGCGGAAGTTCCAGCGCATCTTCCTTGGGCTGTATATGACTGGAAGTTGTAGGCCAATGTGTACAAGCAGGGGCCGGTGTTGGCTGTGTGGAAAATCATCAAGAATGAGGATCTGTGTAGGATATGGCTCCCCATTCAAAGAGCTGACCCAACACAGGTCAGGAGAATAGTCCTTCTTCCACCTAGCAGAGTGGAAGGTTCCTCTTTGTTTGGGGTCGTATATCAAAGCGAGGTCATTTCTGGATGCCCAGTCTGAAAGTGCCTTCCCATCACTGTCCACTGCTGGGTACCCCCAGTCAGGGTGATGGCTGTTAAAGTCCCCCACATAGATGGCAGGGTGGGGTAGGGTGGGTAAGACCTGCAGATCCCAGTTGGCATTAGGGGGCTTGTACACATTGACAATATGGAAGCCACCAATGATTATGGTGTCTGAGAAATGTGTTGTTATCAGGTGATTTGCTTCAACTATGTCAGAACGCACATAGGTGGCACGTCCATGTTTAGCATGTAGAACATAGCACAGGAGGTCAAAGCCTTTGATGGTGAAGCGGCCAGCTTCCTCTGTGCCAATATGAGTCTCTTGGAGGCAGATTACATCAATCGAATGTTGGAAGGCGAGGACTTCGATAAGGCTTCGCTTGGCTGCAGATAGGCCTTCAACGTTTAGTTGTAATATGCGAAGGGCCGATCCTACCACAAAGTGCTCTTGGGCTGTTTGCTTTCGGCTTTAGGACTGTGACTAGGATTCTTCTTTGACTTGGCACAGAGGCGTCGTCTCTTCGAATTTAGTCTGCTGGTAGGATCATTAGCTTCCCCAGGCGAGCCCGGGTACTGGCGGAGGGCGCGACGAGAACGCTGATCCATTGCCCCCCATAAAACAATGCACTAGTGACAACAAACCTCCTTTTTTCCTGATTAAAAGTGGATTGTCATGACATGCACTGTAATAGTAATGTGCATTAGATTGTGTGCCGCCACACCTCTTTGAAATGAGCCACCTCCTCCCATCACAGAGCTGGTGCACAGTCTACTGGTAATTAGATGGTGTGATGCAAAGCATAAAAAAACAGACAATGCTCTGACAGAAACTCACAAAAACACTGGCACACGGCAGAAAGTCTGGTGGAAAAGTCCACTGATGACCATCAAAATAGGACCCTGTGACTCTGCTTTTAAAGGCAAATCTGTGACTATGATTAAATGTAGCACCTTGTTCTTGTAAATTTACTGTTTTTTGTGGCAAATTTATCTTTTTTCCATACAAATTTACACCTATGTGCATGCAAATGCGTTTTTTTTTCTCAGAAATTTCTGACTTTTTAATTTTAGATTTTTTCATAAATTTGATTATTTTTTCCTCATAAATTTGCATTTTTCTCATAAATTTGTAATTTTTATGGCAAATTTCTAACTTTTTTCTTATAAATTTCAAACTTTTTCTTGGCAAATCTGTAACTTTGAATAAACAGAATTGAATAAACCATTTTCCTATAATTTGTGACCTCTTTCCACACAAATTTGCACCAATATACATACATTTTAAACTGGTTTCTATTACATTAACAATTTCCAGTCAGCTTGGCTAGTATGGGCTCTAGTGGTTTGTGATCAGACTGTACTTTAACCAGTGTTGAGCAAGTTACTAAAAAATAGTAACTAATTACAGTTGTTAGTTACTTCTTTTCAAAAGTAATTAAGTTGCTTGCCAATTACTGCATGATTGAAGTAACTAGTTACTTGGGAAAGTAACTTTCACTTTACTTTTAAATGCATACTTAAATCATCTGGCACACATAGCAAGATAATTTAATTAATAGATTGCATTACAGTCTTATTAATGTCAGGCTGAAAACAGATTGTTTCAGACAGAACTTTTAGAACATGTTCAGTCTGCCTGATCCTGCCTTGAGAGCTCTTATTGTGGGAAAAATCTGAAGAAAACTGACACAAAATTGGAGGTAATTTCCTCATTTTGGAGTGAGAAATATATATATATATATATATATATATTTTTTAGAATTTGGCACAGTAAATACACTTGTAAATGAAAAATCTATGTTTTGTTTTAGTACAAAAAAATGCAGTTTGTTACTTTTTTAAAACAACTAAATACTTGAGAAAAGTATTATTTTAAATTTTGTGTGCTTAATGCATTTTACTGAACTTACACTTGCAATGTGTGTCAACATCAAACACTTTTTTACTGGTGGGTAGACAGCCGAATGGAGATGTTGTTTAAGGTCCATGCTCTGATGTCTGGTGTGGAGTGTCAGCCAGAGGAATGTTAAATTTGCTACCACAAAATAAACTACATTTTTAAATGATAAAGCTTTTAAAAAGAGTAAATCTTTGACTGTTAGTGCTGTTAAAAGTATTAGGGATGAACGTTACATCCTACCATAGAGGTTTTAGGTGGTGATATCAAACACACATATAAACACATGCTGGTTGTTTGAAATGTTGGTGTTTAACTAAAGTCAAGCTTTGCCTTAAGACTGTTTCAGATAACAGCAAACTGGTATAAAATCAAGTCCCAAGTCTCTCTTTATTGATGGAAGAAGTAAATACATTTAATGACAACTGGTTTTCAGTTTTTTATACAATAATTCAAACTGTGAAAAAATGTTTTTGAATGATCAGAAAGTTGATAAATGTCTCTAAAAAACAAAGGATTGTTCCTGTAGTGAAAATAGATTAGGATTTCTACAACATGGGAGGTGCGGTAACATCTATGTATCAGGAGCTAAAAACAACTGAACTTTTTATGTGTGTGCATGTGTGAAAACACTTTTTTGGGTTGGCGGGTGATTTGTGGTGGGGAGACATTGGTTGATCCCATGTGCTCTGATGTGACCATCTGGAAAATTTTGACATAAAGCTGAAGACGGTTTGACATAAGCTTTGATGTAACCTGGACAGAACACTAGGGAGGGGAGATTGAATGTTAAAATAAAAATGTAGACTGATTTTTTTTTTTCAATTACCCACCCTGTACAAAAGCTCAAGTCACATGGGATGGTAAAAGAACAGGGAGATGCACAGACAGCCAAAACCCTCTCCAAATTCTGGTTTAAAGCTGTCATTAGTGGTTGAAAAAAAAACAAAAAACAAAAAAACTCTGCCTTAAACTTATAAAACTTTTTTTTTTTTTTTTTTTTTCAGATTAGAGCAGATGATAAAAGGTTTGATTGAATAAAAATAATTTAACTTTTGGTAAATATGATGTACAAGTTGTAGGATGTTTTACAGATTGCTTCACACAGACAATCCTTAGAAGGCTGTTGTATGGTCATTTAAAAATGTAAACACAAAATATAAAATGCATTTAAAGGAGAAATGTTACATTTCTTAGTATCAGCACAAAATAAATTAATTGCCAAAAGCATCAAGATTAAAGTTTTTTTTTTTTTGTTTGTTTGTTTTTATTAGTTGCATGCTACACTGGGGGAGAACCTTTTTCCCATTTGCATCTTGCCGGAGCAGGGGAGACCTGTGCTTTATTGTGGAAATTGAATTATTTAAATAGTGAGATGTATTGGCTTTGCTGCCAGATGTATCATTTCGTGTTAAGATCAAATAGGCCTGTTTGCTCAGGTCAGTCTGCCTCTAAAACCCTTATCTGAATGTGCAAAAGATGATGCTGGAGTTCTGTGAGAGTCTAAATTGAAGAAACGGTCTTTGCTCCACAGGTCAATGTGTGTGCATGTGTGCTTTTTAGACAGAGCACATCCATTTTGGTTAAGAGAATGGTTGTGGCCGTGTGACATTCAATTGTCACTCCTTTAGGGAGTGTTGCAGGTGTCTATCCGAACTTCTGCTATCTATCCTGCTATTAAAACCAGTCTCCACGTCTGTCAATCCTGGGTGAGTTTGGACTACTTTTTCTGTTACTTGTGGAGGCTAGTCCATGTCTGCAGAAAGCAAGTATTCTGAATGTGGATGAAACACTGAGTCGAATATCTGCTGTAAGATACCTTCCTTCGTGTGTGTGTGTGTGTGTGTGTGTGTGTGTGTGTGTGTGTGTGTGTGTGTGTGTGTGTTTGTAGACAGAGCTCAAATGTTTGTGGTTTGTGTTCACAGCGCCACTTGCTTAGGAAAGTTTCACACCACTCCTCTTGCATTTTTTTTTCCTAGACAAATTTGCTCCTTTTCTCCTACTGACTCAGCAAACATCCTATAGTCACTCAGAAATGCAAAATAAGAAGTGGAATTTGTATCTGCATCTCCTATCTAAAGTCAGCCAGCCTAACAAGTAAACTATTGCAACACTGAGAGTCGTGTGAATTAACCACTATGAGCAATCTTCCTCTTCTTGCACAACAGCAGCAGCAGCAGTAGCAAACGTTTTCCCCAGTTACATGTTTCCTATGCATGGTGTTCTACACTTATTATCTTCTACACTTATTATCCAAATTTATTTTCTTCAAGTTCACTATGTTTAGATGACTGTAACTCAGTGGCCGGAGCATTTAGAGAGATTATGACTGTTTTGCCAAAAAATTCAAAGTGTTTTCTTTTAAATGAGACCAACCCCATGAAGATGCGGCAAAAGGTTGAAAAACAGCTTTGGATTTAATTTGGACACGTTTTTTTTTTTTTTGGTGTTTTTAGGGAAATTGACCGGCGTGCAAGGGGTTTAAAAAAAAAAAAAAACTCTTTGATTTTTTTTTTTTTTGATTTTGTATACTTTATTGATCCCCAGAGGGGAAATTGAGGGCATCCACCTGGATGGATGAAGCAGCCACGGTACGGCACTATCCCTTAACCATTCACACACACATTCATACCTAGGAACACTTTAGAGTCTCCAATTAACCTAACCTGCATGGTTTTGGTCTGTGGGAGGAACACGGAGAAATCCTGTAGTAAACCCACGCAGATATGGGGAGAACATGCAAACTCCACACAGATCACTGCTGGTCAGGGGCTGGGATCGAACCAGGGATCCCATGGCCAAGGGTGAGTTGCTGTGCTGGTTCAGTGCTAACCACTGCGCCACCACATCGCCCAGCTGATAGCTTTCAACTGGAGAGAGGGAGGGTGATTCTTTATATCACCCTTGTCTCAGTTGACAGGTGCCACGCCCCTTGCCCTTATCCTGACCTGACCCATGACCTGACCCATTACCCATATATTTAGGCTGTCAAACAGAAGTATTTTGACAACATGACCTTTGGCCAGAACTTCTTGTCAGGATGACAGATTGTGTTTTGAAAACATGACCTTTGACCAGAACTTCTCCACAGAGTGACAGGTTTATTGAGAGACATGTTTTTAATCTGTTTGCCATATCCACTAGTGTGAGAATGGCATGTTAATGATGGCAAAACTTCTTGTCACAAGTGACATGTTTTTACAAGCTGTGTTTCAATTTGCAGAAGACACGCACATTAGAGTGTCTCTAAAACGCTTTAAAAACATGGCCACCACAATTCTCTTAGCCAAAACAGATGGGCAAATAACAAAGACTGAGCTCTCACAGGTCATCTTGCAGAAGTCAAAACACAGATTACACAATAACCACACAGCTAAAACATCCCTGTCACCACAGGCAACATATGAAGCTCACTTAATTAATTAATTTAATCATTGAAATGCAAAACCAAGTATTGTTGGCAATTTAGGGATGACAAGGGCATGAAGATAATAAGTGTAGAACACCATGCATAGGAAAAACGTAACTGGGGAGAATGTTTGCTGCTGCTGCTGCTGCTGTTGTGTAAGCAGAGGAAGATTGCTCATAGCGGTTAATTCACACGACTCTCAGTGTTGCAATAGTTTACTTGTTAGGCTGACTGACTTTAGATAGGAGATGCAGATACAAATTCCACTTCTTATTTTGCATTTCTGAGTGACTATAGGATGTTTGCTGAGTCAGTAGGAGAAAAGGAGCAAATTTGTCTATGAAAAAAAAAAATGCCAGAGGTGTGGTGTGAATCTTTCCTAAGCAAGTGGCGCTGTGAACACAAACATTTGAGCTCTGTCTACAAACACACACACACACACACACACACACACACACACACACACACACACACAAAGGAAGGTATCTTACAGCAGATATTCAACTCAGTGTTTCATCCACATTCAGAACACTTGCTTGCCCCTACAAACTGCCCACCTAACTTATTGTACATTATTTGCACATAATGATACTCTTAACTTTCTGCACTGCTGCAAATATTTGCATATATTTGTTTAAATTGCACAAACTGTAAATTACTGTATATACTGTATATCCAGTATATACTATTTTTTTTTTTTTTTTGTTACTTATTTGTACCCGTAGGTAGACTTGGTTTGCAGTCTGGTGACAAGCCACCGGCTGCTGGTCGCTGCGTGCGCGAGCGCCCTAAACCTACATGTTTTTGGTGTGCGGGAGGAAACCGGAGAAATCCCGGAGTAAACCCGCGCAACACGGGGAGAACATGCAAACTCCACACAGCTCACTGTTGGTCGGGGGCTGGGATCGAACCCACGATCTCATGATCCCTGCGATCCCCCGACCGAGGGTAAAACTGTGCTGCCACAGTGCTAAACCACTGCGCCACCGTGCAGCCAATATATATATATATATATATATATATATATATATATATACACTGTATATCCAGCCTTCTTCTTGCTCTGAGAGAGAGAGAAGTCGCATTTTTCTTCCCTCCTCCCGTCTGCCTTCCTGACCTATTCCCAGCTTTGCAATGTTGCATTTTTGTCTGTGTTTAGTCGCTCTTCTTCAGCTGAATCTTAATCTAAACGGAAATTATGGATTTGGAAGCGGCTTAAATGTGCTATTGTCACTATTTTTCAACAAGAATCGGGCCAGGGGGGAGCCCAAGAATTGGAACCTGCGAGAAGACTCATGGACATTGGAATTCATGCGTCTGTGGAAACATTATTGGTTATGATCTCAGGACATCTATTTTTGGCTGTGAAGTTCCCTGATGTATCAGAAATTGAAGGAAGGTGAGAGAGCTGATCAAAGCGGACCCGGCAAGCTCCTTCATCAAATTCGACCAGTTGGGGAGGGCACGAGTAGTGGCAAACGGTGAACTGAATGACAGTGATTCAGCGGAGGAATACATCTGGAGCCCTGTGCTCTCCATGGAATTAAAGTTTAAGCCTGCACATGGAAATTATGAAAGCACAGAATTGCACGGGTGAGGAAAAATCTATTCTCTGAGTGCACTGTGCAGATTTGATTTGACCTTGTCTTTGGTGCCATGTATTTACATTCCTCCTGATGAAGATAAGCGGAAGGAGCGGCTCTGCCTGCTAACCCAAACAATCAGCACAGTTGTTATTGTTTCAGCAGATGAACGCTCAAGGACAGTGCACCATGTGACAATTACCATCTGCAACCAAGAGCGAGAGACTCTAGACTGCTTAGATTACATGACTTTAACATCTATCTACTGCCAGGAGGCGCCCTCTGCTGTTCACTAGCAATTGACACACCTACACTTGCATTCAACATTACACGACTGATACAATTACTGATATATATTCACATACACTGACTCTCTCACTACTGCTTTGTCATTGTGTGATCTATTGTCTGCTAATTGTGCATTTGAGAGTTTTTTTTTTCTTGTAATCAAAATTTTGGTCATAAAATGAGCTCTATTTTGATCAACAATGCTTTTTTCTCTCTCCTATTTGGTTTTTCCCTATCCTTCCTCCCTCCCCCCTCTTCACCCCCCCCCCCCCATATGACAGGCGCCTCGTCATGGCTGCTGCGTCATTGGGATGCGCCTTTCGTGCGCGCCCAATGTCAAGTCAAATTCCTCGTATGTTTACTTGTTTACTTGTAAATGTGCCTGGCAATAAATCTGATTCTGATTCTGATTCTGATACTGCACTGCTGTCCTTTGAACTTCTGATTGGATGCTAAACTGTGTTTCGTTACCTTGTATTCATACATGTGTAATGACAATAAAGGTAAATCTAATCTAATCTAATTAAAAATAAATTACTCATAAAAACTGTGAACCGCGTACATTTCATAGTGGTATTGTTAGCAGGTATACCTAATTCATACCACTTTGTCTTTCTTGAAGTTCCAGCATTCTACCGGGAAAAGCGTGTTTATAAAAACAGTTTGCGCCATAACAACATTTCCATCGGCTTCATCAAAATATAGGCGAGGTTTTCTCCTAAAAGAGAAAGGAACATCAGACTACATCAGAGACTGCTTCGTGTGTGCATGTGTGTGTGCGTGCGTGCCTGCGTGCGTACCTCATCTCACTCTTGTATTTCTCAATGAGAGCTTGTTTCTTCTTGTCTTGTAACCAACGTCCGCTTGGTATATAAAAATCGGCATTAGCTTGACACTTGGGACAACTCCTGCATCGAACGTACAATCAAACGTTGTCTTTATAATGTACATTTTTCATCATTAAAGGCATTTTCATTGAGCCAACATGAAGAAATACTCACTTAATGATTTTCTTGTGAAACTGGGTTGTATTTCTCCATTTGTAAATACATTCCAGACAGTAACAGTGGTTACAGTTGGGTAATATGGCAAAATAGCATTCGTTCGGAGTCCTCTTTTGCAGAACCTCCTCTAGACACACGCCACACATCATGTTCTCGGTGCAAGATGGGATCTCTGTGTCACGGACTATAGGTTATGACGAGTTTTCTACCAAAGAAGAATGGGGTTAAAGACTGATCACCGATCAACGTAAAATGACAAATGTAATTTTGCACGATGCATTTAGAAAGCAAACAATCGCATAATATTCCATTAATTTATTTATAACATACCTTATGCGGTACTTTTCTGTAGAGAAATCAAGAAACCCATACTACGTAAAGGGACCATTAGCGCTCTACCTACCTGTGTTGTTGTCGTTGATGTAAAACAAACACCACGGTCGTGTATGATGTATTTATCATAACTGCACCTGTGTTGCATCACACATCATTTGGTTGACTGGAACTGTTTTAAAAATTGTTTTCCACAAACTGAAATTTGTGGGCAAAAAGACTGTTAAGTAAAGGTTGCAGACCCCTGGGCAAGACAGATGTTCCCAGGAGGTGGCACCTTCTCCTCATACACAGTTTGCAAACACGCACACCCTCAACCACCCACAGGGGAATTAGAGGCACAGAAAGGATTATCAGATGTATACATATAAACTTTTTTATATACAGTATGTCCTAATAAATAAATAGTGAAGATTAGTTAATTAGATATTGCAAAAAGTGCAGAAGATGTGAGGGCAACTGGTTGATAGTCATTCACATTCAATGGAGATGACTTCTTGGGGACAGGAAGCAGGCAGGACATCTCCCACAGCACCGGTACTCTCTCCAGAATCAGGCTCAGGTTGTACATGCACTTCATTACTGGAACTAGCTGGTTGGCACAGGTCCTCAGGATCCTGATGGAGATGTCATCAGGGCCCCAGCCTTCCGCTGGCAGTCTCTCCAGCTGTCTCTTAACCTGGTCTTCAGTTACAGAGATGTGGGGGGCTGGTGGGGGGGGGGGGCTGGTGGGGTGTGGGGTGGGGGTGCTGCACAGGAGGGGGAGAGGGAGTGGTTTTGGGGGGTCTTGCTGGGTTATGGGGTGATAGATGGTGAGTTGAATCTATTACAAAACAAATTCAGCTCATCAGCTCTCTCAAGGTTCCCTGATGTCGGTCTGTCCCTCACTTTACATCCAGCGATTTTTTTTTTCATTTCTTCACATTGCTTCGCTGGGGTTTATCCCCAAACTTCCTCCCATAATTGTCCCTACACATACTCGGCATATCTCTCAGTTCACGCTGTACTCTCCTCAGTTTCTCTTTGTCTCCAGAACAAAAAGCCCTCTTCTTGTTAAGAAGTGCTTTCAGGTATCTGGGGAGCCATAGTTTGTTGTTTGGGAAACAGCACACTGTCTGAGCAGGCATGGTTGTGTTATCACAGAATCTGATGTTTTCTGTGATGCAATCGGTCATATTGTCTATGTCCACCCCATGTGGTTCACAGAGTACATCCCAGTCCATCGTCTCGAAGCAGTCCTGTAGTGCATCAGCAGCCTGCTGTCTCCACCTCCTCACAATCTCTATGTAAGCAGGCTGCCTTTGCACAAGAGAAACCTAGTTGGGTGTTAACAGAATGAGGTTGTGATCTGATCTGCCAAGTGGGGAGCTGTGGCGCTGTATGCTTCTCTTACACTGGCATTCAGTAGATCCAGTGTTTTATTTTCTCTGGTGGGACAGCCAACAAACTGGTGGAAGTTTGCTTATGTTTTGTCAATTGATATCTGGTTAAAATCACCTGTGATTGCTATAAATGTGTCAGGGTGCTCTTCCAGTAAAGTGGCAGTTGTGGAGCTGATGATGTTACAGGCCACCGCTGCATCAACTGACAGAGGGACATAAACGGTAATCACAATGGAACATGTGAACTCTCACGCCATATACAGTGGTGTGAAAAAGTGTTTACCCCCTTCTTGATTTCTCATTTTTTTGTTTGTTTGTCACACTTAAAGGTTTTAGGTCTTCAAATAAATTTAAATATTAGACAAAGGCAACACAAGTAAACACAAAATGCAGTTTTGATATGAATGTGTTTATTATTTAGGGGAAAAAAATCCAAACCTACATGGTCCTGTGTGAAAAAGTGCCCCCCCCCCCCAATTCAAATGTAATTTTAATGTGGTTTATCACATCTTTGGAAAGCTCAGTTCAATTCCTCTAGCAACACCCAGGCCTGATAACAGCCACAGCTGTTCTCAATCAAGAAATCACTTAAATAGGACCTGCCTTACAACATGAAGTAGACCAAAAGGTCCTCAAAAGCTTGACATCATGCTGTGATTCAAATAAATTTAGGCACAAATGAGAAAAAAAGTAATTGAGATCTATCAGTCTAGAAAAGGCTATAAAGCCATTTCTAAAGCTTTGGGACTGCAAGCCAAAGTGAAAGCCATTATCCACAAATGTCAAAGACATGGAACAGTGGTGAACCTTCCCAGGAGTGGCTGGCCAATCAGAATTACCCCAAGAGCGCAGCGACAACTCATCCAAGAGTTCACAAAAGACCCCACAAAAACATTCAAAGAACATCAGGCCTCATTTGACTCAGTTAAGGTCAGTGTTCATGACTCCACCATAAGAAAGAGACTGGGCTAAAATGGCCTGCATGGCATAGGTCCAAGACGAAGACCACTGTTGAGCAAGAAGAACATAAAGGCTTGTCTCAGTTTTGCCAGAAAACATCTTGATGATCTCCAAAACTTTTGGGAAAATACTCTGTGGACTGACAAGACAAAAGTTGAATTTTCTGGAAGGTGTGTGTCCCATTACATCCGGCATAAAAGTAACACAGCATTTCAGAAAAGAAACATCATACCAACAGTAAAATATTGTGGTGGTAGCATGATGGTCTGGGGCTTGTTTGCTGCTTCAGGACCTGGAAGATTTGGTGTGGTAAATGGAGCCACGAATTCTGTTGTCTACCAAAAAGTCCTGAAGGAAAATGTTCGGCTATCTGTTGGTGGTCTCAAGCTGAAGTGCACTTGGGTTCTGCAGCAGGGCAATGATTCAAAACACACCATCAAGTCCACCTCTGAATGGCTGAAGAACAACAAAATGAAGACTTTGGAGTGGCCTAGTAAAAGTCTGGACCTGAATCCGATTGAAATGTGGTGGCATGACTTTAAAAAAAGATGGTTCATGTTTGAAAATCCTCCAATGTGGCTGAATTACAACAATTCCGCAAATATGACCTTGGATTCCTGAATAAATGGAAACATCGCCTGAAAGTAAACGCGATGCTTGGAGTTTCTTTGGAAGTGTGTCAAAAACAGGTCTCCTCCCGTACCCTGCAAGTGGCTAAATGCCAATAGTCAACACAGTTTGTTCTGTTTTATCCTTGTACAGGTTTATTACTGTACATGGCTGAATATTTAAAAAAAAAAAAAAAAAAAAAAAAAAAAAAAAAAAGACATCACCCTCAAATGACTGCATAACCTAAAATACAATATTTAAAAAAAAAAACAAAAAAAAAAAACTTCTCCTATTTTACCCAAATATGAGAAGGATTTCTACATTGGCCTTAAGAGTTTTATTTTGTTTGTTTTTTTTTTTTGTTTTTTTCTAATAAAAGAGCAGTTTGTAATATTTTCTGTAATCTAAATTATTAAATTTAATGCACCATTAAATCATTGCATAGTATTCATTGTTATATAAAAAACTTTCTGTAGAAATCTTGTTTGTTGTATTGTAAGATTACTTTTTAATACACAGGAAGAGGGGCCATCACTATGTAGGTGGCAATCTTGGATCACTGTAATGTCTTTCCAAGTTTTTATGCATAACTAAACTCAAAAAGCTTTTGTAGGCTATTGTAAAAGTTTAATAAGGTTAGTAAGCAGTACGCATGAAAATATTTGCATTTTGATACTCGACACCTGGATTACACTAGATTATACACTGACTGCACTATAAAATATTTTTTCAGAGGACTCTGGCTTTTTCATTTGTTGTGACACATAAAAGTTCCATCAGTTTTCTTCACTGTTGTAGTATGAATTAATAAATGCTACATAAACTGCATTTCATGTATATTCATGGATATATACTGAATATATAAAATTATATAAGCAGCATAACCAATATTTTAATGGCCAAATAGCTGTTGTGACTCTCAGCTAATTCTGTTTTAGTCAGAAAGGGAATAAAGGCTTTTTGTTTGGTAAAGGTTGCAGACCCCTGGGCTAGAGAGATGCTCCCAGGAGGCAACACCTTCTCCTCAAACACAGTCTGCAACCACACACATCCTCAACCCTCCAGAGGGAAATTAGAAGCACAGAATGGATTATCAGATGTATACGTATATACTTTTTATGTACAGTATGTTCTAAAAAAATTATTGTGAATATTAGTTAATTAGAAAGCTTGGGATCAGTTCGCCAAGGTCTTCACATTTGACCGTCACCTAATCCACATGGATGCCTCCCACTTGAGGTGTTTCGGGCATGTCCCATTGGGAGGAGACCCCGGGGCAGACCCAGGACTTAGTGGAGAGACTATGTCTCCCAGCTGGTTTGGGAATGCCTTGGTATCCTCTCTGAAGAGCTGGAGCAGGTGGCGGGGGAGAGGGAAGTCTTGGCTCCTCTGCTTGAACTACTGCCTCCGTGACCCGGACCTCCGGAAAAGTGGTAGAAGATGGATGGATGGATGGATGGATGGATGGATGGATATTAATTAATTAGATATTACACAAAGTGCATGAGATGTAAGGGCAACTGGTCGATAGTCATTCAGGTCCGATGGAGATGACTTCTTGGGGAGAGGAACCAGGCAGGACATCTTCCACAGCACCGGTACTCTCTCCAGACTCAGGCTCAGGTTGTACAAGCATTTCAGTACTGGAGCTAGCTGGTTGGCACAGGTCTTCAGGATCCTGGTGGTGATGTCATCAGGGCCCCAGCCTTCCGCTGACAGTCTCTCCAGCTGTCTCTTCACCTGGTATGCAGTCACAGTGATGTGGGGGTTGGTGCTGATGTTATCAGAGGATGTGGGGTGGGGGGGTGCTGCACATGAGGTGGCGGGGGAGGGGTGTGTGGCGGTCTGGCTGGGTTGTGGGGGTGATAGATGGTGACTTGAATCTATTACAAAACAAATTCAGCTCATCAGCTCTCTCAAGGTTCCCCGATGTCTGTCTGTCCCTCACTTTTCACCCAGTGGTGTGTTTAATTCCTGATCTAAATTCCTGATCTTATCCTGATTCGTGGTCTGAGCCGGCACGGTTGTGTTTTTACAGAATCTGATGTTATCTGTGATGCAGTCGGTCATATTGTCCATGTCCACCCCATGTGGTTCACAGGGTACATCCAAGTCCATCGTCTCGAAGCAGTCCTGTAGTGCAACAGTAGCCTGCTGTGTCCACCTCCTCACAGTCTGTGTGTAAGCAGGCTGCCTTCGCTCAAGAGAAATGTACTTGGGTGATAACAGGACGAGGTTATGATCTGATCTGCCAAGTGGGGAGCTGTGGCGCTGTATGCTTCTCTTACATTGGCATACAGTAGAGCCAGTGTTTTATTTTCTGTGGTGGGACAGCTAACAAACTGGTGGAAGTTTTGTAATGTTTTGCCAAGTGATATCTGGTTAAAGTCACCTGTGATGGCCATAAATGTGTCAGGGTTCTGTTCCAGTAAAGTGGCAGTAGTGGAGCTGATAACATTTTTAGGCCACCACTGCATCAGCTGACAGAGGGACGTAAACAGTAATCACAATGGCACACATAGACTCTCGCGGCATATACAGTGTTGTGAAAAAGTGTTTCCCCCCTTCTTGTTTTCACTTTTTTTTGTGTGTGTGTTTGGCAGACTTAAAGGGTTTATGACCTAAACCCTTTAAGTCTGCCATACACAGACTTGATCACCTAAACTTTAGGTGATCAAACAAATTTAAATATTAGAAAAAACACAAGTCCACACAAAATGCAGTTTTTAAAATAATATGTTTATTATTAAGGGGAAAAAAATCCACACCGACATGGCCCTGTGTGAAAAAGTGACCCCCCCCTCCCCCGTTAAAACATAAATTAACTGTGGTTTATCACATCTTTGGAAAGATGAGTTTAACTTCTCTATCCACACCCAAACCTGATTACTGCCACACTTGTTCTCAATAATAATAATAATAATAATAATAATAATAATAATAAATCACTTAAATCAGACCTGCCTGACAAAGTGAAGCTGTCCAAAAGATCCTCAAAAACTTGACATCATGCTGTGATTCAAATAAATGTAGGCACAAATGAGAAAAAAGTAATTGAGATCTATCAGTCTGGAAAAGGTTATAAAGCCATTTCTAAAGCTTTGGGACTCCAGCGAGCCAAGAGCAACAGCATTTATCCACAAATGTCGAAAACATGGAACAGTGGTGAACCTTCCCAGGAGTTGCCAGCCAACCAGAATTACCCTAAGAGTGCAGTGACGACTCATCCAAGAGGTTACAAAAGACCCCACAACAACATCCAGTAAACTGAAGATGTATGTCCTATTACATCCAGCGTAAAAGTAACACAGCATTTCAGAAAAGGAACATCATACTACAAGTAAAATATGGTGGTGGTAGCATGATGGTCTTGGGCTGGTTTGCTGCTTCATGCCCGGGAAGATTTGGTGTGGTAAATGGAACCTTGAATTCTGCTATCAACCAAAACATCCTGAAGGAGAATGTCCGCTCATCTGTTGTTGGTCTCAAGCTGAAGCACACTTGGGTTCTGCAGCAGAGCAATGATCCAAAACACACCATCAAGTCCACCTCTGAATGGCTGAAGAACAACAAAATGAAGACTTTGGAGTGGCCTAGTCAAAGTCTGGACCTTAATCCGATTGAGATGCTGTGGCATGACCTTTAAAGGGTGGTTCATGCTTGAAAACCCTCCAATGTGGCTGAATTACAATATTTCTGCAAAGATGACCTTGGATTGCTGAATAAATGGGAACATCACCTGAAAGTAAATGCGATGGTTGGAGATTCTTTGGAAACGTGTAAAAAACAGGTCTTCTCCAGTCACCCTGTGAGTGGCTAAATGCTAAGTCAATACAGTTGGTTCTGTTTTATCTATATGCAGTTTGATTGATGTACATGGGTGAAGATTAAAAAAAAAAAAAAAAAAAGACATCACCCTCAAATGACTGCATAACAAAAACTAACTGTTTAAAAAAAAAAAAAAAATTCTCATTTTGATTTTTTTTTTTTAAATTTTGTGTACTTTATTGATCCCCAGAGGGGAAATTGAGGGCATCCACCTGGATGGATGAAGCAACCATGGTACGGCGCTATCACTTAACCATTCACACACACATTCACACCTAGGGCCACTTTAGAGTCTCCAATTAACCTAACCTGCATGTTTTTGGCCTGTAGGAGGAAACCAGAGAAATCCCAGAGTAAACCCACGCAGATACGGGGAGAACATGCAAACTCCACACAGATCACTGTTGGTCAGGGGCTGGGATCGAACTAGGGATCCCATGGACAAGGGTGAGTTGCTGTGCTGGTGCAGTGCTAACCACTGCTCCACTGCACCACCCAGCTGAGAGCTTTCAATTGGAGAGAGGGAGGGTTTTACTTTATACCACCCCTTGTCTCAGTTGACAGGTGCCACGCCCCTTGTCGTGACCCTGACCTGACCCGTGACCTGACCCGTTACCCGTGTATTTAGGCTGTCAATCAGAAGTATTTTGACAACATGACCTATGGCCGGAACTTCTTGTCAGGATGACAGATTGTGTTTTGAAAACATAATTTTTGACCAGAACTTCTCCTCAGAGTGAGAGGTTTATTGAGAGACATTTTTTTTAATCTGTTTGCCATGTCGGCTAGTGTGAGAATGGCATGTTAATGATGGCAAAACTTATTGTCACAAGTGACATGTTTTTACAAGAAGTGTTTCAATTTGCAAAAAACACACACATTAGAGTCTCTAAAACGCTTTAAAAACACGGCCACCACAATTCTCTTAACCAAAACAGATGGGCAAATAAAGACTTAGCTATCACAGGTCATCTTGCAGAAGTCAAAACACAGATTACACAATATCCACACAGTTTAAACATCCTTGTCACCACAGGAAACATATGAAGCTTACTTAATTAATTAATTTAATCATTGAAATGCAAAACCAAGTATTGTTGGCAATTTGGGATGACAAGGGCATGAAGATAATAAGTGTAGAACACCATGCATAGGAAACATGTAATTGGGGAGAACGTTTGCTGCTGCTGCTGCTGCTGTTTTGTAAGCAGAGGAAGATTGCTCATAGTGGTTAATTCACACGACTCTCAGTGTTGCAATAGTTTACTTGTTAGGCTGACTGACTTTAGATAGGAGATGTAGATACAAATTCCACTTCTTATTTTGCATTTTTGAGTGACTATAGGATGTTTGCTGATTCAGTAGGAGAAAATGAGCAAATTTGTCTAGGAAAAAAAAATGCCAGAGGGGTGGTGTGAAGCTTTCCTAAGCAAGTGGCGCTGTGAACACAAACATTTGAGCTCTGTCTACAAACACACACACACACACACACACACACACACACAAAGGAAGGTATCTTACAGCAGATATTCGACTCAGTGTTTCATCCACATTCAGAACACTTGCTTGCCCCTACAAACTGCCCACCTAACTTATTGTACATTATTTGCACATAACGGTACTCTTAACTTTCTGCACTGCTGCATATATTTGCATATATTTGCTTAAATTGCACATACTGTAAATTACTGTATATACTGCACTGCTGTCCTTTGAACTTCTGATTGGATGCTAAACTGTGTTTCGTTACCTTGTATTCATACATGTGTAATGACAATAAAGATAAATCTAATCTAATCTAATCTAAAAATAAATTACTCATAAAAATTGTGAACGGCGTACATTTTATAGTGGTATTGTTAGCAGGTATACCTAATTCATACCACTTTGTCTTTCTTGAAGTTCCAGCATTCTACCGGGAAAAGCGTGTTTATAAAAACAGTTTGCGCCATAACAACATTTCCATCGGGCTTCATCAAAGTATAGGCGAGGTTTTCTCCTAAAAGAGAAAGGAACATCAGACTACATCAGAGACTGCTTCGTGTGTGCATGTGTGTGTGTGTGTGCGTGCGTGCGTGCATGCGTACCTCATCTCACTATTGTATTTCTCAATGAGAGCTTGTTTCTTCTTGTCTTGTACCCAACGTCCGCTTGGTATATAAAAATCGGCGTTAGCTTGACACTCGGGACAACTCCTGCATCGAACGTACAATCAAACGTTGTCTTTATAACGTACATTTTTCATCATTAAAGGCATTTTCATTGAGCCAACATGAAGAAATACTCACTTAATGATTTTCTTTAGCTACAATGCTCAGCACTGGGTGTGTTTATATTTATATATCTACATATTATTCCATCTAGCTACATTGCTCCGCACTGTGTGTGTTTATATACTTGCATATTTATTCCACCTAGCTGCAATGCTCCGTACTGTGGGTGTTTATATATTTACATATTTATTCCATCTAGCTACAATGCTCTGCACTGTGTGTTCATATATTCATATATTTATTCCATCCAGCTACAATGCTCTGCACTGTGTGTCTGTGTGTGTGTATATATATATATATATTTTATAGTAATATGTACATATGTATATTAGCTGCTCTTGCTTGCTTGTTTTTTTCTTGCCTTCTGATTGTTGCTCTGAGTGTTGCTATCCCTGTGCTGTTGCAATCCTGGAATTTCCCCGTTGTGGGACTAATAAAGGCTTATCTTATCTTATCTTATCTTATCTTCTTGTCAATCTGGGTGGTATTTCTCCATTTGTGAATACATTCCAGACAGTAACAGTGGTTACAGTTGGGTAACATGGCAAAACGGCATTCGTTCGGAGTTCTCTTTTGCAGAACCACCTCTAGACACATGCCACACATCATGTTCTCGGTGCCAGATGGGATCTCTGTGTCACGAGCTATAGGCTATGACGAGTTTTCTACCAAAGAAGGATGGGGTTAAAGACTGATTGCCGATAAACGTAAAATGACAAATGTAATTTTGCATGATGCGTTTAGAAAGCAAATAATCACATAATATTTCATTAATTTATTTATAACATACCTTATGCGGTACTTTTCGGTAGAGAAATTAAAAAACCCATAATACGTAAAGGGACCATTAATGCTCTGCCTACCTGTGTTGTTGTCATTGATGTAAAACAAACACCACGGTCGTGTATGATGTATTTATCATAACTGCGCCTGTGTTGCATCACACACCATTTGGTTGACTGGAACTGTTTGAAAAATTGTTTTCCACAAATTGAAATTCGTGGGCAAAAAGACTGTTTGTTAGGTAAAGGTTGCCGACCCCTGGGCAAGACAGATTTTCCCAGGAGGTGGCGCATTCTCCTCAAACACAATTTGCAAACACGCACACCCTCAACCACCCACAGGGGAATTAGAGGCACAGAAAGGATTATCAGATGTATACATATAAACTTTTTTATATACAGTATGTCCTAATAAGTAAATAGTGAAGATTAGTTAATTAGATATTGCATAAAGTGCAGAAGATGTGAGGGCAACTGGTTGATAGTCATTCACATCCAATGGAGATGACTTCTTGGGGACAGGAACAAGGCAGGACATCTCCCACAGCACCGGTACTCTCTCCAGACTCAGGCTCAGGTTGTACATGCATTTCATTACTGGAACTAGCTGGTTGGCACAGGTCCTCAGGATCCTGATGGAGATGTCATCTGGGCCCCAGCCTTCCGCTGACAGTATCTCCAGCTGTCTCTTCACCTGGTCTTCAGTAACAGAGATGTGGGGGTTGGTGCAGGTGTCCTCAGAGGATGGGGGTGCTGCACAGGTGGGGGAGAGGGAGGGGTTTTGGGTGGTCTTGCTGGGTTATGGGGTGATAGATTGTGAGTTGAATCTATTACAAAACAAATTCACCTCATCAGCTCTCTCAAGGTTCACCGATGTCTGTCTGTCCCTCACTTTACATCCAGTGATGTGTTTCATTTCCATCCAGATGTCCTTCAAATTGCTTTGCTGGGGTTATCCCCAAACTTCCTCCCTTAATTGTCCCTACACATACTCAGCATATCTCTCAGTTCACGCTGTACTCTCCTCAGTTCCTCTTTGTCTCCAGACCAAAAAGCCCTCTTCTTGTTAAGAAGTGCTTTCAGGTCACTGAGGATCCATGGTTTGTTGTTGGGGAAACAGCACATGGTCTGAGCAGGCATGGTTGTGTTTTCACAGAATCTGATGTTTTCTGTGATGCAATCGGTCATATTGTCTATGTCCACCCCATGTGGTTCACAGAGTACATCCCAGTCCATCGTCTCGAAGCAATCCTGTAGTGCATCAGCAGCCTGCTGTCTCCACCTCCTCACAATCTGTGTGTAAGCTGGCTGCCTTTGCACAAGAGGAACCTAGTGGGGTGTTAACAGAATGACGCTGTTAACTGATCTGCCAAGTGGGGAGCTGTGGCGCTGTATGCATCTCTTACATTGGCATTCAGAAGATCCAGTGTTTTGTTTTTGTTTTTTTTTGTTTTTTTTCTCTTGTGGGACAGTCAACAAACTGGTGGAAGTTTGGTAACGTTTTGTCAAGTGATATATGGTTAAAGTCACCTGTGATGGCCATAAATGCGTCAGGGTGCTCTTCCAGTAAAGTGGCAGTTGTGGAGCTGATGATGTTACAGGCCACCGCTGCATCAGCTGACAGAGGGACATAAACGGTAATCACAATGGCACATGTGAACTCTCGCAGCATATACAGTGGTGTGAAAAAGTGTTTACCCCCTTCTTGATTTCTCATTTTTTTGTATGTTTGTCACACTTAAAGGTTTTAGGTCTTCAAATAAATTTAAATATTAGACAAAGTTAACACAATTAAACACAGAATGCAGTTTTGAAATGAATGTGTTTATTATTAAAGGGAAAAAAATCCAAACCTATATGGCCCTGTGTGAAAAAGTGCCCCCCTCCCAATTTAAGCATAAATTAACTGTGGTTTATCACATCTTTGGAAAGTTCAGTTCAATTTCTCTAGCAACACCCAGGCCTGATTACTGCCACAGCCGTTCTCAATCAAGAAGTCACTTAAACAGGACCTGCCTTACAACATGAAGTAGACCAAAAGGTCCTCAAAAGCTTGACATCATGCTGTGATTCAAATAAATTTAGGCACAAATGAGAAAAAAAGTAATTGAGATCTATCAGTCTAGAAAAGGCTATAAAGCCATTTCTAAAGCTTTGGGACTGCGAGCCACAGTGAGAGCCATTATCCACAAATGTCAAAAACATGGAACAGTGGTGAACCTTCCCAGGAGTGGCTGGCCAATCAGAATTACCCCAAGAGCGCAGCGACAACTCATCCAAAAGGTCACAAAAGACCCCACAAAAAAATTTAAAGAACTGCAGGCCTCATTTGACTCAGTTAAGGTCAGTGTTCATGACTCCACCATAAGAAAGAGACTGGGCTAAAATGGCCTGCATGGCATAGGTCCAAGACGAAGACCACTGTTGAGCAAGAAGAACATAAAGGCTTGTCTCAGTTTTGCCAGAAAACATCTTGATGATCTCCAAGACTTTTGGGAAAATACTCAGTGGTCTGACGAGACAAAAGTTGAATTTTCCGGAAGGTGTGTTTCCCATTACATCCGGCATAAAAGTAACACAGCATTTCAGAAAAGAAACATCATACCAACAGTAAAATATTGTGGTGGTAGCATGATGGTCTGGGGCTTGTTTGCTGCTTCAGGACCTGGAAGATTTGGTGTGGTAAATGGAGCCACGAATTCTGTTGTCTACCAAAAAATCCTGAAGGAAAATGTCCGGCTATCTGTTCGTGGTCTCAAGCTGAAGTGCACTTGGGTTCTGCAGCAGGGCAATGATCCAAAACACACCAACAAGTCCATGTTACGACCCGAGCGCTGGGTTCTGTTCGCGCTCGGGCTAAGCACAACTCGCTGCTGGCCTTGACAGTTGTGGGTTGTATTCTGGCCTCATCGGGCTCTTATTGTGAAGGTGCTCGGTGGGGCTTCTTCCTGTCAAGGCTCGTCAGCTGTTTGTCATTACTGCTCGTTAGTGTTCGCCTTTATAAAGCGGGCACTAGCGGCAGTAAAATCGCAGGAGTATTGTCAAAACCTTGTCAAAACCTTGACAGACATCGTCACACTATTCTCGTCTAAGCGTCGTTTGACCTTCAAGTCCTGGTTCGACCACCAGAGGAGCGGACGTGCTGGGCATTGGACTGTGGTGAGCCGCCTTGTCATGTTCCGCCTCCTATGACCACCCGCCGGCTGTTGGATGCGGGGAGACCACCTGAACTGTTCCTATGGTGCCTGGTCCCCGCCGGTCGGCATAAACTGTCCAGGGGGGTAGTGGTCATTTTTCTGGTGTTGATCCGTCGCACTGATTGTTCTGTTTTTTTTTTTCCTTGCTGTCCTGTGTACTTTGTGTTATGGTTATGTCTCGCAGTTGCCCTAGTTTGCATTGTGTGTAGTCGGGTATGAGCCAGTAAGTGCTCTGCTTTTTGGGTTTGGTTATTTGAGTATTCACACGGGTGGGAAGTCATTTCCTTGTGTAACATGTGGGCCAAGATCTAATTTTCTCATGTTGTCCTATTTTCTGTAACTTATTTGGGAATCCTTGGCAAATTGTGTTGTGTTCTACTGTTGCCTTATTTCCCTCTCTGTATTTTATCTGGTTTGAATATTCAGTATTTTGTCATGGTCTTGTATCTAGTCTTTCTGACCCAGTAGTTCTGTTTTTTTGTTTTCTCCATGTGCATCTTTTTGATTTAATCTGAGTAGTTATTCTTGTCATTGTCCTGTATGTAGTTATTCTTGTCACTGTTTTGTTTGTTTCTGGGTTTGGTCTGTCTCCCTCCGCACCTACCCCCAGCCACCCACCCTGGGGGGTGGGGGGGTAGGGTGACCTTGGGCGTTCAGAGCCCGCCCTCGGAGGGAGGGTACTGTTACTACCCGAGCGCTAGGTTCTGTCCACGCTCGGGCTAAGAACAACTCGTTGCTGGCCTTGACAGTTGTGGGTTGTATTCTGGCCTCACCAGGCTCTTATTGTGAAGGTGCTTGGTGGGGCTTCCGCCTGATAAACTGTTGTTTATCACATCTTTTTTTTGTTTGTTTGTTTGGCAGAATTAAAGGGTTTAGGTGATCAAAAAAAAAAAAAAATATTAGAAAAAACACAAGTCAACACAAAATGCAGTTTTTAAATGAATATGCATATTATTAAGGGGGAAAAAAACCACACCTAGATGACCCTGTGTGAAAAAGTCCCCCCCCCCCCCGTTAAAACATAAATTAAATGTGGTTTATCACATCTTTGGAAAGCTGAGTTTAATTTCTCTATCCACACCCAAACATGATTACTGCCACACTTGTTCTCAATAAAAAAATAAAATAAAAAAATCACTTAAATCAGACCTGTCTGACAAAGTGAAGTTGTCCAAAAGATCCTCAAAAGCTTGACATCATGCTGTGATTCAAATAAATTTAGTCACAAATGAGAAAAAAGTAACTGAGATCTATCAGTCCGGAAAAGGTTATAAAGCCATTTCTAAAGCTTTGGGACTCCAGCGAGCCAAGAGCAACAGCATTTATCCACAAATGTCGAAAACATGGAACAGTGGTGAACCTTCCCAGGAGTTGCCAGCCAACCAGAATTACCCTAAGAGTGCAGTGACGACTCATCCAAGAGGTCACAAAAGAACCCACAACAACATCCAGTGAACTGAAGATGTATGTCCTATTACATCCAGCGTAAAAGTAACACAGCATTTCAGAAAAGGAACATCATACTAAAACTAAAATATGGTGGTGGTAGCATGATGGTCTGGGGCTGGTTTGCTGCTTCAGGACCTGGAAGATTTGGTGTGGTAAATGGAACCTTGAATTCTTCTGTCTACCAAAACATCCTGAAGGAGAATGTCCGCTCATCTGTTGGTGGCATCAAGCTAAAGCACACTTGGGTTCTGCAGCAGAGCAATGATCCAAAACACAACATCAAGTCCACCTCTGAATGGCTGAAGACCAACAAAATGAAGACTTTGGAGTGGCCTAGTCAAAGTCTGGACCTTAATCCGATTTAGATGCTGTGGCATGACCTTTAAAAGGCGGTTCATGCTTGAAAATCCTCCAATGTGGATGAATTACAATAATTCTGCAAAGATGACCTTGGATTGCTGAATAAATGGGAACATCACCTGAAAGTAAATGCGATGCTTGGAGATTCTTTGGAAGCGTGTCAAAAACAGGTCTCCTCCAGTCACCCTGTGAGTGGCTAAATGCTAATAGTCAATACAGTTGGTTCTGTTTTATCTATATGCAGGTTGATTGATGTACATGGCTGAAGATTAAAAAAAAAAGACATCACCCTCAAATGGCTGCATAACCAAAACCAACTGTTTAAAAAAAATAAATAAATAAAAATTCTCTTTTTGATTTTTTTTTTTTTTAATTTTGTATACTTTATTGATCCCCAGAGGGGCAATTGAGGGCATCCACCTGGATGGATGAAGCAGCCACGGAACGGCACTATCCCTTTACCATTCACACACACATTCACACCTAGGGCCACTTTAGAGTCTCCAATTAACCTAACCTGCATGGTTTTGGCCTTTGGGAGGAAACCGGAGAAATCCTGTAGTAAACCCACGCAGATACGGGGAGAACATGCAAACTCCACACAGATCACTGTTGGTCATGGGCTGGGATCTAACCAGGGATCCCATGGCCAAGGGTGAG
This sequence comes from Pholidichthys leucotaenia, assembly GCA_020510985.1. Taxonomy (NCBI): domain Eukaryota; kingdom Metazoa; phylum Chordata; class Actinopteri; order Cichliformes; family Pholidichthyidae; genus Pholidichthys; species Pholidichthys leucotaenia. Next base: position 41,773,328 of record CM035847.1, on the reverse strand, counting down.
TTGCTGTTCTGGTGCAGTACTAACCACTGTACCACCGCACTGCCCAGCTTATAGCTTTCAACTGGAGAGAGGGAGGGTGTTACTTTATACCACCCCTTGTCTCAGTTGACAGGTGCCACGCCCCTTGCCCTGACCATGACCTGACCTGTGACCTGACCAATTACCTGTGTATTTAGGCTTTCAATCAGAAGTATTTTGACAACATGACCTTTGGCTGGAACTTCTTGTCAGGATGACAGATTGTGTTTTGAAAACATGACCTTTGACCAGAACTTCTCCTCAGAGTGAGAGGTTTATTGAGAGACATGTTTTTAATCTGTTTGCCATATCGGCTAGTGTGAGAATGGCATGTTAATGATGGCAAAACTTCTTGTCACAAGTGACATGTTTTTACAAGAAGTGTTTCAATTTGAAAAAAAAAAAAATGCACACATCAGAGTGTCTCTGAAACGCTTTAAAAACAGGGCCACCACCATTCTCTTAGCCAAAACAGATGGGCAAATAAAAACTGAGCTCTCACAGGTCAACTTGCACAAGTCAAAACACAGATTACACAATAACCACACAGTTAAAACATCCTTGTCACCACAGGCAATGTATGAAGCTCACTTAATTAATTAATTTAATCATTAAAATGCAAAACCAAGTATTGTTTGCAATTTAGGGATGACCAGGGCATGAAGATAATAAGTGTAGAACACAATGCATAGGAAACATGTAATTGGGGAGAATGTTTGCTGCTGTTGCTGTTGTGTAAGCAGAGGAAGATTGCTCATAGTCGTTAATTCACACGACTCTCAGTGTTGCAATAGTTTACTTGTTAGGCTGACTGACTTTAGATAGGAGATGTAGATACAAATTCCACTTCTTATTTTGCATTTTTGAGTGACTATAGGATGTTTGCTGAATCAGTAGGAGAAAAGGAGCAAATTTGTAAAGAAAAAAAAAAATGCAAGAGGGGTGGTGTGAAGCTTTCCTAAGCAGGTGGCACTCTGAACACAAACAATTGAGCTCTGTCCACACACACACACACACACACACACACACACACACACACACACACACACACACACACACACACAAACACACGAAGGAAGGTGTCTTACAGCAGATATTCGACTCAGTGTTTCATCCACATTCAGAATATTTGCTTTCTGCAGAAATGGACTAGCCTCCACAAGTAACAGAAAAGGTAGTCCAAACTCCTGCAGGACTGACAGACGTGGAGACTGGTTTTAATAGCAGGATAGATAGCAGAAGTTCGGCTAGACACCTGCAACACTCCCTAATGGAGTGAGAATTGAATGTCACATGGCCACAACCATTCTCTTAACCAAAACAGATGTGCTCTGTCTAAAAAGCACACATGCACACACATTGACCTGTGGAGCAAAGACTGTTTCTTCAAATTAGACTCTCACAGAACTCCAGCATCATCTTTTGCACATTCAGATAAGGGTTTTAGAGGCAGACTGACCTGAGTAAACAGGCCTATTTGATCTTAACACGAAATGATACAACTGGCAGAAAAGCCAATACACCTCACTATTTAAATTATTCCATTTCTACAATAAAGCACAGGGCTCCCCTGTGCCGGCAAGATGCAAATGGGGAAAAAGGGTCTCCCCCAGTGTAGCATGCAACTAAAAAAAAAAAAAGAAAAAAAAATCAAAAAAACAAAAAACAAAAACTTTAATCTGTATGCTTGTGGTGATTAGTTTATTTTGTGCTGATACTAAGAAATGTAACATTTCTCCTTTAAATGCATTTTATATTTTGTGTTTACATTTTCAAATGACCATACATGCCAAAAACATGCAAGTTAGGTTAATTGGCATCAAAACTGGGGATTCTAAATTGTCCTTAGGTATGGATGCGAGAGTGAATGGTTGTCTGTCTCTCTGTGTTGGCCCTGCGATGGACTGGCGATCTGTCCAGGGTGTACCCTGCCTCTCGCCCAAAGATGCTGAGATAGGCTCCAGCCCCCCCCCCCCCCATGATCCAAAAAGATTAAGCGGTAGAAGATGGATGGATGGATGGCATACAACAGCCTTCTAAGGATTGTCTGTTTGAAACAATTCTTTAAAACATCCCACAACTTGTACATGATATTTACCAACAGTTAAAATATTTTATTCAATCAAACCTTTTATCATCTGCTGTAATCTGAATAAAAAAGTTTTATGAGTTTAAGGCAGAGTTTGTTTTTTTTTGTTTGTTTGTTTGTTTGTTTTTTTTCCAACCACTCATGACAACTTTCAACCAGAATTTGGAGTGGGTTTTGGCTGTCTGTGCATCTCCGTGTTCTTTTACCATCCCGTGTGACTTGAGCTTTTGTACAGGGTGGGTATTTGAAAAAAAAAAAAAAAAATAATCAGTCTACATTTTTTTTTTTTAACATTCAAACTCCCCTCCCTAGTGTTCTGTCCAGCTTACATCAAAGCTTATGTCAAACCATCTTCAGCTTTATGTCAAAATTTGCCAGATGGTCACATCAGAGCACACGGGATCAACCAATGTCTCCCTGCCACACATCACCTGCCAACCCAAAAAAGTGTTTTCACACATGCACACACACAAAAAGTTCAGCTGTTTTTAGCTCCCAATACATACAGTAGGTGTTACCGCACCTCCCATGTTGTAGAAATCCCAATCTATTTTCACTACAGGAACAATCCTTTGTTTTTTAGAGACATTTATCAACTTTCTAATCATTCAAAAACATTTTTCACACTTTGAATTATTGTATAAAAAACTGAAAACCAGTTGTCATTAAATGTATTTACTTCTTCAATCAATAAAGGGAGACTCGGGACTCGTTTTTTTTTTTTTTTTTATATACCAGTTTTGTGTTTTTTTTTGTTTTTGTTTTTTTTGTTACTTATTTGTACCCGTAGGTAGACTTGGTTTGTAGTAGTAGTGGTAGTCTGGTGACAAGCCACCGGCTACTGGTCGCTGTTTGCTGTTATCTGAAAAAGTCTTAAGGCAAAGTTTGACTTTAGTTAAACTAATATTTCAAACAACCAGCATGTGTTTATATGTGTGTTCAGTATCACCACCTAAAACCTCTATGGCAAGATGTAAAGTTTATCCCTAATACTTTTAACAACACTAACAATCAAAGATTTACTCTTTTTCAAAACTTTATCGTTTAAAAATGTGGTTTATTTTGTGGTAGCAAATTTAACATTCCTCTGGCTGACACTCCCCACCAGACATCAGAGCATGGACCTTAAACAACATCTCCATTCGGCTGTCTACCCACCAGTAAAAAAGTGTTTGATGTTGACACACATTGCAAGTGTAAGTTCAGTAAAAATGCATTAAGCACAAAAAAATTAAAATAAAACTTTTCTCAAGTATTTAGTTGTTTTAAAAAAGTAACAAACTGCATTTTTTTGTACTCACACAAAACATAGATTTATCATTTACAACTGTATTTACTGTGCCAAATTCTAAAAAAAAAAAAAGTTTTTAAAAATAAGCTGATGATTTTTTTTTTTTTCTTTTTTTCTTTTTTTGCATTACTTGATGGTAGCTGGAAAGGTAAAGTTTTCTTTTTAGGTATGATTTTTTTTTATGCCTCTAGTGAAAAATACTGAATAAACAACTGGTATGTTGTCAGCAAGTGTTGACAAAATATTGTGAGATCACTTGGTTTTCTAAAATACATCTTCTGAAATCGCATCTATCATTTTAAATCGATCACTCTGCCAATCAGTGTTTATTCCATCCTGCTTTTTGGGAGAAAAGTTTAGCAGGCTATGTGTAACAGATTCCACACACAGAGACATGTCATTACACCTAAGAATCAACACAACTCTACAGTTAAAGACAATGATAAAGAACTAAAGCTAACCTGCAGCATCATGTCTCAGTTACTATGGACATTTTAAAAGAATTACCTCGTGTCTGTTGCTGATTCTTGAAGGCATGAAACACTTTGCACCCTACTGCATTACCAGCATTAGGGTTACCAGATTCTGAAAAAAAAAAATGATTTGAAATAACAGTGTACTTACTTATTTGAATAAGAATAAATGAATGAATGAATCTTTATTTATAGATTAACCCCTTGCACTCTTGTCAATTTACCTAAAAACGCCAAAAAATAACGTACCCAAAGTAAATCAAAAGCTGTTCTTCAACCCTTTGCAGCATCTTCATGGGCTTGGTCTCATTTAAAAGAAAACACTTTGAATTTTTTGGCAAAACAGTCATAATCTCTCTAAGTGCTCCGGCCACTGAGTAACATCTAAACATACTGAACTTGAAGAAAATAAATTTCGCCTGTGTGTTTTTTTGGATACAAATGCTTGCAAATAACACACAGCTGTCAGATATGGGCTGGAAAATGCAACAGAAATGTAGAACCAAGTGTTATCCAGCTGAGGTCAAAATTTTGTAACAATACCACAAAAAATGAATATATTACATAGCTTTTTTTCTTAGGTTGTTCCCAGGCGTTTTTGAACTGTGCCAAATTGTGCCAAATGGCACAGTTTGGAAAAAACGTCTGTAACTTTTGAATGATTCAATATAGAAGCTTCATCTTGGGCTCTAATGAAAGGTGACACTCAGGGCTATGTGTGTGTGTGGGGGTTGTTTATTCATTCATTCATTCATTCATGAATGCATGAACAAACAAGCTCCCACACACAAAGAAGCATGCCACATAAAAAATGTGTGGCTTTTTTTTTTTACAAGAAAAAATAACCTACAGTGCACGAAAAATTATTCTAAAATATCTGTAACGTAGAAGATAACAAATCCCACCCCCAACCCCCCCGCTACAGAGGACGTACATTGCCCATTGCCACATGATGGAACAGTCATGTGACGATGTGGCGACCGCGGCGCACAATCCCCATGGTCTACCACACACAGTTGTATATATTTGCAATCCGCTACAGAAGAGTATCGGGGGGGGGGGGCGTTCATGGTCCGGACGTGGCTCACGAACCATGTACCGCGGCGCACGGACTTCGGACTTCATGCACCGCGGTCTACTATGCACAGTTGTAATTTACCGATCAGTCAAACATCATTTTTGATTACAATTTTCAGGGATAAAGAATAATTTAGCCTATAACACTTATCTGTTCACAACAGCAGCGTAGCTGGCGAACTTCTCTTCCTCATTGTCAGACGAACATGAAGCTGGTCCACTTGTTACGGACTCGTGGTTCTGGTCACACGACCCGGTCAAACCATAATTCCATTATTGTGGTTCTGCGCTTCCATGATTGTGGTTTTGGCAAACGATTTTTTAAAACAAATAACAGTAGTAAGAAAAAAAGACTGGCGAAGGCATGTGTCTCACCCAGCCTTCGTGCCTTTGTTGTCGGCCACCGTCGGTCTATGATGACCATGGAAGAGAATCCTAAACGTCTACTCTGCTGGGACAGCACCGCCTGTGGCTGAACAGGCCAATGCGCGAATGGCAGTCCCTGTCACACAGGTCGCACTTGTGGGTGGTCTCCGTGCTGCTGGGTCTGTGGCGGTTCTTCCTGCGGGTCCTTTTTTCATCTGCTGCAGCAGTCAGTCTCTCTTCACCCAGCCTTACACAAAACAGCTTTCAAACTTCTGTGCTTCAATTGGCTGGCTGTATTCGCAGCCGTTGGTAGGCGGGTCCTTCTTGCTAGGTTTTCAGTCATTGGTTCTTCAAGGTTTCAGAAACCGAATTCAACGCTCTTATTAGTCGAATGAGATGTCAATCACATCTAAACCAATCAAAGCACTCCTTTGGCTTTCTGTTCGTGGCTGTGTCTGTAGTGGAAGAACGGAAATGCAGCTTTTTTTTTAGTGCGCTCTAGGACGCAGCACCCTCGTGTGCCCTCGTGCGCTCTAGGACGCAGAGACATGCCCGCCCGCAGTACACCAGAGTGCAAGAGGTTAAAAGTGAAGAAAAAAGGAACAGAATAATATAACAAAGGGGAAAGAAAAAAAAATCTAACAAGGTCAAATTAATCCATAACTCCTCTGATTATACAGTTCAACATAAGTTATCCGAAATGGGTGATGGCTGAAGCCACAGCTTATATTGCCCACCCATATTTCATCTAAGAATTCAAAAGAAAAACAAAACAAGAGCAATTACAATTCAGAACAAAGCTAAGACAAAAGGTGACAAAAAAACTAATCAACAGCACAACACAGACTGAATATGATCATTCTTATGTGATTTTATATGTCATCTTGTATATATGTTTGGAGTATTTCTTCCTTTAGTTTTTGTTTAAATTGTCCAAGTGTTGTATATAATTTTCATTCAGGTCCAAAAGCATTCCACAGTCTGATTCCTTGCACTCCAGAATAGCTTTTATCTTTCGTAATAGCAAATGACATGTTGCACTGTGTTGACAAAAACTCTGTTTTTAAATGCTACATGAAGATAACCTGAATCAAATGAAACTATGTTAAACAAAGTTACTTCAACCTGATTAATGTGTAATGTGCAATGTGAAAAAACATAAGTACCCCAGAATCTTACTCGATGACTAACTTTTGATTTAGTTTGTTCTTTTTCCACACAACTTTTTTTGTTGTAGTAACACTAAAATATTTCACTAACCCGTTTTTGGATAACAGATTTGTTGTAGACAAGTGATTTTTCTTTTCCTCTCGGCGGACTTGACAGACAAATATTCACAATTCTTGGTTTGGTTTCATAATACATAAAAAATACAAGAAAGGGCATCCGAACGGTAAAACATTGAACACAATATTTACTAACATGAAAATTATTTAATTTATTTCAAAAACTTTATCATTTGCAAATGTATTTACCGCGGCAAATTCTAATTAAAAAAAAAAAAACAAACAAACAAACCTTTATCTTAAAAAAAAAATAAGACGATGGTTTTTACCTTCTTTTCCGAGCTTCTAAGTAGGACTTTTAAAAAGACTTTTTAAAAAACATTTGACACATTGGATCATGCCATTTTACCATCTACATTAGAAAAATGCGGTATAAGAACCCACACATCTACACAACAAACATGGGGTCATTCTATCCAATGACAGGAGATGGAGAGTCCTCCACCTATAACGGTCTACAGGCGGACCACTACCATCGTCCCGTGAAACTACAAGGGTGGGGCATGTGAAAATCAGATAAATAAGTAGACCAAAATGAAACAAACTTCAGGAAAAAGTGAAAAACTCCACCATGCTTAAGAGGCTGAGCGATCTTCATCTGATCAGCAAGACACCCGTCTCCACCTTGCTACAGAGTGCTCCGGGATTAACGCCAAAAAAAAAGAATGTTGTATCTTTGGTGTATCCAGACCCCTGCAACCGGGAGTCTTCAGGAGGAATGTCAGTTAGAAGCCGGAGGTAGATGGGGTTACGTGTTCAACTACGCAAGTAGCAAACTGTGTTTTTGCCAGTTGGATGAAGGAGAAACTTTTGGCCCGCTCTCCAGAAAAGCCACACTTTCGGCCGTGGACTGGAGCGTACTGAGAAACATGATTTACACCAATCTGAAAATAAGCGACATACATCGCCAACAGACGGGACTGGAAGACGAACCTGCTATAAAAGACCAACAGGCACAGACACCTGTCCGTGTGAAAGAAGAGCAACTACTGGTATTTGTTACCGGAAGAATGTTGGTTAGTAGTGTTTGGGAGACAAAGGCATCCCCGTCTGGGAGGTGGTACTTCAGAGCCACGTGTCAGCTATAAACAGGTGACGCCCCATCTGAGGAGGAATTTATCTTGCAGCTTTTCAATTCCGAATGTGGTGTGTTCAAGACAGCGTTACGCTTACGTACAACAGTGTGGGTCAAAATGGTTGACGAGAAAGGCAAAAAGCTCAAGGCCCTTTTCATTTCCAGCTGTTCCGTGAGAGATGTGGTCATAGTGAAAAAAAAAAAAAACAACTAGCTTTTCCAGATGATGCCACTCCCACAGACTTCTGCACCTAATCCCACCCCTCCTAACGATTTTTAAAGAAGACCGCCGACCACCCATCTAACTTCAAAACAAAATTGAGGCAAACCCACGTGTGACTCTCCAAGGGTGTTCTGAACGAGACTCTTGGACAAAATTATCGTCTCTGAAAATATCGAGTGAGGATGACCGCCCACCTTCACAAACATGCTCTCTGGATACTGAGGGTCCTCCTCAACCATCTTCGCTCACCCTCAATTCTGCAACAGAGCAGATCCATTCTATGGATGCTGAAGAATACGCCGCTGACCATCCACACGGTTCGCCCTGTACAGGCCTCGACGTGGTTTTTCAGGAAGGTGACCCAATATATACACAGCGGATCATCTACCTCCCGTTTCTGGCTTTAGTAAATATGGGTTGATAAAATTTCTGGATGTTACCATTGGCATATATGGAGAAGAAATATGCAACGATTGTCGAATCAACCACTCTGATCAAATCTGCCACGATTGCCCGGTGGAGTCAGAATATTTCTTTCTGACCCAATTTGAAGAGATCACGAAAAGACTGCGGAACAGGCACTTCATTGTGGCGCTCCAGAAACCGATCAAATTAAACTGCATGTATATTTGTATAAAGGTGTACGTCGGAATTACAGAGGCTTTCCTTCACAAACCTAGACAAACACCAAACATCATCCCCAAGATTTCTGAGATTTCAGAAACGTTTTTTGCGGGTGATGAGAAAATGGCTCATCATTTGCAAAGAGCTGAGGACTATTGGCAGGGTCATCTGGATGGTGAGAACTTTTGGGAGGAGGATTTTGTGGGCAATTCTGACAACGAGAAGAGATGTGATATGGACAGCGATGCAGACTCTGATATTGATTCTGACACAGAGTCGGAAAAAACTGATGCTGAAATGTAATAAAATTATTTTTAAATTAAATCTGCATGCTTTCACTTAAACTATCTTTGCTCCACAACCAATTGACTGCCGGGATGAAATCATTGCAACGTGTATCGCTGTGTAATTTGCTTTTCGGTAGTGTTTTTTTTCTCATTCAAATGCATGGAGAATGTAGATGTAAAAAAAAAAAAAATGTGTTTTACAATACTGAAGTTTTTTTTTTGTTTGTTTTTGTTTTTGTCTAACCTTTTAGTGTGATTGTAAAAACAAAATAAGTCTGTTCCATTCACTGAAGTGTGGATTATACCTTTTTTGGTCCAAATGATTCAAAAATGAAGAAATAGTTGAGAGTTTAGTGGTTCCTTTGGCCTTGTGTTTTTATTACCCCGTAACCTGGTACTTACACCCTATAGGGTGGATCTCGTCGGTGTTGAACCGAGCCGTTGAATTTCTGAAAATGCCTCGTGACTCGGTTTTCATTTTTTTGACGATGATATTGATTCAAATAAATCGAGGGTTCCCTATGTGGTTTAAAATGTCTCTGTACAACTGTGACGATGGGATGTCACCACTGTATGACTTGTTGTATTGTGTGATTATGTTATATCTGTAATGTTGTAAATGTCAGTATGATTATTTGTTAAAATGCACACAGTATTTTGGGATTTGTCTTTGTTAATTTGAATGCCCTTGGGAGATAACAATTATGGTTAAGTATTTGCTGAAATAATTGATAAAGGATTTATTTCACATACCTTTGCCAACATGCTTCCTGTGGGTGTCCAGGCAAAAGACTCTGTGAGGGGTTGAGGGCCTTTTATAGGACACCAGCAGGAAGGAAACATGTATGACAAGTTAGAGGGGTGGTTTAACATTTGTAAATAAGGGTTGAAATTATTTATTGAATTATTTATATTGTTGTTTATTGTATGTTATTTATATTAATATTGTATATACTTGGGGAAATTATTTATATATTTTTAGATGTTAGTGGGTATGTGTTAAGAATAGGAATGTTGATTGTTTTACCTGGGATTATGGTAGGGGCTAATCAGCCCTAATTATCTCGTATATTATATAACAGGTGTGAGATATCGAGTAACATTGCTGATTGCTGATTGCAGATTGCTTATTGTTCTTGGTATGCTTCTTGGTTGGCGAAGTGTATTTTGTTTGAAGGATCGTGTCAGATGTTTTCCTGGAAACCTTTGCTTGTAAGATTATTGAAATAAATGGACTAATGGAAAATTGAAATCTGCCTCACCTCGACGCTACATTCTCACAACAACTCAACATTTTTTCTGTTACCAAATACTTGTTTATTTTTTTTTTTCAAAACAAATAAATGTTTTAACCAAATTAACCATGGTTAAGCAACAATATAACAAGTAGGAGAGTTAAGTATACACGTGAAATTTGTAAATTTCAATTTGTGGAAAACAGTTTTTAAAACAGTTCCAGTCAACAGAAAGCATAATGGTGATGCATCACATGTGCAGTTATGGTAAATGCATCATACACGACCGCGGTGTATGTTTTACAACAACGACAAAAAAACAAAAAAAACAAAAACAGAATGGCACAAAATATCTCAAATACTGTTTAGTAACTTTGTACAAAACACATGACGATGTTGACAACTTACATACTTTTATTAGGTATTTTATAAACATTGTTTAGTGCAGCTCTACCAAATTGTTAAATACTTCGCTTAAAAACACAGAAATGGTGTTGGGGAAGAAGACGTTCACTAGAAAAAAAAAAAAAAATCAAGGTGAAAACAAATCTGTTTTGTCCTCTGAATCCGCCACCTCGTCATCCGTGTCCATAGCCAATACCGTGAGCAGTATCTCCCCAGGATCAAAGGACTTAGTACTCTCCCACTCATCATAGATTTGCCTCAGGAGTATTTGCGTTGAGTTGAAGTTCCAGCATTCCATTGGGAAAAGTGTGTTTTTAAAAACAGTTGGCGCCATAATGACATCTCCCTCAGGGTTCATCAAAGTATGGGCACGTTTTTTTCCTAAAAGAAGATGTGCCTCAGGAGTATTTGCGTTGAGCTCTGGAGAAGAGGAAAGATGATCAAAATCTGTTCTCAAAATAAATAAATTACTCATAAAAACTGTGAACCGCGTACATTTCATAGTGGTATTGTTAGCAGGTGTACCTATTTCATACCACTTTGTCTTTGTTGAAGTTCCAGCATTCTACCGGGAAAAGCGTGTTTATAAAAACAGTTTGCGCCATAACAACATTTCCCTCGGGCTTCATCAAAGTATAGGCGAGGTTTTCTCCTAAAAGAGAAAGGAACATCAGACTACATCAGAGACTGCTTCGTGTGTGCATGTGTGTGTGTGCGCGCGTGCGTGCGTGCGTACCTCATCTCACTCTTGTATTTCTCAATGAGAGCTTGTTTCTTCTTGTCTTGTACCCAACGTCCGCTTGGTATATAAAAATCAGCGTTAGCTTGACACTCGGGACAACTCCTGCATCGAACATACAATCAAACATTGTCTTTATAACGTACATTTTTCATCATTTAAGGCCTTTTCATTGAGCCAACATGAAGAAATACTCACTTAATGATTTTCTTGTCAAACTGGGTGGTATTTCTCCATTTGTGAATACATTCCAGACAGTAACAGTGGTTACAGTTGGGTAATATGGCAAAACGGCATTCGTTCGGAGTCCTCTTTTGCGGAACCACCTCGAGACACACGCCACATATTATGTTGTCTGTGCCGGATGGATCTCTGTGTCATGAGCTATAGGCTATGACAAGTTTTCTACCAAAGCAGAATGGGGTTAAAGACTGATCGCCGATCAACGTAAAATGACAAATGTAATTTTGCATGATGCGTAAAATGACAAATGTAATTTTGCACGATGCATTTAGAAAGCAAACAATTGCATAATATTTCATCAATTTATTTATAACATACCTTATGCGGTACTTTTCGATACAGAAATAAAAAAAAAAAACATAATACCTAAAGGAACCATTAGCTCTCTACCTACCTGTGTTGTTGTCGTTGTTGTAAAACAAACACCACGGTCGTGTATGATGTATTTATCATAACTGCACCTGTGTTGCATCACACACCATTCGGTTGACTGGAACTGTTTTAAAAATTGCTTTTCACAAATTGAAATTTGTGGGCAAAAAGACTGTTTGTTAGGTAAAGGATGCAGACCCCTGGGCAAGACAGATGTTCCCAGGAGGTGGCGCCTTCTCCTCAAACACAGTTTGCAAACACGCACATCCTCAACCACCCACAGGGGAATTAGAAGCACAGAAAGGATTATCAGATGTATACATATATACTTTTTATATACAGTATGTCCTAATAAATAAATAGTGAAGAATAGTTAATTAGATATTGCATAAAGTGCATGAGATGTGAGGGCAACTGGTTGATAGTCATTCATGTCCAATGCAGATGACTTCTTGGGGACAGAAACCAGGCAGGACATCTCCCACAGCACCTGTACTTTCTCCAGACTCAGGCTCAGGTTGTACATGCATTTCAGTACTGGAACTAGCTGGTTGGCACAGGTCCTCAGGATCCTGATGGAGATGACATCAGGGCCCCAGTCTTCCACTGACAGTCTCTCCAGCTGTCTCTTAACCTGGTCTGCAGTCACAGTGATGTGGGGGTTGGTGCAGATGTCCTCAGAGGACCGGGGGGGAGGGGGGTGCTCCAGAGGAGGGGGATAGGGAGGGGTTTGTGGGGGTCTTGCTGGGTTATGAGTGTGATAGATGGTGAGTTGAATCTATTACAAAACAAAATTCACCTCATCAGCTCTCTCAAGGTTCTCCGAAGTCTGTCTGTCCCTCACTTTACATCCAGTGATGTGTTTCATTTCCATCCAGATGTCCTTCACATTACTTTGCTGGGGTTTATCCTCCAACTTCCTCCTGTAATTGTCCCTACACATCCTCAGCATATCTCTCAGTTCACGCTGTACTCTCCTCAGTTTCTCTTTGTCTCCGGATCAAAAAGCCCTTTTCTTGTTAAGAAGTGCTTTCAGGTCACTGGGGCTCTATGGTTTGTTTTTGGGGAAACAGCACATGGTCTGAGCAGGCATGGTTGTGTTTTCACAGAATCTGATGTTTTCTGTGATGCAGTCGGTCATATTGTCTATGTCCACCCCATGTGGCTGACAGAGTCAGAGTACATCCCAGTCCATTGTCTCAAAGCAGTCCTGTAGTGCATCAGCAGCCATCTGTGTCCGCCTCCTCACAGTCTGTGTGTAAGCAAGCTGCCTTTGCACAAGAGGAACATACTTGGTTGATAACAGAATGAAGTTGTGATCTGATCTGCAAAGTGGGGAGCTGTGGCGCTGTATCCATCTCTTACATTGGCATACAGTAGATCCAGTGTTTTGTTTTCTCTGGTGGGACAGTCAACAAACTGGTGGAAGCTTGGTAATTTTTTGCTAAGTGATATATGGTTAAAGTCACCTGTGATGGCCATAAATGCATCAAGGTGCTGTTCCAGTAAATTGGTAGTTGTGGAGTTGATGATGTTACAGGCCAATGCTGCATCGGCAGACAGAGGGAAGTAAACAGTAATCACAATGGCACACGTGAACTCTCACGGCATATACAGTGTTGGGAAAAAGTGTTTACCCCCTTCTTGATTTCTCATTTTTTTTTTGTATGTTTGTCACGCTTTAAGGTTTCAGGTCATCAAACAAATTTAAATATTAGACAAAGACAACACAAATAAACACAAAATGCAGTTTTTAAATGAAGGTGTTTATTATTAAGGGGGAAAAAAAATCCAAACCTAAACCTACCCCTTCCCCTGTTAAAACATAAATTAACTGTTGTTTATCACATCTTTGATAAGCTTAGTTCAATTTCTCGAGCAACACTCAGGCCTGGTTACTGCCACACCTGTTCTCAATCAAGAAATCACTTAAATAGCACCTGCCAGACAAAGTGAAGTATTCCAAAAGATTCTCAAGGTTGGGCATCAAGTTGCGATCCAAAGAAATTTAGGCACAAATGACAAACAAACTGAGATCCGATTGAGATGCTGTGGCATGACCTTAGAAAGGTGGTTCATGCTTGAAAATCCTCCAATGTGGCTGAATTACAACAATTCTGCAAAGATGACCTTGGATTGCTGAATAAATGGGAACATCACCTGAAAGTAAATGCAATGCTTGGAGTTTCTGTGGAAACGTGTCAAAAACAGATATCTTCCCATCACCCTGCGAGTGGCTAAATGCTAATAGTCAATACAGTTAGTTCTGTCTTATCCTTATGCAGGTTGATTGCTGTACATGGCTGAAGATTTAAAAAAACAGAAAGATATCACCTTCAAATGACTGCATAACTTACACAAGAGTATTAAAAAAAAAAAAAAATCTCTTTTTGTGATAGCCCACAACTGGTTTGGTGTGTGTTTTTTATTCCAAAGTGGCCTATTTTTCCCAAATAGGAGAAGGATTTAAACGTTGGCCTGAAGAGTTTTGTTTTCAGTTAAAGGTACAGTGTGTAATATTTTCTGTAATCTAAATTATGAAATTTAATGCATCATAAAATCATTGCATAGTATTCATTGTTATATAAACATTTTAAGTAGAAATCTTGTTTGTTGTATTGTAAGATTACTTTTTTATATACAGGAAGAGGGAGCTTCACTATGTAGGTGGCAATCTTGGATCACTGTAATGTCTTTCCAAGTTTTTACACATAACTCAACTCAAAAAACTTTTGTAGGCTTTTCTAAATGTTTAATAATGGTAATAACCAGTATGAATGAAAAAAAAAAATGCATTTTGATACCCGACACCTGGATTACACTAGATTACACATTGCACCATATAACATTTTTTTCAGAAGACTCTGTTTTTTTTTCATTTGTTGTGACACATAAAAGAGAACTTCCATCAGTTTTCTCCACTGTTGTAGTATGAATTATTAAATGCTACATAAACTGCATTTCTCCTGTCACTCAAGAGGGGGCAAAACATTGGACCATGTTTACACCAATATTGTGGGAGCCTACACAGCAACTCCCCTCCCCTACCTAGGTCAGTCTGATCACTTATCCTTGTTCCTTACCCCCAAGTATGTACCGCTCATCAACCGGGTGAAGCCATCAGTGAGGACCATCAAAGTGTGGCCAGAGGGGGTTGACTCTGTACTCCAGGAGAAGTTTAGGAACACAGACTGGAGTATGTTCACCTCTCAGGCTACCTGTGGCTCCCACATAAACATCGACTCTTACACCCACTCAGTCCTGGACCATATCAACACCACTATTGACAGTGTCACCACGGAAAGACAGATCACCACGTACCCAAATCAGAAGCCGTGGATGAACAGAGAAGTGTGGCTTCTGCTAAAAGCACGTAACAATGCCTTTAGATCTGGTGATGCACAGGCCTACAGTTCATCCAGGGCAGATCTGAAGAGGGGCATCAAGAAGGCCAAGCACAGCTACAAGCTGAAGGTGGAGGAACATTTTGGGGACTCTGACCCCCGACGCATGTGGCAGGGCATTCAAGCTATCTCTGATTATAAGCCCAGCAACTCCATACCTATAGCCATGACTGTGCCCTTTCTCAATGAGCTAAATGACTTCTATGCTCGTTTTGACAAGGACAATAACGAAAAGAACATCAATTTCCCACCCTCTGACGACCTCCACCACCTCACACTCACCCACACCGACGTCCGTAACGCACTGAGTCATGTCAACGTACGTAAGGCTGCTGGCCCTGACAACATTCCTGGGCGTGTGCTGAGGGCATGCGCTGAGCAGCTGGCAGGGGTCTTCACAGACATCTTCAATCTGTCCATGGCCCAGGCCGTGGTACCAGCGTGCTTCAAGACGAAGCACCACTTCAATAGTACCAGTGCCGAAACATTCAACACCATCGTGCCTAAATGACTATCGCCCTGTGGCACTGACGCCCATAGTCATGAAGTGCTTTGAGCGACTGGTCTTGGCACAGCTCAAAAAATGCCTGCCCCCTACACTGGACCCTCACCAGTTTGCCTACCGGAGCAACAGGAGTACAGAGGATGCGGTTTCTACATCGCTGCACTATGTACTTTCCCACCTGGATGACAAGAACACCTACGCAAGAATGCTGTTTGTTGACTTCAGCTCAGCATTCAACACAGTTATCCCCTCCAAGTTGCTCACCAAACTTGGGGACCTGGGAATCAGTACCTCCACCTGCAACTGGATCATGGATTTTCTGACCAACAGACCCCAGCATGTTAGATCAGGTCCCAACCGTTCTTCCGTCATCACACTCAACACTGGTGTACCACAGGGCTGTGTGCTCAGCCCATTCCTCTACTCCCTCTTCACCCATGACTGCAGGCCTATGTATGGATCCAATTCCATCATAAAGTTTGCAGATGACACCACGGTGATTGGACTCATCAGGGACAACGACGAGTCAGATTACAGGGCAGAGGCTGAGCACTTGGCTACTTGGTACGCTGACAATAACCTGCTCCTTAACACCAGCAAAACCAAGGAGCTCATAGTGGACTACAGGAAGGAGAGGGGAGAGACACATGACCCCATCCATATCAATGGCATAGCTGTTGAACGTGTCCCCAGCTTCAAATTCCTGGGGACCCACATCTCGGAGGACCTGTCCTGGTCAGTTAACACCACCAGCCTGATCAAGAAGGCCCATCAGCGCCTCTTCTTCTTGAGGACACTGAAGAAGAACCATCTGTCAACTGACATCCTGGGCAACTTCTACCGCTGCGTGATAGAGAGCACCCTGACCAACTGTATCACAGTCTGGTATGGGAGCTGCTCTGTCGCTGACCATAAGGCGCTGCAGCGGGTGGTGAAAACCGCCCAACGCATCACAGGGACTCCATTTCCAGCTATAGAGGACGTCTACAGGAAAAGATGTCTGCGCCGGGCACGCAGAATTCTTAGGGA
The DNA here is from genome assembly GCA_020510985.1 of Pholidichthys leucotaenia. NCBI lineage: Eukaryota > Metazoa > Chordata > Actinopteri > Cichliformes > Pholidichthyidae > Pholidichthys > Pholidichthys leucotaenia. The sequence continues at coordinate 41,756,587 of CM035847.1, read as the reverse complement.
CTCCAACCATCCTGCTCATGGACTGTTCCAGCTTCTCCCCTCCAGAAGACGTTTCAGAAGCCTTCGGACTAGAACCAGCAGGTTTAGGAACAGTTTATTTCCAACAGCTGTCACGTTATTGAACTTAGTTCCCCGCTGACTCTCTTACCATCATCTCTTACCATCCTCACCTGTACATAACTGCCCATCTAACTTATTGTACATTATTTGCACATAACAGTACTCTTAACTTTCTGCACTGCTGCATATATTTGCATATATTTGCTTAAATTGCACATACTGTTAATTACCGTATATACTGCACTGCTGTCCTTTGCACTTCTGATTGGATGCTAAACTGTGTTTCGTTACCTTGTATTCATACATGTGTAATGACAATAAAGTTGAATCCAATCTAATCTAATCTAAATTTCATGCATATTCATTGATATATACTGTATATATAAAATTATTTAAGTGGCATAATCAATATTTTAATGGGCAAATAGCTGTTGTGACTCTCAGCTAATTTTGTTTTAATCAGTGAGGGGCAAAAAGGCTCTTTGTTTGGTCAAAGTTGCAGACCCCTGGGCTAGAGAGATGCTCCCAGGAAACGACGCCTTCTCGTCAAACACAGTCTGCAAACACACACATCCTCAACCACCCAGAGGGGAATTAGAAGCACAGAAAAGATTATCAGATGTATATATTCAGTATATATTGTTTATATAAGTATACCACTGATATACATGTATATATACTTTATGTCCTAAAGTTAGAAGGTTGTGTTACTGTTAGGGATGTTAATGATTTATTGACTTTCGATTAATTGTTGATAATAATTTAAACAACTAATTTAAATTAGTTGTCAATTAATTGATAACTCAGCAGTCCTTTTCAATGGGAGCTTATTCTGTGAAATGTCGTGGCTTTGCCATCCAGGCAGGGGTGCATGCGGTCACCCACTGCCGCATTTCAACCAAAAAGCAGTAGAAGATGCAAAGCCCTTCTTGCAACAACAAGTTCCAATGGCACGTTCCATTGTCCACCCGTCAAATTAACAGGGTGTAGAAATGGACTACAGCAGGCTTGCCCGAGCTCAAAAACCTATCCCCGCTGCCTCCCTTCAACCTGCTGAAGACAAGATTCAAGTTGCCACTGAGGTAAAAGACAACAGACGGAGCCCAGATGGTACTGGGTTTGCCTGGATTGTCTGTAGTAAAAAAAATAAAATGCAAATGGTACAATATATCATTGAGGAATAAAATATTCATGTTTATTCAATTAATTGTTAATCGATCAATAAGGTGAATCATTTAACAGTTAATTAATTAATTAATTGATAACTTGTATCCCTAGTTTCTGTGAGATATTCCTTGTCGGATTATTAGCTTCTTAATGAATCATCAAAGCTTCAGCGGTTTTCTTTTTGAGTAGACAGCTAGAGGATGGGAAATACTTAAGTAGTAAGGTACTTGTTATGTATGGACATACCTGGGTGAAGAATGAGGCCGGATGATAGTTGGAGAACATGGCTTTATTGAACTATTTGCAGGAGCAGTCACACAAGATAGATTTATTGCCCTTCCATCGAGTTTCCTAGTTGTTGACTGGTAGACAGCAAGGGAACATGTGTGGTGCAGGGTTCAATGATGACAAGATGTCTCCTTTTATCTTGTTTATTATTCCAACACCACGAGGAACTTAACATTATGCACATTTGTTCTTAATTCGTTCTGCATCCATTCTTACTTTGTTCTTATTTTGTGTAAAACTGAAACAAAATTAAACATATATACGCCATTAATAATATGGTCACTGTGTCTAGCTTAGCACAAGTCAGCATTAACTCTGACCTAGCTTGTTCCCATTATTAACACTGTTAGTAACAAACTAAAAGGTAACTTAAAATGCACAAATCTAACTGTGCGGTTCTCATTAAAACTAACATTCTCAAATTTTATAGCATACTCACGGACCATTGATGTCCAAGGAGACAATAGTTAAAACAATATTCACAGCATTTACACAACGGACTGATCCTCAAACCACTCTTTCACTATACGGTTCACTGCGCATGTGCAACACTGTGTGTACCAGCTCAAAAAAATTACTTTCATAAAACCACTACAGGGCGCCAAGCTCACTTACATGAAACAATGTAATGAGAACTACTCAGCCCAAGTTATAAAGGAAGAATACTCCCCGTCTGGTGCAATAATACTGTACCACTATTTAGACTTAAAACATTTCAAACAACAGTGCATTACAGTGTTAACTATACTATTATCTATTCACCATCTGCCAACAGCAAAACAATTTCTGTAATTGGTCTCAGAAACACTTTAACAGTCCCATCTCTTATTCTTATTATCGTCACTTCTGCTTTTTGGACCTTATTGCCCTTTCCATGAAATGTCTTTACAATCCGCCCCATGGGCCAGTCATTTCTTCGTTTTTGCACATCCTTGAGTAAAACAACATGTTTGGTTTCTCATCAGTCCATTTTCTTCGGCTCTGAAGAGTCACAAGGTACTCTTGTCTCCATTGTTTCCAAAAACTGTCCGCAAGAGACTGCACTTGTTTCCAATGATGTGCATGGAGTTCTGGTGCAACGAAGGTTCCCAATGGTGCTATCAAGGTGTTAGGTTTTGGGTCAGCAGCATTGCTGGAGTTAGGATGGTTGGATTGTCAGGATCTGTTTGCACTGGCACAAGTGGTCGTCCATTCATCACTGCCATAATCTCTGCCATTAAGGTGCTCAGTACCTCATGTGTGAGCTGTAGTTTGTTTTTAAGAAGCATTGCATCCAAAATGCGTCTGGCAAACCCAATGAGTATTTCCCATGATCCACCCATGTGTGGTGCATGTGGTGGATTAAAAAAACAAATTTGCAACCCTTTTCTTGTAGGTAACTTCTTAATGCTGCATCACTGTGCTCAATTTTCAGTTCTTTACATGCACCAATAAAGTTTGTGCCCCAATTAGACTGCAGAAGCTGTGCGAGTCCCCGAATGGAGAAAAATCTTCTCAGAGCATTTATGAAACTGGACATTGACATTGTTTCAATCAGTTCAATGTGCACAACTCTTGTTGACATGCATGTGAAACGCACAGCCCATCTGTTGCTGTCTGCGCTTCCTCCTCTTGTGCGTCATTTTGTTACTGACCACGGGCCAAATACATCGAGACCAACACTCGTGAATGGTGGCCTGGTGGGAGTTTTTCACTTGGTAAATCTGACATCTTTTGAATTTGCAATGTTTTTCTCAGTTTCCTACAGGTCACGCACTTGTGGATGACAGAAGACACAAGACATTTGCCGCCTATGATCCAAAACCCAGATGCTCTAAGGGCTCCCTCTGTCATATGTCGACTTTTATGAGCTACCTTTTCATGGTAGTATCTGATTTAAAGAACAGCAATGTTATGTGAATGAGGAATAATAACAGGGTGCTTTTCCTCTTTTGTCAGGTTTGCTGGTGCCAAGCGTCCTCCGACTCTAAGCAAACCGTCCTCAGCAATGATTGGGCTTAATTTCTTCAGCCAACTTTGTTTCAGTAATGGATGCTTTGTTTCAATGCACTTGAACTCTTCCTTAAAGGCTTCATGTTGCACTGTAGATATTATCAGGCATTTTGCTCGTGAAAGCTCATCAATAGTGCATGCACCGTTATAACATTTCCATCTACTGTTTTTAGTTTGTCTGGACTTGTTCTTGTATGATGCTGAAATGAGTGATCCAACTGTGTGGCACAGTTTCAACCAGTGTGAAGACTTTGCAAAGGAATGTGACCCCAAATGTCCATCAGACACTTTAGTAATGAATGTTTTAACATTAGGCCTTATTTCTGCATCTTCTTCTGGATCTATGAGTGAGAAGGGGTCAGATTGCTGTGGTTCTGAATTGAGTTGTGTCAAGAAGAGAGGTCCTTGGAACCAGTTTGTGAGCATGAGTGCATCTGGTGCGATGTATCTTATGGCAGTGTCTGCTGGGCTGTCACTGGTTGATATGTAATGCCACTGTGATGGAAGTGTGGACTTTCTGATGCGGGTTACATGGTTTTCCACATACTGTATGTGTAGAACCTTTTTTGTGTTGTTGTGTATGTATCCAAGATCAATCTTACTGTCTGTATAAAATCTGACAGCATCCATTTTAGTGTATATCTCATCTCTGATTAGTTCGTACATTTCAACAGCTAGAACAGCTGCACATAACTCCAATCTAGGGATGGTGTGTGCAGAGCGTGGTGCTATTTTAGATTTGCCCATAATGAAACCTGAGTGGCACTGACCTTCATTGTTGATGGTTCTTAGGTATGCTACTGCTCCAATTGTCAAGGTTGATGCATCTGAGTAAATGCATTACTCTTGTTTCTCAACAGAAGACTGTGACAATAGTAAGTACCACCTTGGTACCTGTAGGTCTTCTAGGTCTTTCAGGGAATCTTTCCATTTGTTCCACTCCTTTTCTCTTTCAGCAGGAAGTGGTTCATCCCAGTGGCTGTGTTCTGTTAACAGTTCACGCAGAAGGTTTTCCCCTGCATTGTGATAGGTGCCACAAACCCTAGAAGATCATACAGACTGTTGACTGTTGCTATGATTCCCCTTCGCATGTAGGGCTTCTTGTCAGTGGACACATGAAACATAAAACTGTCAGTTTCAAGATTCCAAAGCACTCCTAAACTGCACTGTAGTGGGAGCTTGTTAAGTTTGAGATCTACAGGTGCATCTCCATGAATTAGAATGTCAACAAAAAGTTGATTTATTTAGGTAATTCAATTCAAAAAAATTAAACTTCTATATTTCATAGAGTCATTACATAGAGAGTGATATATTCCAAGTGTTTATTTATTTTAATTTTGATGATTATGGCTTAGAGCCCATGCAAACCCCAAATTCACTTTCTCAGAAAATTAGCATATTACATAAAATTAATTTTAAAAAATAGTTTTTTAATAGAAATGTTGGCCGACTGAAAAGTATGTCCATGTACACACTCAATACTTGGTCTGGGCTCCTTTTGGATTAATTACTGTATCAATGTTGCGTGGCATGGAGGTGGCCTGCCTGTGGCACTGCTGAGGTGTTATGAAGGTCCAGGTTGCTTTGATAGTGACCTTCATCTCGTCTTCACTGTTGGGTCTGGTGTCTCTCATCTTCCTCTTGACAATACTCCATAGATTCTCTATGGGGTTTAGGTGAGGAGAGTTTGCTGGCCAATCAAACACAGTAATGCCATGGTCATTAAACCAGGTTTTGATACTTTTTGCAGTTGGTGGGGGGGGGGGGGGGCAAGTCCTGCTGCAAAATGAAATCATCTTCTCCATAAAGCTTGTCAGCAGAGGGAAGCATGAAGTGCTCTAAAATTTCCTGGTAGATGACTGCGCTGACACTGGTCTTGATAAAACACAGTGGACCAACACCAGTAGATGACATGGTTTCTCAAATCATCACTGACTGTGGAAACTTCACACTAAATCTCAAGCAACTTAGATTTTATACCTCTCCACTCTTTCTCCAGACCCTGGGACTTTGATTTCCAAATGAAATGCAAAATTTACTTTTATCTGAACAGAGGCTATCTGCTGGTGTTTGTCCACTGTGTTTTATCAAGATCAAAGTCAGCACAGTCGTCTAACAGGAAACTTTAGAAAAAAACGGAGTGGTGGCTCAGTTGGTAGAGCATCCGCCCCACACCCGGGAGGCAGGGGTTCAAATCCCAGCTGGGTCATGCCGAAGACCATATAAAAGTGGAACTTCCTGCCATCCAGCTTGGTGCTCAGCAATAATGGAATGGAGGAGGGAAATCTGTGGCGGCGCCTTGCATGGCAGCGGCCCTCTGGTTCTGCACTGGTGTGTGTGATTGACACTGTAGATAGGTAAAACACAATCTCGTTCTACTGTACATGATTGGTTGTACGGTTGAATGACAATAAGGGTGATTTAATTTAGAGCACTTCATGCTTCCCTCTGCTGACAAGCTTTATGGAGAAGCTGATTTCATTTTCCAGCAGGACTTGGCACACTGCCACACTGCCAAAAGTATCAAAACCCGGTTTAATGACCATGGCATCGCTGTGTTTGATTGGCCAACAAACTCTCCTGACCTAAACCCCATTGACAATCTATGGAGTATTGTCAAGAGGAAGATGAGAGACACCAGACCCAACAATGTAGATGAGCTGAAGGTCACTATCAAAGCAACCTGGACCTTCATAACACCTCAGCAGTGCCACAGGCAGATCACCTCCATGCCACGCAACATTGATACAGTAATTAATCCAAAAGGAGCCCAGACCAAGTATTGAGTGAGTACAAGGACATACTTTTCAGTCGGCCAACATTTCTATTAAAAAACTATTTTTTAAAATTAATTTTATGTAATATTCTAATTTTCTGAGAAAGTGAATTTGGGGTTTGCATGGGCTCTAAGCCATAATCATCAAAATTAAAATAAATAAACACTTGAAATATATCACTCTCTGTGTAATGACTCTATGAAATATAGAAGTTTAATTTTTTTGAATTGAATTACCTAAATAAATCAACTTTTTGTTGACATTCTAATTTATTGAGATGCACTTGTAAGTCCTTCAAGTCCTTTGCTCTTTCACTTGCTGAAAAGGCTTCCATGCTCTGTAGTCATTAGATGCTATTTTGTGTAATTTAAGATTGGATTGTGCTAACATCTTTTGTGCATTTGTCAGGATGTCAACAGCTTCCTCTGGTGTGGCTGTAGAGGCTAATCCATCATCTACACAGAAATGTGTCGTTATGAACGGTGTTGTGTCATGTCCATACTCTTTCTCACCTTCAGCTGCAGCACGTCTCATGCAGTAAATAACCACAGCTGGAGAAGGGTTTTTACCGAACATGTGCACTTTCATTCTGTAGTCTCTTACTTCTTTGTCAAGATTATTGTCCCCATACCATAGAAACCTGAGGTAGTCTCTATGATCCTCTCTGACCACAAAACAATAAAACATTTGATGTACGTTTGCAGAAAATGCTATTAGCTCCTTCCTGAAATGTAATAGGACACCCACAAGACTGTTGTTTAGGTCAGGTCCTCTTAATAGTACTTTATTTAGGGATACTCCTTCAAATTCTGCACTTGAGTCAAACACCACTCTCAGCTGGTCGGGTTTTGGGGGTGATATACGCCAAATGATGGTAAATACCAATGTTCTTTGTTTTCCTCTAAAGGAGGAGCAGCCTCTGCATGGTCATTGTCCAGCATTTTTTGAATGAACTCTGTGTACTGTCTTTTCATTTCAGGTTTTCTGTCCAGTGTTTTTCTGACAGAATGAAGACGTTGTATTGCCTGTTCTCTGTTACTTGGGAGGTGTGGTCTGGGAGAACGAAATGGTAATGGTGCTACCCAGCTGTTTTCTGCATTTTGATGTACTTCTTTGTTCATAATGTCAATAAAAACTTGATCTTCTATTGACAGCACTGGTTTATCATCATATTTTGTTTATTGAAGACTGTGCTTCCTAAGTGGTCTGAGTCACACTCACACTGCAAGGCATACGATGGTGTGCTGTTGGGACATGAGGCAGAGCAATCTGAAACCTTTTAGTCAAGAAATGTGTTTGGACATGGGCTAAGGAATGATGCACGGCCATTGTAGAGCACATGTGTCTTTAGCACGTTAACAGTCGAAGGCTTGTGTGCTGTCCCCAAACATGTTTCTCCCACAATAACCCATCCCAAGTCCAAGCGTTGTGCATAAGAAGTACTGTGGGGTCCACTAATTTGTTCTCTCACCTTGTGTACCTGTAGAATGTTTCTTCCCAGTAGTAGGAGGATGGGAGCATGTTCATCTACAGGTGGAATCTTGTCTATGACTTTTCTCAGATGTGGATGTGTGAGTGCGGCCTTTGGAGATGGAATCTCCCTCCTGTCATCAGGGATCATGTCACACTCAATCAAGTTTGGAAGCTGGAGCTTTACTTTACCATCCATTAACTCTATCATGAAGTTTGAAGCTCTCCATCCCCAAGCCGTAGTAGCTCCTGAACACATTTTCAGCGTATAAGGGTCAGAAGGTATTTCAGTGTTAAGCAGCTAAAAACTCTGATTTAGCAAGTGACTTGTTACTTTGTTCATTGAGTACTGCATACATTTTTGGGGCTTTCTCTCTTTGTCCTGCAGGATAAACTAACACAGGGCTAATTTTTGAGCAGAAATGTGAGCTTTCTTCATCACCACAAATTTCTGTGCATCATTGAGCTGGAGGGTTTTCACATGATACGAGCTGACCGAACACCAGACAGTGGAAAAGCAAGGGGCGGTGGAGTGATAATGTATGTTAACAACAACTGGTGCAGACCGGGACATATCACTGTTAAACAACGACACTGCAGCAAAGACATTGAGTTGCTAGCTGTTAGCATGAGGCCTACATATCTCCCGAGAGAACACTCACACGTGATCTGCATTGTTGTTTATGCAAATCCGACGGTGAACGCTGGGACAGCGCGTGACGTCATCCATTCAGTAACCAGCAGGCTGCAGACAGAACACCCAGATGCTCTTCTCCTCATCTCAGGCGATTTCAACCACGTTTCACTGTCTCCCATTCTACCCACGTTCACCCAGTATGTCACATGCCACACTAGAGACAATAAAACACTGGATTTATTCTACGCAAACACTAAGGAGGCGTACACCTCATCACAACTCCCCCCACTCGGGAGATCGGATCACAACTTGGTTCATCTCCGGCCGGTGTACAAACCCCTAGTGCACAGACAACCTCCGGCCATGCACACTGTGGAGTTATGGTCTGAGGAGACAATGGACACTCTAAAGGACTGTTTTGAAGCCACCGCCTGGAAGCAGCTCTGCGATCCACATGGTGAGGACATCGATGGCCTCATTCACACCTTCACGGGCTACCTCAGCTTCTGTGTGGACAAATCCGTTCCCACCAAGACCATACGGCGTCACTCAAACAACAAACCCTGGATCAACCCTGAGATAAAAACACTTCTGAGAGAGAAGAAGAGGATCTTCAGGTCAGGGAACAGGGAGATGCTGAAGTCCGTACAGAGGGAGCTGAGGAGAAAGATCAGAGAAGGCAAGGACAGCTTCAGGAAGAAGATGGAGGACAAGCTGCAACAGAGCAACATCAGCGGGGTCTGGAGAAACCTCAAAACCATCTCGGGGCTCCAGAATACCTCCCCCTAGGCCACGGTGGGCAGGGAGTGGGCGAACAACCTGAATCTGTTTTTCAATAGATTTGACCAACCGCCCTCCCCCCTGTCTGCACAACAACCACTGCTGCCTCTAAGAAATCAAGTCCTGCTGCCCACTCCCCACTCCACCGACACCCCCCCCACTCCCAACACACAGCCCCCCATCCTGACCCTGACCAAGACCCAGGTGAGGACGGAGCTGAGGAAGATCAAGGCGAGGAAGGCGTCGGGACCGGACGGCATCAGCGCAAAGCTCCTCAAGTCCTGTGCAGACCAGCTGTGTGGGATTGTGACGTATATCTTCAACATGAGCCTGAAACTGGGGAGGGTACCACAGCTGTGGAAAACATCTTGTGTGGTACCTGTACCAAAAACTTCCCACCCCAAAGACCTGAACAGCTACAGACCGGTGGCCTTGACGTCCCACTTGATGAAGACCCTGGAGAGACTGCTCCTTGCTCATCTCCGCCCCCTGGTGGAACCAGCGATGGATCCACTCCAGTTCGCCTACCAGCATGGCATTGGGGTGGAGGATGCGGTGATCTTCCTCCTTCACCGTTCTCTGTCCCACCTGGAGAAGCCCGGGAATATGGTGAGGATCATGTTCTTTGACTTCTCCAGTGCTTTCAACACCATCCAACTGATGATCCTGAAGGACAAGCTGCTGCGTGCAGGGGTGGACCAGCACCTGTCATCATGGATCCTGGACTACCTCACGAACCGGCCTCAGTTTGTGAGAACCCGGGACTGTGTTTCCGACACGATCATCAGTAGCACGGGGGCCCCCCAGGGAACGGTGCTGGCTCCCTTCCTGTTCACTCTTTATACTGCGGACTTCTCACACAACACAACACATTGCCATCTACAGAAGTTCTCTGATGACTCTGCGATCGTTGGTCTCATCTCCAACGGAGATGAAGCTGAGTACAGAGGGCTTATCCAGGACTTCGTGGACTGGTGCTATCAGAACTGCCTCCAGATCAACGCGAGGAAAACTAAGGAGCTGGTGGTGGACTGCCGCAGGCATGGGCAGCCCCTCACAGCACCAGTAAATATACAGGGAACAGACATCGAGATGGTGACATCCTATAAGTACCTGGGTATTCATCTGAACAATAAACTAGACTGGTCACACAATACTGACGCATTCTACAAGAAGGGACAGCGCAGGCTGTTCCTGCTGAGGAGACTCAGGTCTTTTGGTGTACAAGGGGCGCTGCTGAAGTCATTCTATGACACGGTGGTGGCATCAGCCATCACTTTTGGAGTGGTGTGCTGGGGCAGTGGCATTACTGCAGCCGATAGGAAGAGACTGAACAAACTGATTAAGAAAGCTAGCTCTGTCCTGGGGCAGCGCCTTGATCCGATGGAGGAGATAGGAGAGAGAAGGACGGTGGCTAAACTGTCATCTCTGCTGGAGTCCGAGTTCCACCCTATGCAGGACATACTGGATGCACTGAGGAGCTCATTTAGCAGCAGACTACATCATCCCAGGTGCACAACCGAGAGGTTTCGTAGGTCCTTCCTACCAACGGCTGTCAGACTGTACAACCCAAGCAGGGCTGCTCGCAGAGATAGCAAAAAGACGTAACAAACTAATAGGTGTTTTTTTTTGAATGCAAAAGATGCAATAGACTTACACAATGGTCCTCTCCGGCATACAACTAGGAACATACCGGTCGCTATGGAGGATGAGAATATGTATGGGCACATAATCATACCATGTAGGATAACTAGGTAGACGGTTATGCTGTTTCATCCCACCTAGCAACAATGCTCTGCACTGTGTGTGTTTATATATTTACATATTTATTTCATCTAGCTACAATGCTCAGCACTGGGTGTGTTTATATTTATATATCTATATATTTATTCCATCTAGCTACAATGCTCCGCACTGTGTTTTTATATATCTACATATTATTCCATCTAGCTACATTGCTCCGCACTGTGTGTGTTTATATACTTGCATATTTATTCCACCTAGCTGCAATGCTCCGTACTGTGGGTGTTTATATATTTACATATTTATTCCATCTAGCTACAATGCTCTGCACTGTGTGTTCATATATTCATATATTTATTCCATCCAGCTACAATGCTCTGCACTGTGTGTCTCTCTGTGTGTGTGTATATATATATTTTATAGTAATATGTACATATGTATATTAGCTGCTCTTGCTTGCTTGTTTTTTTTCTTGCCTTCTGATTGTTGCTCTGAGTGTTGCTATCCCTGTGCTGTTGCAATCCTGGAATTTCCCCGTTGTGGGACTAATAAAGGCTTATCTTATCTTATCTTATCTAGATGTGACTAGTGTGCATTCATAATCATGTGAATCCCTGCCATGGTCTGTCTCAGCTTCATGAGGTTCTATGGGAGGAGGAAAGGGGCCAGGATGTAGTGCTGCTACATGTTTATCACTACCGCAGTCAGAACACTGGATTGGTTGTTTACAGTCTTTTACCAGATGTTGAGTGGATCCACAACACTTAAAGCAAATACGATTCTCTTTCAAGAGCAGTTTGCGTTCTTCTATTGGTTTCGCTCTAAATATTTTACATTTCTTTAATGGATGTGGCTTTCTGTCTGTGGGGCATTGTTTATCTGGGCTTTCCATTCTTTTGTCTGCGTGGTTACCTTTAGTTGCTGGTGAATCTGATGGAATGTCTGTTTTGTGGACACTGATGAGATGCTTACTGGTGAACTTGGGGGCCTTTTCAACTCTGGCGTTCATGTGGGCCAGTGGAAAGAAACTGAAACTCGGGTCGTTTCTTATTTTGGCCTGTTGTCTGACGTAACTGGAGAAAAAGCTGAAAGGAGGGAAGTCAACCTTGTGTATTTCTTTGTATTTGGCACCTGCTGCAATCCACTTCTCCTGTAGGCTGTGGGGCAGTTTCTCTACAACAGGATTCACTCCACGGGCTGTATCCAGGTATGAGAGCCCAGGTAAGTATCCACCATCCTTTGCACATTCAATTTCCTGTAGAAAGTCACCAAGTTCTCTCAACTTGAGTGTGTCTTTGTTGCTGAGTTTGAGAAAATGTTCAAGTTTCTTTAACAGTGCATTTTCTACTATTTCAGGTGACCCATAACACTCTTCTAGCCTTTTCCAGACTAAGTTAAGGGCTGCAGTTGGGTTGAAGACATGTGCAGAGCGGATCCTCTTTGCTTGTTCTGCTGATTCTGTGCCGAGCCATTTTATCATCAAATCTAACTGCTTATGGTGTGAGAGACTGAGGTCTTTTATAACATTCTGGAAAGATGCCTTCCGTGCCCAATAATTCTCTGGGAGGTCATCAAACTGTAGGACTCCTGTGCTCAACGTTTCCTTGTGTGTGAGATATTTAGTCAGTGTCACGCCGCGCCATTCATCAGCGGCGCCACCTGCTCACGCACCTGCTACTCGTCAGCGGCGAAGGATAAAAGCCGCCTCGCCCTGAGCGTCGGCCTGAAGCCGTAGACTTCGTTTCCTTTGCATGGACTTCTACCACATTCTCTTCAGCATCCTCTTTACCGGTAAGAAGTTCACTTACCTCATCTCTCCAGTCTGCTCCCCTGTGCACAGGTGGATTCCTCGGCGGCGGACAATCCCGTCCCTCGTCTCTCCTCGCTGCTGCACCGAGCCCTGCAGGTGGCTGTCTCCCGGGCTTCCATCCTTGAAGCGCCAGTCATCTGCCCAAACAAGTAAGCTTCTCTCCCTCGCCTATTCTCCTCCCGTGTTGGTGTGTGCTCATCACCCTGTGTCTGATTTCTCCCATAGGGTTGCCGGCTGAACGGTCTCCTGCCTCTGGGTCCGAAGCAGACGCCCCCACCAACACATTAACATTCTGCAGACACGCACCCAAACATCCCTGTTGTTAATAAACAGTTTGAACTACTCTGAGCCTGTGTGTGTGCGTCTCCTGAGCCGAACGTTATGTCAGTACGGCTTCAGCAGAGCGGCTCGGCGGACGGCGGGCTCGCACACCGGTTTACCATCCTCGAGGCTCGGGTGGATCAGATTGTTTATCAGCAACAGGTGGTTCTTAACCAATTATTAGAACTGACTAACCGATTGAACCGCTTGGACCCCCAACAGCCGTTCCTCCCGACTCGCCAGGGTGGCGCGGCTCCTGCTGTTCCAGCGGCCGTCCAGCCGGCTCCAGTGGCACCGGTTCGGCTCACGCCGATTCCGACCCCCGCCCGCTTTAGCGGTAAGCTCGGCGGAGCGCGGGGGTTTATTATGCAGTGTGAGTCCGTGTTCCACCGTGTGCCCGGAGATTTTCCCTCGGATCACAGCCGAATTGGTTACATAGGGAATCTTCTGGAGGGGCGTGCGTTAACTTGGACCTACGCCGTAATGGCGAGGCCCAGTTATGCCACCCTCACCTATGACCAATTCGTGAGGCGCTTTCTGGAGGTCTTTGACCACTCACAAACCGAAACGGTCCAGGTCGATCGGCTTCTCGCTCTCCAGCAGGGAAGCCGGTCGGCAGCGGACTACGCGGTCGACTTCCGGGTAGCGGCGGAGGAATTGGGCTGGGAGGAACGCTCCCTCTGTGGCCTGTTCCTCCGCAGCCTCAATAGTGATCTGAGGGATGAACTGGCTGGTCGGGATATCCCTGGGACGCTAGCGGAGCTGACGTCCTTAGCGATAAGTTTGGATAACAGGCTGCGCGAGCGCTCCTCGGGGCGGAGGTCTTCTTCTTCTCGCCCTCGTGGAGCCTCGCCGCACCTGTTCCAAGCTCGCCCCCTGGCGGCGCCGCCAGCATCGCGCCCCGAGGAGTCGGAGCCGATGGTGACGGGCTGGACTAAACTTTCCCCTGTGGAGAAACAACGCCGCCGTGAGTTGGGCCTCTGCATGTATTGCGGAGGCGACCAACACACCGTGGAGTGTTGCCCACGGAAAGCCAGTCGGTGGGGTCCGCGAGTCACTGTTGGAAGCCTCGCGGATGTCAATCGGTTAGGATCACTGACTCAATTGAAGCTGCCCATCCGTTTCTGCCATAACCCTACTGGGCACCTCACCCACGCACTGGTGGATTCGGGCGCAGAAGGCAGCTTCATTTCACAAAGCCTGGCAACCCGATTGGGCATCCGCTGCCAGGCACTCAATACTCCCATCTCCCTAATCCACCTCTCCCGTGCCACCCTCGGGAGAGTGACACATCAAACTGTTCCCCTACCGGTCATCATCTCGGGAAACCACCGGGAGGAAATGACCTTTTACGTCCTTCCCAACTCTGTGTCGCCCGTCATCCTGGGGTATCCCTGGCTCCGCCTTCACAATCCGGTCCTGGATTGGAAATCAGCTGGGATCTCGGCATGGAGTACGTTCTGTATGGGCACCTGCCTTCAGTCCGCTGCCTGCTCTCCGTCCGCTCCTCCCCCTGCGACGGACGCTGCACCCCCGGACCTGTCTCTGGTGCCCCCAGAATTTCACGACCTGGGTATGGTGTTCAGCAAAGCGAAAGCTATGTCTCTTCCCCCTCATCGGCCCTATGACTGCGCCATTAACCTCCGCCAGGGGGCTCCCTTACCTTCTGGTCGCCTTTATAGCCTGTCTGCGCCGGAGAAGGAGACGATGAACGCCTACCTGAAGGAATCTTTAAGTGCTGGGATTATCCGCCCATCATCGTCACCCGTGGGGGCAGGGTTCTTCTTCGTGGGGAAAAAGGATGGGTCCCTCCGCCCTTGTATCGACTACCGGGCCCTCAATAATATCACGGAGAAGGACCGTTACACCCTGCCTCTCATGGACACTGCTTTCCACTCCCTCCAGGGGGCGACCTGGTTCACCAAGCTGGACCTACGCAGCGCTTACCACCTCGTCCGGATCCGGGAGGGAGATGAGTGGAAAACGGCCTTCCGTACCCCGAACGGCCACTTTGAATATCTGGTGATGCCGTTCGGGTTGACCAACGCTCCTGCAGTCTTCCAGCGCCTCATAAATGACGTCCTCCGGGACTTCATTGGCCTTTTTGTGTTCGTCTACCTGGACGATATTCTCATCTTCTCCAAGTCCAGGGATGAGCACCAGGTCCACGTGAGGCGGGTCCTCCAAAGGCTGCTGGAGAACCGTCTGTACGTTAAGGCAGAAAAGTGTGAATTTTACGCCAGGAGCACGTCCTTCCTGGGGTTCATCATCGCCCACGATAGGGTGCTCCCCGACCCAGAGAAGGTAAAGGCGGTGGTGGAATGGCCCACACCTGCATCCCGGAAACAGGTGCAGCAATTTGTTGGCTTCGCCAATTTCTACCGCCGCTTTGTCCCCAACTTCAGTGCCATCGTGGGACCACTGACCCGCCTCACGTCCCCGAAGGTCCCGTTCCGGTGGACCGAAGAGGTCGCTGCCGCCTTTGAGGCGCTGAAGGCGGAATTCTCCTCCTCCCGGGTCCTTCGCCAGGTCGACCCCGCGCTGCAGTGCATTGTAGAGGTAGACGCCTCGGACACGGGAGTGGGAGCAGTGCTGTCCCAGTTTTCATCTGAGGTTTGGAGGTCATTCTGCAACGCCATCGGAGCCAAGGTGAGCCTCTCCTCCGGCCATCACCCCCAATCCAACGGGCAGTGTGAGAGGACCAACCAGGAGCTGGAGGCTGCGCTCCGCTGTGTGTCCAGATCCAAACCCGCGTCCTGGAGCAACCATCTTGCCTGGGTTGAATATGCCCACAACACCGCTCGCTCTTCTGCTACAGGGATGTCCCCCTTCAAAGCGTCCCTGGGTTACGACCCCCCGCTGTTTCCGGAGCAGGAGAGTGAGGTAACTGTCCCGTCAGTTAGGGCCCATCTCAGGCAGTTCCGCTCCACCTGGGCTGCCGCGCGCCATGCGCTATTACGCACAGCGGAGCGCAACAGGACTGTGGCGGACCGGCGTAGGAGACCTGCCCCGGCGTACAGAGTTGGGCAGCTTGTTTACATTTCCACCCAGGACGTCACTCTAAAAGGCGAGAGGAGAAAGCTGGCACAGCGCTTCATGGGTCCCTACCCCATCACCCGGATCATCAACCCGGTGGCTGTGCGCGTGGCTATTCCCCCCTCCCTCCGCATTCATCCTACTTTCCACGTGTCGAAGGTGAAACTGGCGGTTTCTGACCCCCTTTGCCCTCCTCCTGCAGCGCAACCCGCGCCCCGGATGATTGGTGGCCATCCGGCCTGGTCCGCTTCCTCCATCCTGGACTCCCGGCGCCGGGGTCGTGGGTTGCAATACTTGGTGGACTGGGAGGGCTATGGGCCCGAGCATCGACAGTGGGTGCCCCCGTCGTTTGTGTTGGACCCATCGCTCATCGCGGACTTCCACCGAGCGCACCCGGATAAGCCATCGCCAGGAGGCGCTGCTAGAGGGGGGAGTACTGTCACGCCGCGCCATTCATCAGCGGCGCCACCTGCTCACGCACCTGCTACTCGTCAGCGGCGAAGGATAAAAGCCGCCTCGCCCTGAGCGTCGGCCTGAAGCCGTAGACTTCGTTTCCTTTGCATGGACTTCTACCACATTCTCTTCAGCATCCTCTTTACCGGTAAGAAGTTCACTTACCTCATCTCTCCAGTCTGCTCCCCTGTGCACAGGTGGATTCCTCGGCGGCGGACAATCCCGTCCCTCGTCTCTCCTCGCTGCTGCACCGAGCCCTGCAGGTGGCTGTCTCCCGGGCTTCCATCCTTGAAGCGCCAGTCATCTGCCCAAACAAGTAAGCTTCTCTCCCTCGCCTATTCTCCTCCCGTGTTGGTGTGTGCTCATCACCCTGTGTCTGATTTCTCCCATAGGGTTGCCGGCTGAACGGTCTCCTGCCTCTGGGTCCGAAGCAGACGCCCCCACCAACACATTAACATTCTGCAGACACGCACCCAAACATCCCTGTTGTTAATAAACAGTTTGAACTACTCTGAGCCTGTGTGTGTGCGTCTCCTGAGCCGAACGTTATGTCAGTCAGATCCTGAATGCCTTGTGCTTCTGCGCAATGTGTTGCAGGGGCATAATAGGGTTGTAATGCTGGAGGATTAATTGTCTCTGTAGCTCCATGCTTCTCTTCAATGTTAATGCTGGCCTTTCTCTTACCATCTACAGCATTAGATGGGATGAATGGTACATTTGTGGCCATTTCAAATTGTTCACAATGGATCTTAGAGGAGGTGGCTGGATCAGTTTTGAAAGGAATTTCCTCAATGCGCATATCAGAGTGTTTCTGTACATACTCAGATATGCGTTGTGCTGAGCTAATTGGCAAGTTAATTAATACTTGACTAAATTCACTTCTTGCACATTGCTCTGCTTCTTCATAGGCCGCAGCTTCAGCTTCTGCAGCTGCAGCAGCCTTTTGATAGTTCAGAATGTGCATATGTGCTTCAAGATTAGCTTTCTGTTTGATGAGAGCTGCTTCTTTCTCTGAAAAAAGCTAATTTAGCTTGTGCAGCATCTGCTTTAGCTCTAGCTTTTATGGCTGAGGAGGTAGCTGAAGAAGCCTTGCTTGACTTAGAGCTATGTGAATATAGCGAGCTACCTTGTACAGCTGTAGCCAAGGGAGTTTTATGTTCCGTCTCCATGACCTCACTTCTGGGTTGGGGAGTTGGCTGGTATTGCTTTCCTGACCGGAGGCTCATTTGCTGCTTGTTGCCTTGTTTAATTGTGCTCACTGCGCCGTAGTCCTTTAACTTTACTGCCCTCCCATCGAGCTTCCTAGTTGTTGACTCGTAGACAGTAAGCTAACACGTGTGGTGCAGGCTTCAATGATGACAAGATGTCTCCTTTTATCTTGTTTATTGTTCCAACACCACAAGGAACTTAACGTGATGTACATTCATCCTTACATTCATTCTACATCCATTCTTACTCCATTCTTATTTCGTGTAAAACTGAAACAAAATGAACTAGAAAAGCACTCGGAGAGCGCAGACCTCTGCCAAGCGCCACAGTTCCCCCCATACAGTGTTTATGTGTACGTTTTCAGATTCTTTGACCATGAAAACATATGACTAGCAATTGGATTGACAATGATAGGATTAGTGGTTCAGTAGTTATTCAGGAAAATCGCATTTTCCGTAATGGCGGTTTTCTTGTGGACAGTGATCCGGATCACCACCAAAATGTAATCATCTGTAGGATATGCAATTTGTGACAATCTCTGAAAATTTCATGAAAATCCGTCCATAACTTTTTGAGTTATCTTGCTAACAAACAAACAAACAAACAGACAGACAGACAAACCAACGCCGATGAAAACATAACCTCCTTGGTGGAGGTAAACATACATATGCCATTAATAATATGGTGACCGTGTCTAGCTTAGCACAAGACAACATTAACTCTGACCTAGCTTGTTCCCACTGTTAACACTGTTAGTAACTATCATGTTCGGGGTCGTCACCCCGAGGATGACTTGTGCTGTTGGGTTTAATTATTGCTTATTAATTCCAGCTGGCGGATTGAGCCTTGCTCTCCGCCAGTCCCACAGCCACACCTCCTCTCACCAGGCATTCACTACCATATCCACACTCACACACTCATGCATACACGTGCACACACACACACACACACACACACACACACACACACACACACACACACACATAGTTCAATCAGTCACGCTCCTGCCACTTCACAGCAGTGTCCACTTGCTCCCATTTAGGCTCAAGTATTAATAGAGTGGTGTGCGATCAGTTGTTGTGGCACCTTCAAATGTCAACAATGGACTTCCTGGCTCGCAACAGTTGACGCCTTCCCCGGACTGAATTGTGTTGTTCCTCATGGCCTTTCCTCTAGTAGTAGTAGTAGATTAGTTTATTTGACAGGGACAGTGCAATAAACATAGACAATTAATCAAAGACAATCAATCTGATGTGTTGCACATAGAGTGTATAGCTATTAGCTAATTCACAACTCTTGTCCCTGGATGGGCTTTAGAAAAAAGAATCAAGATAAAAAATATACACAATAACCACATACATCAATGCAGAAAAATTATAAATACACAATTATAAATATTATAAATATTATAAATACACAAATGTAACAGCCTGACTCACATTTAACATAAATATTATAAATATTATAAATACACAAATATAACAGCCTGACTCACATTTAACACATATAACATAACTCACATTTGCCTATTTCAGGCCTTCCTCCCTCCGTCACTCACTATAAACAAACACATTTATTCCTTCCCTTCATTCACTCTCACTTTGCAGACAATTAATTCATACATGAGTACATTCTTGTTTATTTTTCAGCCAGTTTTTAACATTTTTAGTGAATGTTTTAAAGTCCGTTATTATTTTAATTTCATTTGGCATTGTGTTCCAGATGTGACTGCCCTTTATAGAGAAAGCTGTTTGTCCAAATGTGGTTCTGCGGTGGAATATTTTACAGTTATTGTTAACAGAACTCCTGGTGGCTCTGCTGCTGTCCTGTCTTTGGACGAAACCAGCAAGTGGCTCGGGTGCTGATTTATGGAAACATTTGAACGTTAATTTCAGAAGACAGAGGTCAATGAAGCTCTCAAAACTCAATAGGTTGTATTTTTTTAAAACATTACAGTGATGCCACCTAATGGGCTTTTTGTCCAAGATTTTTAGGGTTTGATTATATAATGAACCTATATGTCTTATTGTGGAAGGGGCTGCTTGAGCCCAGACTGTCAAACAGTATGATATATGAGAAAAAACCATAGAATGCATATACAGTGCAGCTGCTTCGTAAGGTATGTAATATCTAATTAATTTAAAGCAGTTCAGATTTTTTTTTACTGTTTTTGAAATTTTCTTTATATGAAGATTAAATTTGAGTTGAGGATCTAGTACAATGCCAAGGTATTTGAATTCTGTAGCTAAACTGATGTCATGATCATGTATATTAACTTTAAAATGTTGCAGGTTACATTTTTTGATTGAAAAGCACATTGAGACTGTTTTCTGAAGGTTCAGCAATAGATGGTTCTTGAGGAGCCACTCTTGGACATCAACCATACTTGTAGACAGTACATCTGCAGCCTGTGCTGGAGTCTTGGCAGCTGTGTAAATAACTGCATCATCTGCATAAAGTTGGCATGTTGCAGCTGAGCAGTGTAACGGCAAGTCATTAATAAAAATGCTGAAAAGTAAAGGACCAAGAATGGACCCTTGTGGGATACCCATGCGGTTGTTTAAAAATGAGGATTTATCCTGGTGAACTTTTACACACTGTTCTCTATTCTGGAGATAAGATGCAAACCATTCTAATGTATTTGGGGAGAAGTTAAAAGATACCATTTTGGATAAAAGCAAACTGTGGTTTACAGTATCGAAAGCCTTTTTGAGATCTAGAAAAACAGCTCCTACCACATTACCCCTGTCCAAGGACTGTTTGACGTTTTCAATAAGGCAACAATTTGCTGTTTCTGTTGAGTATCCTGGTCTAAAACCAAATTGATGTGGATGAAGAAGTTGACTGTCTTGTAAGTAGTCTATCAGCTGTGTAGCTACAACTTTTTCAAGAACCTTAGATAGGACTGGTAAAATAGAGATTGGGCGGTAATTGCATATATCGTCTTTACTGCCTGATTTATGAACTGGTATGACGACAGCTTTTTTCCAGCCAGATGGAAATGTACTAGACCTAATGGAGAGATTAATGAGGTGAGTCAGTGGTTTGATTAATATTTTGCTGTGCATTTTGAGAAAGGAGGTGCTCATATTGTAGATATCATTAGTTTTTGAGTTTGACAGTGTTTTAACAATACCAGCAATTAACTTCTCATTTACCTCATCGATGTGAAAAGTATCTGTTGGAAGTATGGAATTTGTGTTGTTGAGCACATTTGGCAGCACAAAATTTTTTGTTAAGTCTTCCACAGAGCCCACAAAGTGTGAATTAAATTCATTTGCCAAAGTAGCCTTGTCACTGACGGTCTTGCCATTGATTCTAAGTTCCTTTACCCCCTTCTGATCGTTTTTTTTTTAGTTAAGTTATTTAAATGCCTCCATAGGGAACTGTTGTTACCCTTTGCATGTTCTATCAGTTTATTGTAATAAGATATTTTTGATTTTCGCAGTTCATGTACCACTTTATTTCTTAAACTTTTGTACACAAGGTGATCATTTTGTAGTTTGGAGGTTAGTGATGTTTTCAGTGCATAGTCTCGCCTCTTCATAAGTTTTCTTATTTCATTATTTAACCATGGTAGGCTAATCTTCTGTTGTCTACTTTTAATTTGCTTTGAAAATTTTTCTATAGACTTTGTGATTGTTGCAGTTATAAAATTACAACAATCATCTACTTCACATGTTGACATGAGCTGCTCCCAATTTTGATTCTCTAAGTAATGTTCAAACTCCTCATTTTTTGATTTGGGGATAATAAAATTTGATTTGTCAATATCGACTCCCCCAAAATACTGTAGTCGCTTTTTAGTAAGTTTCCTGACAGCAAGAACCATGTTATGATCTGAGAGACCAGTTACAAGATTATAGGTTCTGGTTATTCGTTCTGGTTTATTAGTAAATACCATGTCAATAAGTGTTCTGGATTGTTTGGTTATCCTGGTGGGTCCTTTGATGATTTGCTGGTAATTAAATTTAGTCATGAGGCTTTTCAGTTTTTGTTTGTCTTTTTTATCAGACCAGTTGATATTAAAGTCACCATGAATTATCGTTTCTCTGTTCTTCTCAAGTTGTTTAACCAGATCACTTAATTCATTATAAAAGGAAGAGTTGTGTGACGGTGGGTTGTACACTACTGCAATGTTGAAATTCATTACCGGAGAGAGACATACATTAACAGCTAAACATTCAAGTGAAGTATTCAAATCAACCAGTTGACATTTATATTTCTCTTTGATGTAAATTAAAACACCTCCTCCCCTCCCTACCTGCCTGTCTTTTCTAAAACACTGGTAGCCCACAATATCGATCATATTAGTGTCTATGTTCCTGTGTAGCCAGCTTTCTGAGAGACAAAGGTAGTCCAGATTTGAGTCCAACAACAACACCGAAATCTCATCTCTTTTGGGGATTATGCTCCGTATGTTTAAATGACCGCCGAGGATCCCCTTTGGTTTAGCCTTGGTGTCCCAAAGAACTCGTGCAGGATTAACAGTTTGGAAAAATAAATGTTGTTTTTGCTTTTGTACAGCTCGGTTTTGTGCTAACCCAGTGGTCTGCTGTTTAATAGTGGCAGGTCCAGGGTTAAGGTGAATATCTCCTGCCAGAAGTAGCAGAACTAACAGAACTTTAATTGTATATCCTCTGCCATATTGTGATTTTTGCTTAACAGCCATGTTTGCCTTAATTTGGAAGTTTTTGCTCAGGGCTTTTAAAGACCACATAGAGTGTAGGGTGAGATGTCCAAGCCCAAATCCATACAGATAAAACTTTTTAACTTCACCTTTGGTTGAGTTTGTCGGAAAATCCTTCTTGTTGCAGGTCCAGACACACAAAGACAAAACGAAGAGGAAGTAGAGAAGTAGAGAAGGCTTATTAGTGGTGCCCATCAGCCCACTTTTTAATCCGGTGGCAGCCATCTTCAGTCTTTCTTGGAAAGAAGGAAAAAGAAAATCTGTGGATAGTAAAATAAATTCTGCTTATATCGCCAGAATCTGATCCGATCGTCCTCGAATCCAGCTGGGCCTCAGCTAGCCAACTAGCCCCTTCCGTTGCTGGTCTCGTTGCTCATAGTCGCCGTAACTGGTCTCCCGTCCCGCTCCTCCAACCGAGTCTCGTCACACACCGCCGCTGCCACCGAGCTCCGCTGAGGTCACGGTAAGTCCTCCGCTAGGCACCGCCACCTACCGTCGTCTGCCTGGGTGAAATCTCTGCTGAGCCCCGTCAACAAATAGCCGCTTGCCTGGTAGTATCTCCGCTGGGCCTCGCAGCTGGGCTTCGATTCAGGCTGGTGTAAGGTGGAATGACTGGCGCCAGCATTAAGCTAACTAGCGTTAGCTTAGCAATCGCTTCAGGTAGGGCACATCAGTGAATCACAAGGAAGCGCTGGAATCGCTGGTCAGTTTACTCACAGTGGCCGGATAAAAGCGATCAAAGGGGTAATCCACCGGAGGTATATCCGATCGCTGTAGGTTAGTTATTTAGAGACTGGCGCCAGCATTAAGCTAAGCATTAAGCTCTCCGACATATCCGTAAGTCCTCCCTTGTTTATGCCTTTCCTCTCTGCTCCTACCCTGTTTGGAGCGCGTTTGGCATTCAACGTTTGCAACGAAGCTGGAGCCGGTTGTCTTGTTCATGTTATAGTGACTGTTGTTTGGACTCTGTGGCGTAGTTATTTTTTGTCAATAAAACACGTTACAAATTGTGCTTTGGGCTCGCTGCTATTTTATATGTTCACTGCCGTTTATGCAGAGAACATGACAGTAAGCTGCCACCAATAGAGCCCAAGCAGGGTGTGCCTTTTCATTTTTTGTGTATTTTTTCTCTCACCTGGAGAACCACGTCCTGGCTGGATGAAGAGGAGCTGCGGGGAGTATGTGTTTTAGAGAGTCTCCTGTCACAGACCGAGACCTCCGGCACTCCCGAAGCATCCGTGTGAGGTGGGACGGCGCAGCACGACTAATGGAGAATCCTTATTTGTGGAGCTGCGAGGAGGCCACCTCCATCTTGGCCTCCATTTTCTCCTATTCATGGGAGAGCGAGGGACAGGAGATAGCTGCTCCAACACGGGAATCACCCTGTGGGGAGAAGAAGCTTTCCCCGAAGTTGGAGGCTCATCACCCTCGTCTCGACCATAGGGCCACTCCTCCTCCACACAAGTCTGCGGCTGACTCCCACACCCGGGTTGCCAGGCAAGTGTTTTTTCATCCTTTTCCCTTTGAAAATGATAAACCTTGTCTGTCACCCAGGAGAGAGATGCAGGCTGTGCTGTCCCCTGCATTTTTTTCCTCGAGCTGTGGGAACTAAAGACTCTATTCCCTCTGTGTCTCCTCTGTTTCTGCCTGAGGGGTCTAAGTTCATCCTGGACATGTGGATGGAGGAGCCCGGGCTAGCTGCAGCGGAGACCATCACACCTGGGAGGAACAGGCAAGTATTTTTTCATTCCACTCATCAGTTTAATAAATTTTCTTGCCATTGTCCCGGGTGTGAGGCCCAGTGTCCACAGTCCAATGGGTCCTTATTATCGGTTGCAGCAGAAACAATCTCACCAACCCTCTCCATCTCTCTTCCTCTCGCTGCTGAGCATCCATTGGCCCAGGATCTCAGTCACCAGATGGAGGGGGAGCCCGCGGCTCTGCAGAGCTCCCATGGACTGAAAGAGGGCACTGCGACCGACCTGAAGCCTGTGCCGACGATTGAGTGTCCCCTGGCTTTAGTCTTCTGTGGTCAAGCGCAAAGTGAGACTCCACCTCCAGAATCCATGCTGGGAGAGCCACCCAATTGGGAACATTCTCTGGAGGAGGCAAAGACTGCGACCACCACCACGCCTGCTGCGGAGGCCACCGCAGCAGAGTCAACGCCCAAGCTGCACCCCCTGGAGGTCGAACTTGGGAGGACATCACCTGGATCACCGAAGTCCTGGATGGCAGTGGAGCTTGAGCTAAGGCAAGTGCTCTCTTTTGTCTTTCTTCTTTCCTTCATAGAGCACTTTTGCCTAGCTCCAGGTGAGGAGGACCAACTGCAGCCACACACTGCACCTGAGCTCGCCTCGCCGAGCTCTGCCGCTGCCGGCAACCCTGACCCCTCCTCCTCTGTGTCTGAGTCCTTTTCTAGGGTTGTCGGAGAGAAGTCCACATCACCGGACGAGACGAGGAACCCAGGCTTACCCCAGAAGGTTATCGTCACCGCTGCCAGCCCCGCTGTGGCCCTGGTGGATTCAGCTCCCCATCTGCCCAGTTCCCCGGGGAGGCCTATAATTAACCACTTTCTGGCCTGGATTCTAATGCGGGATGGCTGGCCCAGTGTCGGGACGATGTGGAGGTCAGCAGTTGCCCAGCTGGGTACCATCACGGGTGCAGCAAGGGTCCTCCCAGGCTTCAGCGCGGGTGCAACCATGGCTCAGTTGGGGTCCATCGTGGGTGCAACTTTGTCCCAAGCCGGGACCATTGAGGGTGCAGCCGCGCTCCAGTCCCATGCTGGGACCATTGAGGGTGTAGCCATGCTCCAGTCCCATGCCGGGACCATCTGGGGTGCCACAGGACAGTTTTGGGGACGCCAGGGCCTTCCTTTTCCTTTTGGAGGCCTTGTGGGTGTTCCTCCTCCAACTGCCGGGCACTGTCAGGGTCCTTTTCCTTTCACCACCAGCGACTGCAGGGGTTCCTCTTCCCCTGTCTGGCCACCCACCTTTCAGCCTTCCAGTGGGTAGGCCACAGCCTCATCTGCCCCTCCGGTCCTGGTGGCCTAATCGTGTGGGCAGGCCACCCGAAGGATTAGGTTCCTGGGTCAAGTGGCCCTTTTTCTCTGGCAGGCCGCCTGACGCTGTTCAGCAGGCCGCCTGCTGGCCCTGGGGCTTGGGTCGGCCGCCTGAACTTTCGCCCACCCGCTAGGCCTTGGACTCTGGCCAGCCACCCGAATCGAGAGACTCTTGGGAGGGGTGGGTTAGCCTGTCTTGGGGTTGGGTAGTGTTGTTGTGTGGTATTGTGATGATTATCCTCTCTTGATTTACCCCCCCCCCCCAACCTGTTTTCCCCTACCTCCCACCCTGGGTTGTTGTTTGGGCCTTTTGAGTGTGTGTGTGTGTGTGGGGGGGGGGGGGGGGGGTTTTGATGGTACGATGGATGTCTGTTATCCACCCCTTTGGGGGGGGGGCACTATCATTTTCGGGGTCATCACCTTGAGCATGACTTGTGGCTGTTGGGTTTAATTATTGCTTATTAATTCCAGCTGGCGGATTGAGCCTTTCTCTCCGCCAGTCCCACAGCCACGCCTCCTCTCACCAGGCATTCACCAGCTTTCTGGTCCACCACATACACACTCACACACTCATGCACACACACACACACACACACACACACATAGTTCAATCAGTCACGCTCCTGCCACTTCACAACTGTGTCCACTTGCTCCGATTTAGGCTCAGGTATTAATAGAGTGGTGTGTGATCAGTTGTTGCGGCAGCTTCAAATGTCAACAATCCTGGCTCACGACAGTTGACGCCTTCCCTGGACTGAATTGTGTTGTTCCTCAGAGCCTTTCCACTCCGCCATATCCGTAAGTCCTCCCTTGTTTATGCCTTTCCTCTCTGCTCCTTCCCTGTCTGGAGCACATATGGCATTCAACGCTTGCAGCAAAGCTGGAGCCGGTTGTCTTGTTCATGTTATAGTGACTGCTGTTTGGACACTGTGGCATATTTACTTTTTGTCAATAAAACACGTTACAAACTGCGCTTTGGGCTCACTGCTATTTTATACGTTCGCTGCAGTTTACCCAGCGAACATGACAGCAACGAACTAAAAGGTAACTTAAAATGCACAAATGTAACTGCGGTTCTCATTGTAATTATTAACATTCTCAAATTATATAGCATACTCACGGACTAATGATGTCCAAGGTGACAATCGTTAAAACAACATTCACAGCGTTTACACAACGGACTGATCCTCAAACCACTCTTTCACTATATGGTTCACTGCGCATGTGCAACACTCTGTGTACCAGCTCAAAACAATACTTTCACAAAACCACTAGAGAGTGCCAAGCTCACTTACATGAAACAATGTAATAATAACTACTGAACTCAAATTATAACAGCAGAATAATGGAAGTCCTCTGCTATTTATAGGGTGGTGCAGTGGCGGAACAGGAAGTGCTCGCCACTACACCACACTTCACAAAAAGGTGCCCAAACATCAGCACCCCCCCCCCCTTAGAAAAGTCCACAACCACACCCAGAATCAAAGCCCTCCCCAATTTGGGACCTGAATCATGCACTAACAAAACGTAAACTAAAACGTAAACTAAAATATCTAAATGACCTAACACATTCACACAATAAAGCCTAAAATAGAGTTGATGGGTGGACTGCCACACAACCTGCACGTCACAGTGGATTATTCTGCCACTGGTAAACAAAAAGTTCCTTTATTAAACTAAAATACACTGCCATGCTCCTAAACTAAAATACACACAAAATAATCCCATATCATAACATGCATATGACCATTGAGATGGTGACATCCTACAAGTACCTGGGTGTTCATCTGAACAATAAACTAGACTGGTCACACAATACTGATGCACTCTACAAGAAGGGACAGTGCGGGCTGTTCCTACTGAGGAGACTCAGGTCTTTTGGTGTACAAGGGGCGCTGCTGAAGACATTCTATGACACGGTGGTGGCATCAGCCATCATTTTTGGAGTGGTCTGCTGGGGCAGTGGCATTACTGCAGCCGATAGGAAGAGACTGAACAAACTGATCAAGAAAGCTAGCTCTGTCCTTGGGCAGCGCCTGGATCCGGTGGAGGAGATAGGAGAGAGAAGGACGGTGGCTAAACTGTCATCTCTGCTGGAGTCCGAGTTCCACCCTATGCAGGACATACTGAATGCCCTGAGGAGCTCATTTAGCAGCAGACTACATAATCCCAGGTGCACAACCGAGAGGTTTCGCAGGTCCTTCCTACCAACGGCTGTCAGACAGTACAACCTAAGCAGGGCTGCTCGCAGAGATAGCAAAAAGACGTAACAACCTAATAGTTTTTTGAATGCAAAAGATGCAATAGACTTACACAATGGTCCCCTCCGGCACACAACTAGGAAAATACCGGAAGCTACGGAGGGTGAGAATATGTATGGGCACATAATCATACCATGTAGGATAACTAAGTAGACGGTTGTGCTATTGCATCCCATCTAGCAACAATGCTCTGCACTGTGTGTGTTTATACATTTACATATTTATTCCATCTAGCTACAATGCTCCGCACTGGGTGTGTTTATGTTTATGTTTATATTTATGTATCTATATATTCATTCCATCTAGCTACAATGCTCCGCACTGTGTGTTTATACGTATATCTACATATTATTCCATCTAGCTACATTGCTCCGCACTGTGTTTATATATTTACATATTTTTTCCACCTAGCTGCAATGCTCCCTACTGTGTGTTTATATACTCATATATTTATCCCATCCAGCTACAATGCTCTACACTGTGTGTCTGTGTATATATATATATATATATATATATATATATATATATATATATATATATATATATATATATATATATATATATATGTGTGTGTGTACATATGTATATTAGCTGCTCTTGCTTGCTTGCTTTTTTTTTTCTTGCATTCTGATTGTTGCTCTGAGTGTTGCTATCCCTGTGCTGTTGCAATCCTGGAATTTCCCCATTGTGGGACTAATAAAGGCTTATCTTATCTTATATACCGGAGTGGTGGCTCAATTGGTAGAGCATCCATCCCACACCAGCGAGGCAGGGGTTCAAATCCCGGCCTGGTCATACCAAAGACCATATAAAAATGGTACTTTCTGCCTTCTAGCGTGGTGCTCAGCATAATGGAACGGGGAAAGTAAAATTTACGCCCAGCGCTACCAGAGGACTGACCCCCCACTGTAGCTTTCACTACTTACAGTAGCTGTGTGGCCTAGGGTCAGAGAAACGGAGATAGGCGCCGCCCCATACATCAAATGGTGCTCCACATGCTGTGGAAGGGAATTAACTAACTAACTATAACATGCATATGAATAAGAACATCAGAACTATCAACATAGTGCTACCACACAATCATTGGGTGAGAAAAAAACTGGAACTTGCATGGTGGGCTCCAGGGCAGCCCCTCAGCAGGCGCGCCCCTTGAGACCGCAGACCCCCGGAGTGATGGCCGACCCTCTGAATGATGGAGCCTGGATCCTACACCACCATTACTGACTCCCGTCCAGCCTCGCCACCTGGAGTGTCTTCCCGGACACGCCAAAGCTGGTTGGCGTACCTCGGTGAGCCGTCAGACAACTTGAAGCCCCCTATGCCCAGCTTAGCCACAATGCGCAGACACCATCAATGTTTTTCTGGCTGTCATTCAGTCCATCTTTGCTGTGGACGTCCTTCACCCCAAACCAAATCCATAACCCGGAGTGGAATTTTACTTGGCCCAATGTTTTGCTGTTGAGCATGCGGTAACTCCATGCTTGATGGTTTGGCCCCATCCTTTTCTGTTAATGTTGTAGTGTTCACCGTTGTAGCTTCAGAGCCCCCAGTCAACTGTGGCCAAGTACAGGAGGCATCTGAGGCTAGCATGGTGTCGCTCGTCGGCATGGGTACTGACCATGGTGAAAACAAGTCGACTTGACTGCTGTGGCGTCCGTTAGCTCTTTGTACTGTTTGCTCCCAGTGTCCTTCGGGGGCAAGCGGGGTGATTTCTTCTGTAGGTTTCCCGGGCAAAACAAACAGCACACCCTGGCGTAATGATTCCAGTGTCCACATTTACCACAATGCTTCCCTCTAGCTGGGCATTTCTGAGCTTCATGTTGGTGCGTCGCGGCCCCACAACCCTTGTAAAGGGGTTTTCCCAGGGCAGACCTGTGGCTGGCAGCATTGACTTCCCAAAAATCTTCATTCTTGCTATCTTCGCTATCAGGGTCCGTAACATTATCTGAGGCAAGTGGCTCCAGCTGCTTTTGTGGCTGGTGCCAATTTAGCTCCACAGCTAGCTTAGCAATGGCTTCCCACCAGAGAGATAGCTCCATAGCTTTAGCTAACGTCAAGTCATTAGGCACCATTAATAGCCTAGCACGCAGCTCAGCGTTACACATGTGTTCTGCTAGTTGATCGCATACCATTTCATCTTAAAGAGGTCCAAAACGACACTTGCTGGTTAGCTGCTTCAAGTCAATGACATACTGGCGGATAGGCTCACCTACCCGCTGATATCATTGCCAAAAACGAAGTCACGTTGTCTGGGGTGGAGAAGCGCTTAACTAGCAGCTTCACAATGTTCTCACATGAGTCTACCTTTCCGAGCATCTGCAGGACCCTCTGGCCCTCCATACCCAAGTTGTGGACAAGAAGTGCCCATGCTCTCGCCTCATCTAGCTCCCCGTGGCCCAGCGCCGTAACATACATCTGATAGGCCTCCCACCAATACGGCCATGAAACCGATGGTTCACCCAGGAGCTCGAGACAGGGACGATGAGGGGTGATGCATGCCTCCATAAGTTAATTCTTGATCACCAAATGTTATGTATGGAAATACCTGGGTGAAGGATAAGGTCGGGTGATAGTTGGCGAACACAGCTTTATTGAACTATTTACAGGAACAGTCACATGGTGTGCACCAGCAGGAGGCATAAGGCTAAGAGACCATAAGATGGATGTCCTCTGCTATTTATAGGGCGGTGCAGTGGCGGAACAGGAAGTGCTTGCCACTACACTGCACTTTACAATAAGGTGTCCAAACACCAACATCACAGTACTTCTATCACTGCAGATGGATGCCATAAAAACTCAGTGGTGCAAGTTGTGTTGGATGTGAATTTTACCAAAACTGAGTAAATGCAAATGCTAAATTTTATTTTATTTCCAGTGCAGTACATTAACTGGTTTATAGTCGCCAGCATATAGACACTCAAAGAAATCAAATAAAATCCTTCAACTTTATTATTTTTAAAAAGACTGTATATACTGTACAGTAATTGCATATTTCAGGTTTCTACTTCGGACAGTCAGATCACATCTCACTGTTTATGTACCCAGCCTACAGACAAAAGCTGAAACAAACAAACCCAGTTACTAAGCAAATTAAGCGCTGGACTCCAGAGACTGAGAACATCCTGCAAGACTGTTTTGCCTGCATAGACTGGGATGTGTTTAAAGCTGCAGCCACTCGGGAGGACTCTTCTGTTAACATACAGGACTACACTGAATACATGACTGCGTACATCAGCACATGCGTTGATACCATTGTACCACCATACAGGTCAGGAAGTTCCCCAACCAGAAGCCCTGGATCAGCAGTCAGGTACGTCAGATGCTGCATGCTCGCTCTCATGCATTTAAATCAGGCTGTGAGGTCGGGTACAAAGCTGCAAAATATGGACTGAGGAAGGCTATAACAACAGCCAAGAGGCAGAACAGAGAAAGGCTGGAGAGCCTCTACTCCACTCCTGACCCAGGGCGCATGTGGCAAGGCCTGCAACACATCACAGACTACAAGAAGACCAACAGCAGCACCGCTAGCCCTACAGACAGCCTGCCGGACGATCTCAACATCTTTTACACCCGCTTCGAGACCATCAGCCACAGCACAGAAAAGAGACACACACTCATGCACCGCCTCCCCCCACCCACTAAGAATCTCACCAGACCAAGTAAACAAAGCACTTGTGGAGTGTGTGAAATAAGAGTCGGGATCATGGCACACAGTTTATTACACACTTCACATCTCTCTAGCACAGAACAGACTGAACATTTCAGCAGGCATTTCAGCAGGCACTCTCCTCTTAAGTTTCATGGCGTTTCTCCACACACAACATGACATTTGCATCACACTGCATTCAACCCCCTTCGTCCTTGACTCCTTCTTGCTATCTCGCCAGGAACCTCCTGAGTATTGTTCTCCCATGTTTATCCACTGTCTCTTGTCTGAGATGCTAAATAACATGGCTCCCCCAAGGTACTAAACTCCCCCCCCCCCAGCATCTTAGATAGAACAATAGAATAACAGTCCACATGCTGTGATAGAACAATAGAATATCAGTCCACATGCTGTTTGGGCTTCTGTCTCCTCCCGTATCTGCTGTAACTGGGGTTTACCGCCTTTGTGGCGCTGCTGTGCCGGTGGGGGGCTGCTGGGAGTGTGTCTGACTGCGGGTGGGCTGTGACTGGGGGGGGACTTCGGTCTGTCCGTGTGGCTGCTCTGGTGAATCGTTTCCCTGGGGAGCTCTCCGTGGGGGTCTTCCACGCTAAGGGGCCCTAGCCAACAGCACTTGCTCGTCCGCCACAACGAAAGCGGGTTTGAGTCTGTCTATGCCAATTTTTTCCCGCCTACTCCCCAAGTATAGCAAAAAATGCTTATCCCCTGTTTCCAACACTCTGAACGGTCCATCATAGGGTGGGCGCAATGGAGGGCAGTGGGCGTCGTGTCTGACAAACACGAACTCCGCGCTCTTCAAAGTTTTAGGCACGAAAACACACGGAAAACTGTGGTGGGCATGGCCCGGCAGCGTGCCTGTGTTTGCGCTACGCTGCAAATGCTGAGACGGGCAGCTGCCCGGCGCGGGATTATCTGGCAGAAATTCCCCGGGCAGCCGTAGGGGCTGCGCAAAAACGAGCTCTGCCGGGGAAGCTTCCAGATCCTCTTTCGGTGCAGAGCGCAACCCCAGTAAAGCCCACGGCAGCCTGTCTACCCAATTTGCATCCGTCAATGAAGCCCTGAGTGCTGCTTTCAGTGATCTATAAAAACGCTGGCATAACCCATTGGCCTGTGGGTTGTACGCGGTTGTGCGGTGAATTGTAACACCCAGGCTGCGGGCCATTGCGGACCAGAGTTCGGAAACAAATCGAGGGCCCCTGTCGGACATAATGTCCGACGGGACTCCAAAACGTGCCACCCATGCTGTTAAAAAAGTGCGCGCTACATCTGCGGACGTTGTTGCCGCCAGCGAGACTGCTTCTGGCCAGCGCGTGGTGCGGTCCACCGCTGTCAGGAGGTGCGTGCACCCCTGGGATGGCGGGAGGGGGCCCACGAGGTCCACATGAACATGGTCGAACCTCTTAGCCGGGATACGAAACGGCTCCAAGGGAGCCTTCGTGTGTCTGTGTACCTTGGCTCGTTGGCACGCCACGCAGGCTGCAGCCAACTCTTTCACTTGTTTGCGTAGGCTCGGCGACACAAACTTCTCTCCCACCATTTTGACCAACACACGCACTCCTGGGTGTGCCAGAGTGTGAACCAGCTCAAACACACGGCGGCGCCACACGACCGGGACCACCGGACGCGTGCAACCCGTGGAGACATCGCAGATTGGGGGGGGGGGGGGGGGCTCCATCTTGCAGCACCCTGCTCTCCAGCCTTAACCCTGTTGGTCCGCGCACGTCTGCATCGCTAATCTGCTCCTCGGCCATAGCTGCATAATCTATCCCCACGCAGACCTGGGCCACCACGGCGCGTGAGAGGCAGTCCGCCACCACATTCAGTTTACCCGACACATGTTGAATATCGGTAGTAAACTCTGAGATCACGGCCAGCTGTCTCTGCTGCCGGCCCAACCACGGTTCTGAAACCTTGGCCATCACGAATGTTAGGGGCTTGTCGTCCACGAACGCGGTGAAGCTGCGCCCGTCCAGCCAGAACTGGAAGTGGCGTATGGCCAGGTGGAGAGCCAGCAACTCTCTGTCAAACGCGCTGTATTTACGTTCGCTGTCACGCAAAGTTCTGCTGAAAAAGGCAAGTGGCTGCCAAGCCCTGACGACGCGCTGCTCCACGACAGCCCCTATGACCACGTCTGAAGCGTCGGTGGTGAGCGCTATGCGGGCCGCCGGGTCCGGATGCGCCAGCAGTGCGGCATTTGCCAGGGCTGCTTTAACTTCCGAGAATGCCCGCTCTCACTCCGGGGTCCATTCAACCCTATCCGTGGGTTTCTGTTTCTTGAGCGCGGCGTACAATGGTTGCATGAGCTGCGCTGCGCGGGGAAGGAAACGGTTATAAAAGTTCACCATCCCCAAAAATTCCTGCAGCGCCCTGACCATCTGAGGCCGGGGAAAATCCGCCACGGCGTGCACTTTGTCGGGCAGCGGGATCGCTCCTTCCGGAGAGACGCGGTGCCCCAAATCTCCGTCACGCCGAACTGGCATTTCACCGGGTTGATTATTAACCCGTGCTCCTACAACCTCCGGAAAACCGTCCTGAGGTGGGTTTCATGTTCTTCTTCGGACGCGCTGGCTACCAGGATATTGTCCAGGTAGACGAACACGAACAGGAGATCGTGCAGCACTGCATCCATCATGCGCTGGAACGTCTGTGCCGCTCCTTTTAACCCGAATGGCATGCGCAGGAACTCGAATAGAC
This sequence comes from Pholidichthys leucotaenia, assembly GCA_020510985.1. NCBI lineage: Eukaryota > Metazoa > Chordata > Actinopteri > Cichliformes > Pholidichthyidae > Pholidichthys > Pholidichthys leucotaenia. The sequence continues at coordinate 41,722,477 of CM035847.1, read as the reverse complement.
CAAACGGAGTTATTACCGCTGTTTTGGGTATGTCCTCAGCGCGCACTGGGACTTGGTGGTAACCGCGGACCAGGTCTATTTTGGAAAAAATGCGTGCTCCGGCAAGGTCAACGGAAAAATCCTGTATGTGGGGAATTGGGTAGCGGTCGTGCGCTGTGGCGTTGTTAAACCTGCGGAAACCCCGCATGGTCGCCACGAGCCCCCAGCCTTAGGGACCATGTGTAGCAGGGATGCACATGGGCTTTTCGAATGCCTGATGATGCCCAACCTTTCCAGGTTGGCAAACTTCTCGCGCACTATGGCCAGTTTAGCTGCGTCCAAGCGCCGAAGTCTTGCAAAAACGGGTGGCCCGGTGGTGGTGATAAAGTGCTCCACCCCGTGTTTAGTGATGGCCGTGGAAAATGTCGGGACCGTGAGTGCTGGGAACTGAGTGAGCAGTGTGTGGAACTTACCGCCTGTAGCTGTGACATTGGCTTGTGCTGTTGGCTGGGTCACTCGAGCTATACAGGGGAGAGAGTCAAAGGACAGTGCATTAAGCAGGCGCCTGTTAGCAACATCAACCAGTAAACCATGTGCACACAGAAAATCAGCCCCCAGGATATGGTAATTCAGTGCTGCTATGACAAAAGTCCACTCATATGTACGGCCGTGTAGAGATAAGAGCAGTGTCCTCTCACCAAAGGTTTTAATATCCGAGCCGTTTGCTGCCAACATCTTGGGGCCGCTAGGTCCTGCCAGCCGGTCAGCGTAGGTCGGCAGGATGAAACTCTTCTGGGCTCCGGTGTCCACGAGGAAAGGCCTCCCCGAGCGTGCATCCATCAAGTAGAGCAGCTTGTTCTCTTCACCGAGGGTCGCAGCTGCTACCGACCCCCGGCATTGGCGTTTCCCGAGAGCTTGAATTGACACGGTGGTGCACATCTGTGTGCCTTCTCTCCGAAGCGGCGGTGGTAGAAACAGAGCGTGTCTCTCTGGCGCTCCTTGGCCCCCACTGCTGCGACCGTTGGTGGCTCCTCGCCTCCTCTGGTCGCCTCGCTGGGCTCTGCCACTGCCGCGTTGACTGTGATCGCCCTGGTGGTGAGGATGATCCTGTCTGCCTCCTGGGCTAGCGCACAGTAGTCGCGCGCGGCCAACAACGGCGAATTGGCCAGAACCGCTCTCACCACTGTCAGAAGGTTCCGGAGGAAGAGGTGGGCAAACAGAAAGTGCCCGTCATCCGTGCCCATTAACGCCAGCATCTTCTCAATCGGGTCTACGGCCGAACCATCTCCTAACTCGGTCCGCGTCAGGAGCCTCTCTGCTCTCTCACAGTCCGAGAGCGTGTAGCGCTGGATGAGTGCAGCCTTGAGTGCCTCATATTTGCTTCTGGCTGATGGCTGATTGAGCAGGCTCGCTACCTACTGAGCTGTGCTGGCGTCCAGCGCTGCGACCACATGGTAGAATCTGGTGTCATCTGCCGTTACTCCCCGGAGGGTGAACTGGGCCTCGGTGAGGTGGAACCAAGAGCACGGGTTGTGCTGCCAGAAATCCAGTAGCTTGACTGAAACCGCACATGCGTGGCTGGAGGTTCCAATCCGGGCTGTCTGTGTGATGGCTGCCGCCTCGCCGTAGCTTCCTGACTGGGCCGGCTCTGGGGATCTTGCCTCGTGTTCCATAATACGTCTTGGGTCACCAGTGTGGAGTGTGTGAAATAAAAGTCGGGCTCATGGCACACAGTTTATTACACACTTCACATCTCTCTAGCACAGAACAGACTGAACATTTCAGCAGGCACTCTCCTCTTAAGTTTCATGGCATTTCTCCACACACAACATGACATTTGCATCACACTGCATTCAACCCCCTTCGTCCTTGACTCCTTCCTGCTATCTCGCCAGGAACCTCCTGAGTATTGTTCTCCCATCTTTATCCACTGTCTCTTGTCTGAGATGCTAAATAATCTGGCTCCCCCAAGGTGCTAAACACTAAGAAATATCAACCCCCGCAAAGCAGCAAGACCAGACAACATCCCTGGGTGGGCCCGCAGAGCATGCTCTGCAGAGCTGACTGATGTTCTCACAGCAATCTTCAACCTCTCCCTCAACCAGAACATAGTCCCCTTGTGCTTCAAAACAACAACTATCATCCCCGTCCCCAAAAGGAGCCCGCCAACCTGTCTTAATGATTACAGACCAGTAGCACTCACTCCAATCATCATTAAGTGCTTTGAGAGAGTGGTGCTGCCCCTCATTCAGGACAGCATACCGGACCCCCTGGACCCCCTGCAGTACGCCTACCGGCCCAACACATCCACCTCAGATGCCATCGCTGCAGCACCACATTATTCTCTTTCCTACCTGGAAGATAAAGTGTCCTACATTAGGATGCTCTTTGTCGACTACAGCTCCGCCTTCAACACATCCCCCACAAACTCACCGACAAACTGTCTTCACTTGGCTTGCACCCCACCCTCTGTGACTGGCTACTGGACTTTCTAACTGGCAGGCACCAATCTGTCAAGATGGGTAACAGGACCTCAGCAAGCATCATCACAAACACAGGTGTCCCCCAGGGTCGTGTCCTCAGCCCCATCCTCTACAGCCTCTTCACCCATGACTATGTTGCCTCTGTAGAGGCTTGGAAATAGTTAATTGTTATGTAAAAGGTGCTAAAAAGACATTTGGATAAATAAATAAATAAACAAAAAAACAAGAACCCCTACAATTTTTATTTTATTCTTTAATTGTTTTATTTTTCTACAGTGCATTTGTAATCGACCTGGTTCCATGATAACTCATGTGAGTTGAGTGCAGTTCCGTACGCCAACCAGTAGATGGCGCATATCGCACAGTGATAGAGAGTAGACTCACGCACCGGAGGACGAAGAATAAACTCCTTTGTGTGAAATAACAGCACAAAACGTGTTCTGCCTATTCTCCTATCACAGGTTGGTAAACACTAATAATTCAAGAGTGCAATATAAACTGTAAGAGTCCTAAGATGTCCGAGATTATATTGTAATTATTTTCATCCATTATTACATTGCACATAACTCTCACACTGCTTTTTACTTCATTCACATTATATCACTGAATCTGAGTTCACATTGAAATACTGTGTGACTGTATATTTTTTCATATATTTCTGCAAAGTGTGGTTAGTCTGAGTAAATAACTGCATATATTCCTGTATATATTTGAATCCTTTTATAGAAACGTGGACAGACTGCAATTTACTGTACATACTCTGTTGTCATTGAATCCTTATTTAAATCCTCCACCTGAACAACGAGAGCAAGTTTTTAGCCACAGTCAAATTCCTTGTATGTGTTGTGCATACTTGGCATATCAAGCTGATTCTGATTCTGATTCTGATAAGTGTGAGGCGAAAAGCGGGTTTGTAAGGGTATTTCTGTTAAAGTTGATGTGTTGTTGTATAAGCCTAACCCGCTAATGTTAATGATCGAGTGTATGGGACGTGCCACAAAAGTGAAATCCGCCCACATGTTAGGAACCATTTGCTTACTTTATTTAAAGACATTTATGAAACGGTTTTCACACAGTACGACATTTACTGGTTTTATTTGTCACCAAGTGTGCATATTTCGGGTGTATTACCGAATACCAGGAATACTATTGTAAAAGTGTATTAGATACACAGTGGCCAGGTCAGTGCATTGTTAAAAATAACACCACATACTGTACATTTATGACAGTGCTTAAAATGATTAATTTAAATTTAAATTCATGGGTTATTTTTTTAAAATATAAATATTTGAACAAGTTAAAAGCTATATACATGGGAAGAAGATAAAAACAATAATTCATTTCATGTTAAGGTAATTTGTTAAAAATGTTAAGTGTACAGTTAATGTCACATCGGAAATTGTGATAAATGGACACAATTGTGTTTTGTTTAATGGTGATGTGATCAGATAATAAGAGAGAATCTATGGACTTTGATAGTAAATACTAATCAGTTGATGTTGGTCATGTGAATGATTTGGACGAAGAATAAACTCCTTTGTGTGAAATAACAGCACGAAACGTGTTCTGCCTATTCTCCTATCACAGGTTGGAGAGTTAACTTCCACATGCATGTTGCCTCCTCCTTGGCCGCTACACAGGGGAGCAACAATTTTGGGGGCTCATCCGGGATTACCGCCACCTACCGGTCTGGCACTAATCATTGAAGAACCAAGGGATGCTGACCACCTGTTCCTGAGCCATCGACCTAAGCGACTGACTACAGGACACCACAGCCATGTCTGCTCTACATGACCTGAGATGGGAAATCCAGCAAGAGCTTCGCCAGCTGACCATTGCCCACTGCAGAAACATTCTTTACAAGCTGGCTGAGTCGTTCAAGGATGAGGTGGGAGAAGATTTGCCAGGTGCAGAATCGACTGAAGTGGAACTCTTCAATTTCATTGTTTACTCGCTGAGAAGTCCACAACTGAAGAGCCTTAAGGACCAGGGGATGTCTCGCCTGCTTGCTTTCCGTGGCCTCATCATTGAACTGCAACGGCCCACAGCAGCTGGAGAAGTGGATGCAGAGGTGTCACCCGACGATGATCCGGTCATAGTAGTTTCTGTGACCACTGGAGCTGCAACACCATCAGGGAAGAACCATCCGACATCACCATCTGTAGTTCCTGACCCAGGGTTAGTCAGACTGACTGAACTTACGTCACTGTTGCCACGTAGAGAGTACAAGATTTATGATGGTCAAATCTCTGATTTTGATTCTGATTTGAGTGACAATAACGTGTTCAAACAGCTTGATGAAGGGCTAAATGAAGGGTTCACAGAGGCTGAGATTATCAGAATGGTGTTTAAGATAATTAAGCCTGGTACCTTTAAAGATATGCTTGTAACCAAGGATAGCCTTACTGTGGCTGAGTTAAAACATCTCTTAAGGACACATCTACGCAAGAAAAGCAGCACTGAATTATTTCAGGAGCTGAGTAATGCTAAGCAAAATAACAAAGAAACATCACAACAGTTTATGTATAGACTAATGGGGCTAAAACAGTGTGTGTTGACTGCATCTAAAAACAGTAGTGGGTTTCATTATGACAACAAGTTGGTACAAGGTGTGTTTATCCATTCACTGTATCAGGGTTTGAATGAAAAATACTCTTATGTCAGGAGAGACCTTAAACCTCACATCTCCAACACCAGTGTCACAGATGACTCCATCCTGGAGCTCATAGCAAATTCTGTTAGTGAAGAGACAGAGAGATTAAGTAGGTTGGGACAAAGTCACAAACAGAAAGTCACCAGTGTTAATACGGCACAGATAGAGACAGATCGAAGCTCTATTAAAATGCACACTGAAGTCCAGGCTAATGGTGTAGCTATCCAGGAGCTGATGGCACAGGTCTCCTCCCTAACCAAGAGTTTAGAAAAGGCCCTAACCCCAATGGTAAATACAATAAACACCAGTCCCACAGCATCTGTCCCTAAACAGCCAGCACTGAAACCCGCAGTGAAAGGAAAGTGCCAAAAGTGTATCGCCCAAGAGACTGAGCGCTGCACACACTGTTTTCAATGTGGAAAGGATGGGCACAGAGCTATAGGTTGCCTTCAGAAAAGCAATGTGTCGGGAAACTGGGGGAGGTCGCTGGGGAGGGACCACCAGTGACTGAACCACCAGCAGAGTCCCACAACTCTAAAAGACTGAACTCCGAACAGACTACTGCCAAGTCCCAAAAGTTACCCAACGCAAAGTGTGTGACACAGCTCATTGGCGGTAGGTGTATGATCAGTTGCCAGTTAAATGGAGTAAACCTACAGATGTTATTGGACAGTGGGACACAAGTAAGCATTGTTGAAAAGTCATGGGTACAAGCAGCCTTACCAAATGTGAAAATGCAGCCACTCGAGAGCCTACTCCCAGGCCATCCACTTGAAATCACTGCAGCCAATGGAACGGATGTTCCGTTAGAGGGGTGGATAGATGTCCTGCTCAAGATCACAAGTTCACAGTATGGTTCTGTATCCTTGTATGTTCCAATGCTTGTCAGTCAGCAGCGTTTAAGCACTCCGCTGCGGGGCTTTAACGTGATCCAAGAGATAATAATGGCAAACAGTGAACAAAGTGACGATATTAGCTTAGTGGGCTTACTGTAGGAGACTTTAAAGGTCCAGAAAGGTAATGTTGAGTCACTCATCTCTGTTGTCCACACCAAGTCAACAGAAAATGAACCAGAAAGTCCAGTGGTGAGAGTTGGGAAAAAAGGATTCACTGTTCACAGTAGCCAAACCTGTATGGTAAAATGTCACATCAGAGCATTTCCTGGAGGAGGAGAAATGTTGTTCGAGCCAGCTGTGAAATGTAACTTACCGGATGGATTGGAGTTATTCCCAGCTGTTATTGATGTACCCGCTGGTGCTTCAAAAACTGTCAAAATCCCAATCCAAAACTCAACAAAGCACACCATTTTTCTAAATCCAAAGACTGTTTTAGGACTTATTTCAGAGATCACTGAATACAAACCTGTAAATGTTTGTTCCAGTGCTGAAAACGCAACCAAAACTACAGACAAGCCATTTTGTCACTCTGCTCAAGTGACATGTGACAGTCAAGGTGAGGGTGAAGAAACATTAAGCACTGCTCCCTCACACCTGAGATGGCACCCTAATGTCAATTTAGACCATCTCTCAGAGGGTGATCGGGAGGTGGTTCGGCAGATGCTCTATGAACAGTCTGATGTGTTTGCTCATGATGAAGGAGACATTGGATGTATTCCTGGACTACAGCTAAAAATCAACACCACTGACAACACACCCGTGCAGAAAGACCACTGTATAAAGAGGTGAAGGAGTATGTTCAAAACCTTTTAAAGGTGACGGACAGTGACATTTTTTTATTGAACCAATCAAATGATTGTATGAAAATATTCCATTCTGCCCATTCCCCTGATTTAATATGTGTCACCATCCTCCATAAATGAAATTATTTGGTCATAGACCATCTTTCAATCAGTGATGCTGCAGTACCACCATTTCCCGATAGGTGCGTGCAGCCTTCACGTCAATTCGGTAAGAAAAAAAATTGCAGAACGAGAGCAAAGTGATTCGGACAGCGATTATTTTCTAGAGTTTGACGACCTCAGTATAAATGATGACATTGACAATGAAGACGTTTTGGGTGGTGTGTGGCCTGTCAGCCTTATTTGTTCCAGGCAGAGGCAGAGGAGAAAGACGCAACACAGACGGGAGCAGAACACGTTTACGATCGGCTGGAAGATTTTTCTTGGTAAAAGATGCTTAGAAATATTTTTCTTTGGCGACATGCATGGTCACACACTTAATTTTCAAACTAAAACTACCCATTGGTCACTCGCTGCCTGATGACATGTTGTTAATCATCTTCAAAACTTTTAACAGACTCTGATTAGCACCTGCTGGTCTGTGCGCAGCTGGAGCTGAGACAGATGAAATCAGAAATCATTCAATACATTCAATAGTCAATGCAAACGGAATAATCAATGCCAACCCCATATTTTTCAGGCGATACAGATTCATAGTGTTGGGGATTTTTTTGGAGAAGAAGTGAGGGTGATGTTGCCTGCCTGTGCGGTGAGCCTCATCAGAGAAACCTTCCCATCTCATCACTACAAGGGATTTTGCCTACCAAGATTAGATTTGTGAACAATGTTATTTAAATAACGTTTTGTAAAATCATATATTGAGTTTCTTAATGTTCATGTCAATGTTACAATTCTCATAGTTCAGCATTCATCAAAGTCGCATGTCATATACTGTACATTTCAATAATTTTTCTACCATTTTATGGTATAAATTTGGATTTACATAAAAGCCTTGTTCATCAGCTTCCTCTGCTTGGTCAGAAACATCAACAATGAGTGACAGTTGATAAAATCTGCAAAAAAAGTAGATCATAATTTTATCCCAGAGGTCTCAAATTGGATTACATACATAGAAATATAAATTGATCAAATAGGCACAACCACCTCCCTATACAGCACTGAATATTTCATATTTGATGAGTATGAACACCCTAATATGCTAATATCTGATAAGTTGGTAAGGCAATGCAAACCATGGCTTGGAATTCATTTAAGATGTTTAGTAAACATTTGCAGTGAATATTAAAAATAAAAAAACTTACCCTGTTTACTTCTCGTGTTCTGACATTTGATCGCATCGGTAGATCACCCGTGCTTTTCACGCCACTGTCACTAACCCTGTTCTCAGAGTCACACTTGGAAATCGAGGCATATATAGTTGGAATAGCTGTTTTCTTTATCAGCAATCTTTTTGCAAATTTCATTTCAAATTGACATAATGTCTGGCCCAGGAAACACGCACGCAGGCTCAGGATAGATTTAACAGCTTTATTCAACAAGCAGGTGTGTGTGTATGCGGTATGGGGATGTGCTGACGAGGGGCAGGTGTGCGCGCAGCTGAAGCCGCTGATGAGCGGCGAGTCGTGACACAAATTGCATCTTATTCTCGAAATCGCTGTCAACGAAATGTCTACTATGTTGGGTGTTTTACCGACATAAGTCCATTTTTTTTTGCGCTTTCTGAACGAATTTCACCCATGCCGTTCTGATTTTCCCAGGGACGGGAAATTCAAAAACACTCACAGCATGCTCCTCTGGTATAACGGTGCACCCGTAGACAACACAACGACAAACCATAATTAATTTGATTCCTGAAATCCTAATGTTAATAAATAATCTATTTGTAATCCACAAGTATTCTGAGAAATATCCGTAATCACCGATTTTAAAACGTACACATCAAGTAAAACAAAGCAATGTCCGCCGACTGTGTGCCAAACCGAATTGACGTCACACAGCCAGTGGCCATCTTAGCCGCTGATCTTAGCTGGGTCAGACAGCTCTCCACAACAGCGTACTTCAAGAGCGCATTGTCACCTTATGCGACACACGTTGACACCAAAACATGTGGGGTTCAAATTAGCTCGTCTCAGACAACAATTTGAGATATGATTTAGCGATATTGAATTTTCGTCTGTCCGTCGCCTTTAAGCAGGGGCTGGATCAGGAAATCAGTGTCAAACAACTCATCGCCAGTATTGTTTGTGCGTAAAAAGGACAATACTTGTGTGTTGATTTCCGTGAGCTGAACAGAAAAACCATACCTGACAGGCATCCGTTACCATGGATACAAGATCTACTGGACAGTCTTGGGGGTAACTCCTGGTTTTCCATATTGGATCAGGGAAGTGCCTACCATCAGGGTTTTGTAAGTGAGGAGTCAAGACATTTAACTGCTTTTAGCACACCCTGGGGACTATACGAGTGGGTGCGGGTCCCATTCGGGTTGTCAAACGCACCGGCCACATTGCAAAGGTATATGGAGGGGGTGTTAGAAAAGATCAGAGATGAGTGTTGCGTGCCTTACTTGGACGATGTACTGTGTTACTCCAAAACCTTTGATGAACACGTAGAACACCTTAAACAGGTTTTGTGCAAAATGCGACAACACGGCATAAAACTTCGGCCAGCCAAATGTGAACTGTTCAAAAATCAAGTACACTACCTGGGTAGGGTAGTGTCGGAAGAAGGAGTCCAGATTGACCCAAAAGACTTGGATGCTGTGTTCGCTCTGAAAGACAAGAAACCTCGCACAGTCGGAGAACTCAGAACGCTACTGGGTTTTCTCAGTTATTACCAATCATTTATTCAAGATTTTTCACGTCTGGCGAGACCCTTGGTCGAACTCCTCCAGAGCACTAATGAAACAAGCAATGACAATAAACCAGCACCAAAAAGAAGTAAAGGACAAACAAAGAAAGGAGACAAAAACGAGCTTCCTACTCGCACACCAATAATATGGACCAGTGAACATCAGGAAGTTGTGTCAAGATTTGTGGACATTCTGACTAATCCTCCCATTCTAGCCTATCCCAATTTGGACCATCCATTTGTATTGCATACAGATACATCAAACAAAGGCCTGGGAGCCGTCTTGTATCAAAAACAAGAAAACAAACTTAAGGTGATTGGCTATGGATCCAGAACTCTCACACCGGCCGAGAAGAATTATCACTTACATTCCAGTAAACTAGAGTTTCTAGCTCTCAAGTGGGCCATCTGCAACAAATTCCACGACTATCTGTATTATGCACTGACTTTTACTGTCTATACAGATAACAATCCTTTAACCTACACTACCGTTCAAAAGTTTGGGGTCACCTCAGACAATTTTATGTTTTCCATGAAAAGTCACACTTTTATTTACCACCATGAGTTGTAAAATGAATAGAAAATATAGTCAAGACATTGACAAGGTTAGAAATAATATGTATTTGAAATAATATTTTTTTCCTTCAAACTTTGCTTTCGTCAAAGAATCCTCCATTTGCAGCAATTACAGCATTGCAGACCTAACATGATTGCAGAAGGGTTTTCTAATCATCCATTAGCCTTCTGACGCAATGAGAAAACACATTGTACCATTAGAACACTGGAGTGATAGTTGCTGGAAATGGGCCTCTATACACCTATCTAGATATTGCACCAAAAACCAGACATTTGCAGCTAGAATAGTCAGTTACCACACTAGCAATGTATAGAGTGTATTTCTGATTAGTTTAAAGTTATCTTCATTGAAAAAAAAGTGATTTTCTTTCAAAAATAAGGAAATTTCTAAGTGACCCCAAACTTTTGAATGGTAGTGTACAGTATGTCCTCACTTCAGCCAGGTTGAATGCAGTGGGTCATAGGTGGGTTGGGGAGTTGGCTTACTTCCATTTTGATATCAAGTGTAGGCCAGGGAAAAGGAATGCAGATGCAGATATTTTGTCCAGACACCCATTAGATCTGCAAGAGCAAATTAATGAGTTCACAGAGACAGTTTTACTGGAAGTAGTGTCCACAGTGTGGCAAGGGAGCAAGGCAGCACAAAACAGTGATGTGCCAAGGATAGCTGCATTACAACTGAGTTCTAATGACAACAATGTTCCAACTGGCAGTTTTTTGTGCATAACATCTAAAGACATCAATGCTGCTCAACAAGACGATGAGTCAATTAGAGAAGTAATCTCACTCAAAGTCAAAGGATGGACACCAAACGATAAAGATAAACGGACAATGAGTAAACGGACACAGAGACTACTGTATGAGTGGAACAAGTTGGAAGTTGACAATGGATTATTGTACAGAAAAACAGAGCACAGCAAACAACTTGTCCTACCTGAAAAGCTAAGGCCGATGGTGTTAAAGAGTCTACACAATGACATGGGTCACATAGGGTGTGATAAGGTGATACATCTGGCCTGTGAGCGTTTCTATTGGCCATATATGCAACAAGATGTTGAAAATTATGTAACAAAAAAATGTCCGTGCATCAAACAAAAATGCCCAAATGTTCCCCAGAGAGCTCCAATGGGATCTATCACAACCAGTGCCCCCTTTGAGTTAATCTCCATCGACTACTTACACCTTGAGCCAAGTAAAGGAGGGTATGAGTACATCCTTGTACTAGTGGACCATTTCACTCGTTTCGCACAGGCATACCCTACAAGGAATAAATCAGGCAAAACAGCCGCAGAAAAGATATTTCAGGATTTTATTCCTCGTTTCGGGTACCCTGAGAAGTTGCATCACGATCAAGGATGGGAGTTTGAAAACAGTCTCTTCCACAGATTACAACAACTGTCTGGAATTTCTCACTCACGAACCACTCCATACCATCCGCAGTGCAATCCCGTGGAGCGCCTGAATCGTACACTACTCCAAATGCTTCGTACCCTATAGGAGGAGAAAAAAAGTGAATGGAAGGATCACCTACCTCAAATTGTACATGCTTACAATTGTACAAGACACAAGTCAACAGGCTATTCTCCATTTTTCCTTTTATATGGCAGAGTCCCAAGGTTGCCTGTAGATCTACTATTGAACCAGACAAAGGACACTGACACACACAGCCATCAAACCTACGCCAAAATGCGGGCTGATAGGATGTATGTTGCTTACAAAATCGCTGCAGACAACAGTCAAAAGTCTTCAGATAAAGGCAAAAAGCAGTTCGACAAACGCTTAAGCAGTGTCACACTCCACCCAGGTGACAGGGTGTTGGTCAGAAACCTCTCTGAAAGAGGAGGTCCAGGGAAACTGTGCGCTTACTGGGAGTCAGCAGTACATCATGTAGTTGAGAGAGTGGGAGATGGACCAGTCTATAAAGTACAAGCAGAGAGAGGCAGCAAAGTGATGCGAGTGTTACACAGAAACCTGCTGTTGCCTTTAAATGACTTTCCTTTAGAAGAAGAACTGCCTGCAAAAGAAAAGACAAAACAGAAACGGAAGAAGAGGACAGAGACAAATCCTAACAGTGACAACACAGACAATAACAGCTCGGAGGAAGAAGAGGAAAATACTTACCGCTACAACCTCCGTAGCCAAATCCCATGTTACAGAATCGTAAATCCTCAGCAAAATGCTTCAAATCTCCCAGACCAAAACACTCAGCAACCAGTACCTGTCATGCCAGAGCAAAATCCTCAAAATCAGCAAAGGCTTTGTGCAACAGCTAGAGAGTTCTGCCCACCAACCAGTAAGACAGGAACCGGTCCCCGTTCAGCAGGATGCTGAGGAGCAAATGGATGGACCAGCTTTGCTGCAGGAAGAACGTCAAGGACAAGTGGAGGTGATGGATGGAGATAATGGAGAACAGGAGGAACTGAGAAGTTCACAGCGGAGAGCAAGGCCAGTAGAGAGACTTACCTACGACGTCCTGGGAAAGCCATCGTACCAGCCTTGGACTGCAGACGTAAGACCTCTCTTACTCCCTACCCCTGTGCCGCTAGCTCAAAACTATATGCCATTCCAATACCCCACCTAACCTCAGCCCCATGGTTATAATTGGTACACTCTCATGCATTAAGTAACCCTAGAACATGAAATGCCGGGAGAGATTTATTTGAAGTGGGGGAGAGTGTAAAGGCTTGGAAATAGTTAATAGTTATGTAAAAGGTGCTAAAAAGACATTTGGATAAAAAAAAATAATAATAATAATAATAATAATAATAATAAAAAACAGGCACCCCTACAATTTTTATTTTATTCTTTAATTGTTTTATTTTTCTACAATGCATTTGTAATCCACCTTGTTCCATTATAACTCATGTGAGTTGAGTGCAGTTCCATACGCCGACGAATAGATGGCACATGTCGCACAGTGATAGAGAGTAGACTCACGCACCAGAGGACGAAGAATAAACTCCTTTGTGTGAAATAACAGCACGAAAGGTGTTCTGCCTATTCTCCTATCACAGGTTTGCAAACACTAATAATTCAAGAGTGCAATATAAACTGTAAGAGTCCTAAGATGTCCAAGATTATATTGTGATAAGTGTGAGGCGAAAAGCGGGTTTGTAAGGGTATTTCTGTTAAAGTTGATGTGTTGTTGTATAAGCTAACCCGCTAATGTTAATGTTTGAGTGTATGGGACGTGCCACAAAAGTGAAATCCGCCCACATGTTAGGAACCATTTGCTTACTTTATTTAAAGACATTTATGAAACGGTTTTCACACAGTACGACATTTACTGGTTTTATTTGTCACCAAGTGTGCATATTTCGGGTGTATTACCGAATACCAGGAATACTATTGTAAAAGTGTATTAGATACACAGTGGCCAGGTCAGTGCATTGTTAAGAATAACACCACATACTGTACATTTATGACAGTGCTTAAAATGATTAATTTAAATGTAAATGTATGGGTTATTGTTTAAAATATAAATATTTGAACAAGTTAAAAGCTATATACATGGGAAGAAGATAAAAACAATAATTCATTTCATGTTAAGGTAATTTGTTAAAAATGTTAAGTGTACAGTTAATGTCACATCGAAAATTGTGATAAATGGACATGATTGTGTTTTGATTAATGGTGACGTGATCAGATAATAAGAGAGAAACTATGGACTTTGATAGTAAATACTAGTCAGTTGATGTTGGTCATGTGAATGAGTTGGACGAAGAATAAACTCCTTTGTGTGAAATAACAGCACGAAATGTGTTCTGCCTATTCTCCTGTCACAGGTTGGAGAATTAACTTCCACATGCACGTTGCCTCTTCCTGGGCCACTACCCAGGGGAGCAACACCTCCCACAAAGACAACATCATCCTAAAGTTTGCGGATGACACAGCAGTCATAGGATGCATCACATTTGATGACGAAGCATCCTACAGAAGGGAGGTGGCCAACCTGGTGTCATGGTGTGAGGACAATAATCTCACCCTCAACACGGACAAGACAAAGGAAATGATAACGGACATGAGGAAAGGGAGGAGGAGACCCCATCGGCCACTGTTCATCCAGAAGCTTGAGGTGAAGAGAGTGAGCAGCTTTAAATACCTGGGCATCCACATGAGCGAGGACCTTAAGTGGACACACAACACCACAGAGCTGGTCAAGAGAGCTCAACAGCGACTATACTTTCTGAGGAGGCTGAAGAAGTTTGGCATGTCTTCCAGGATCCTCAACAATTTCTACAGCTGCATCATCGAGAGCATCCTGACCAATGGCATCACTGCGTGGTACGGAAACACCACTGCCCTGGAACGTAAACGCCTGCAGAGAGTGGTGAAGACAACAGAGAAGATCATCAGGACTTCACTCCCCTCTCTGCAGAGCACCTACCACCGCAGAGTCCAAAAGAGAGCTGATGTCATCCTCCGGGACCCCACCCACCCCAACAGAGACTGTTCACACTTCTACCCTCAGGCTGGAGGTACAGAAATGTGAAATGCCGGGCAACCAGACTGAAAAACTCCTTCTTTCCCATTGCCATCAGACTCATGAACAGACAACTCCCAAAACTCTAACACAGCTTTGCATATAGGAACTCACACACCGGCTGCTAAATTTGCACACTGCTCACCTGTACAGTAGATATGGTATCGCCTGTCTGATGTCCACATCATCTCTGCTGCTACTTACCAATAATGTGTAATTATACACTGTTTGTTGGACAATGCTCATTTGCACACTGTACATACGTAAGTCTATGCCATCTCAGGTTCACATCAGGTTGCACACTGCTCATTTGCACACTGTACATAGGTTCATGCCATCTCAGGTTCACATCATCTCTGATATCAATATACCACTATCACTTTAGTCATCAGATGACTTCATTTTCATTCCTCTACTGCCTAACTGTGTGTTGGTGTATGTATCTTAGCATCCATCAGTACTAGGATTGAGTTACTGTGTTAGTGTATCATGACCTATTATAATTGTTGTTTCTGTACCTTTAACTTGGCATTCATTTGGAGAGCAAAGTAAGGATTTCATTGCTCAGGAAATGTAACATTTCTTAACTGTGCACATGATAATAAAGCCTTTGAATCTTGAATCTTGAATCTACTTCCAGTACCACATGAGTAGGCTGCCTCTTTGCAACAGTGGCTCAATTCTGAGTTTTTCTTCTTGTTTTTTATTTACTATCTGTCTTTTTCTGGTCAAACTTTCTGATCCTGTGACACCTTATCCATCACGGAAACATAGATCACCGCACTGGTGCTGATATCAGTCTGATATTCGGCTCATATCCCAAATGTTTCCCAAGCCGGCGGACGAAGCCATTGTTTACAGCAAGAGATGGTACAGCAGGAATCAGCTGTTAGCACTTAACCACCCCATGGTGCTAATGCAAAAACTCGACATACCAAGAGAAATCAGACGGAAACGACACTGATGTCTGGCTGGAGTAAGGAGAAGAGCAAGGAATATAAGGTACAGACCCATCCTTCCATCCGTTATCATGGGGAATGTTCGATCGCTACTTAATAAGACAGATGAGCTAGTGGCCATGTCCTGTTACAATAGCGTCTTCAGAGAGATTAGTTGTTTTTTACTGAGACATGGCTAATAGAACTAGCAGCATATGCTAACATCAAACTGGAGGGTTTCCACGCAATATGGGCAGACAGGACACCAGACAGTGGGAAGACAAGGGGTGGAGGGGTGATAATCTATGTGAACAACAGATGGTGGAACCCTGGGCATTTCACGGTTAAAGAGCAACACTGCAGCAAAGACAATGAGTTGCTAGCTGTTAGCATGCGGCCTGTATACCTCCCTAGGGAATACTCACGTGTGATCAGCATTGTCATTTATGCAAATCCGTCTGCGAACGCTGGGGCAGCATGTGACGCCATCCACTCAGTCACTAGCAGGCTGCTGACACAACACCCAAATACTCTCCTCCTCATCTCAGACGATTTTAACCATACTTCACTGTCCTCCATTCTGCCCATGTTAACCCAGTATGTCACGGGCCACACCAGAGACAATAAAACACTGAACTTATTTTATGTGAATACTAAGGAGGCGTACACTAAATTGTCATCCCCCCCCCCCCGCTCGGGAGATGGGATCACAACTTGGTTCACCCCCTGCCTGTGTACAAACCCCTAGTACACAGACAACCTCCGGTTACCCGCACAGTGAAATTATGGTCTGAGGAGGCGATGAATGCTCTAAAGGACTGTTTTGAAATCACTGCATGGGAGCAGCTCTGCGATCCGCATGGTGAGGATATCGACAGCTTCACACGCACCATCACAGACTACATCAACTTCTGTCTGGACAACACTGTACCCACCAAGACCATACGTTGTTGCTCAAACAACAAACCCTGGATTAACCCTGAGATTTAGTCCCTACTGAAAGAAAAGAAAAGGATCTTCCGGTTGAGAAACAGGGAGGAGCTGAAGTCCGTACAGAGGGAGCTAAGGAGGAAGATCAGAGAGGGTAAGGACAGCTGCAGGAAGAAGATGGAGGACAAGCTGCAACAGAGTGACATCAACGGGGTCTGGAGAAGCCTGAAAACCATCTCTGGGCTCCAGAATACCTCCTCCTAGGCCAAGGGAGCAGGGAGTGGGTGAACAACCTGAACCTGTTTTTCAACAGGATTGACCAACTGCCCTCCCCTCCACCTGCACACCAACCACTGCTGCCTCTACCATGATCTAGTCCTGCTGTCCACACCCCCTCCACCAACACCCCCCCCCACTCCCAGCTCATAGCCCCCTTTCCCCAACCTGACCCTCACTAAGACCCAAGTGAGGGCGGAGCTAAGGAAGATCAAGGCGAGAAAGGCCTCGGTTCCAGACTGCATCAGCTCGAAGCTCCTCAAGTCCTGCGCAGACCAGCTGTGTGGGATTGTGGAGCACATCTTCAACCTGAGTCTGAAGTTGGGGAGGGTATCACAGCTGTGGAAAACATCCTGTGTGTTATCTGTACCAACGACCTCCCACCCCAAAGACCTTAACAGCTACAGACCAGTGGCCCTCACATCACACCTGATGGAGACCCTGGAGAGGCTGCTCCTTGCCCACCTCCACCCAATGGTGGGACCAGTGGTGGATCCACTCCAGTTCGCCTATCAGCATGGCATCGGAGTGGAGGATGCAGTGATCTTCATCCTACACCATTCCCTGTCCCACCTGGAGAATCCTGGGAGCACGGTGAGGGTCATGTTCTTTGATTTCTCCAGTGCTTTCAAAACCATCCAACCAGTGATCCTGAAGGACAAGTTACTGTGCACAGGGGTGGACCAGCATCTGTTATCATTGATCCTGGACTACCTCACAAACCAGCCACAGTTTGTGAGAACCCAGGATTGTTTGTCCAACACTATCATCTGCAGTACGGGGGCCCCCCAGGGAACGGTTTTGGCTCCCTTCCTGTTCACCCTTTATACTGCAGACTTCTCACACAACACAACACACTGCCATCTACAGAAGTTCTCTGACAACTCTGCGATCATTGGTCTCATCTCCAACGGAGATGAAGCTGAGTACAGAGGGCTTATCCAGGATTTTGTGAACTGGTGCCATCGGAACTGCCTCCAGATCAATGCGAGGAAAACTAAGTAGATGGTTGTGGACTGCCGCAGGCAAGGACAACCCCTCACAGCACCAGTAAATATACAGGGAACAGACATAGAGATGGTGACATCCTACAAGTACCTGGGTGTTCATCTGAACAATAAACTAGACTGGTCTCACAATACCGACACACTCTACAAGAAGGGACAGCGCAGGCTGTTCCTACTGAGGAGACTCAGGTCCTTTGGTGTACAAGGGGTGCTGCTGAAGTCATTCTATGACACGGTGGTGGCATCAGCCATCACTTTTGGAGTGGTCTGCTGGGGCAGTGGCATTACAGCAGCTGATAGGAAGAGACTGAACAAACTGATCAAGAAAGCTAGCTCTGTCCTGGGGCAGCACCTTGACCCAGTGGAGGAGATAGGAGAGAGAAGGACTGTGGCTAAACTGTCATCTCTGCTGGGGTCCGAGTCCCACCCTATGCAGGACATACTGAATGCACTGAGGAGCTCAATTAGCAGCAGACTACATCATCCTAGGTGCACAACCAAGAGGTTTCGCAGATCCTTCGTACCTACGGCTGTCAGACTGTACAACCTAAGCAAGGCTGCTCGCAGAGATAGCAAAAAGACGTGACAACCTAATAGTACTTTTTTTTTTTTTTTTGTTACTTATTTGTACCCGTAGGTAGACTTGGTTTGCAGTCTGGTGACAAGCCACCGGCTGCTGGTCGCTGCGTGCGCGAGCGCCCTAAAATGAATGCAAAGACGCAATAGACTTACACAATGGTCCCCTCTGGTATACAACTAGGAAAATACCGGTCGCTATGGAGGGTGAGAATATGTATGGGTACTTCGTTGGCCTCCGTCGGTCTATGATGACCATGGAAGAGAATCCTAAACATCTACTCTGCTGGAACAGCACCACCTGTGGCTGAACAGGCCGATGCGCGCTGGTGTTCTACCTTCCAGCGTTGGGCGTTGGTAGGATTCAAGCCTGGGCAGGAAGATATGGAGGACAAGATGTTACCCATGCAGCATGTCCCCCCTCTCCACGTCACTGATGAATCAAAAGGAACAGCAGGGCTGCTATAGTTTGGCACCAGCGCCATCGCAGGAGCTGCCAGATCAATGTTGAGCACAACATAGAACTGCCTTAGGGGCTCCGACTCCGGATTTTTCCTCAGGGTTGACTCCCGAAGCCTTTCCCGTGACCGGGTGTGCCGCAAGGCAGCGGAGGTTTGAAATCAGGGTTTACCTTCCCCTAGATTGGCTACCTTCCCAGGTTGATGAGCCACCATCTACCCGAAGTATCTGGTTTTAAGACGCCAGAGATCCGCCCTCGCCCCTTCTCCTATTAGTAAAAGCAGTTCCGCCGGGCTTAGAGACTAAACAACATGGGCAGGCTAGGAGTTGGACTTAGTTGTCAGAGGCTTTTCGAGACGCACGCCGTAAGGAGCATTTTATGAGCACTGGGAGCTTAACCCCAGTGCCGCTCCTGGCTATAACAACCATGTAGGGTATGGGTATGGGTATGTATTGGTACATAATCATACCATGTAGGATAACTAAGTAGACGGTTATGCTGTTTCATTCCATCTAGCTACAATGCTCTGCACTGTGTGTTTATATATCTACATATTTATTCCATCTAGCTACAATGCTCCACACTGTGTGTTTATATATTCATATATTTATTCCATCTAGCTACAATGCTCCGCACTGTGTGTTTATATATTTATATATTTATTCCATCTAGCTACAATGCTCCGCACTGTGTGTGTATATATATATATATATATACTCGCTGCTCTTGTTTTCCTCTTGCCTTCTGAGTGTTGCTCTGAGTGTTGCTATTCCTGTGCTGTTGCAATCCTGGAATTTCCCCATTGTGGGACTAATAAAGGCTTATCTTATCTTATCTTATCTTATCTTATCGTATCTTAACCAGGGCTGCTCGTAGAGGTTGTATTGAAGGCATAAAATGTAACAAACTTGCACAATAATGATCCCCTCCATTATACAACTCGGACAATATCAATCGCTACAGAGGGTGACAACTAGGCTGATTCAAATACAAAATACACTGTATGGGTACAAATTCACACTATGTGGTGAAACTGAATAGACCGTTATGCTGTTTATTCAATCTAGCTACAATGCTCCACAATTTTTATATTTCTGTGTACATATGTATATAAACTGCTCTTACGATCTTATCTTCTGAATTATTGCTCTGAGTGTTGCTATCCCTGCACTGTTGCAATCTTGGAATTTCCCCATTGTGGGACTAATAAAGACTTATCTTATCTTATATTTCTGTACTACATGTGACCCTGTGAATTACTATAAATAACAATATTTACGATTTAATAGATACCAAATGGGTGAGAATAGTAGAATAGAAAGTATGCTGCAAATATAAACATGTCTTAAAGGTGATATAAACAAGATTCTGCCCAGCTGGCCAGTAGATGTCGCACTCATTGTTAACTCACTGTAATCTTATACCAGTTGCCAGGTAGAGAGATAAACAGCACTTCCTGGAGGCTAACATCAATATACTACAGACTGCTAACATCTCAGACTTTTGGTGATTATGAGCCAGACAGCATGTCAAGCGAGGACTCTTGTGGTATAGAATCATGAATTTAACATAATCCTCTCCGATGTGCATCTCCGGTAAACATTTTTAAATAACTATATCATATACTGTCATTGACAGTAATTCAAAAGTAGCACAGCAGTGATCGAACTTGATAGCTCTCTAGTTTTGACGACGTAATTATGACAACCTTTTGGATCACAATGTAAGGACTTTGCTGTTAGTTGTTGTGTGGTTTCTGTAAATATGCTGAATCACACTTTTATTGTCTGTTTATGTTCATCCGTTTTAGCTACGCATACTTAAAAAAAACAAACAAACAAAAAAGGTCTGTTGCTATTAAGCTCCAGCAGTCATTTACTGTATATCAGTTCCAATTCATTTTAGGTTGAAAATGTGTTTTGTTTTTATTGTTTTAAAATATAAAAATAAATGTTGTGAAATGTTGGATGCCTGAATTAATTTGTCTCCTTTCAGCTACCTGTAGAAGATGAAATTTATTGTTGATTCAGTGTGACAGATTCACAAAGTAATGGTTTACCTCACCTCAATGCAAAACTAAAGTATTTTCAACCTTTGTATAATGTAGTGATAAACAAGAACCAAAAACATACTGTATGTATTAAATATATACATAACATTGTAATCAATAATCCTACGTGAAGTTGGAAATAATTTATGGTGAAATAGTGATCTTTTTTTCAAATAATATTGCGTAATAACAGTATTGCATCTCCAAAAATTAGCACATCACCACACAGATCTATATCAAATAGCTAAGACATATTCATCCAAATTTCAAACAAAAAAATCTTAAAACAGCTAAATGTATATGGGATTATTGTAAAATATGAGAGTTTTACTTTTTAGATGCAAGTTATTTCTAAAAATAAATTTACCACAATATTCAACTTTTGGAGGTGGATGAGTAGAATGTAAACGGAACTCAACCTCAAATCAAGTGAGTCAACTTAAACAGAGGGGAAAATAAGTATTTTATGTTATGTGTTCCTTTTGCAACTTGCTGTAATGCTTTAATGTTTTTATGTAAAGCACTTTGAATTTTCTTGTACACGAAATGTGCTATACAAATAAACTTGCCTTGCCTTGCCTTGCCTACTGAACACGTCAACATTTTTCTCATTAAACATATTTCTGATGAAGCCATTGATCTGAGATTTTCACCAGCTATCAGCAACAACCAAAGTAAAGCATACGTACATACAAGGTAACTGTGTTCACAAAACAAGTTATATTTAATCCTTGTATTATGTTGAAAAAAATTACATTGATTATGTTGCGGGTCATTTTGACCCGTACTGTGTAAATCCACTCAAAACAGTCCTAAAACAGGTTAAACCAATAACAAACTTTATTTTAGATTATCTAAACATTTATAAAAGAGACATAACAATACATTTTTAATTTCAACACTATATTTAAGAATTATTTTGTTCAAGTTTTTCCCTCTGCATTTTTTTTCATTTAACTTTCCCCTTTTTCTCACATTTTCAATGTTCAACATTTTTAATGCTCTCCACATGATGGACAGAATGTAACTGCGTGCTTTCTGCAGATGTAATTCTTGCATTTCACACAAGAGGTACTTGTTTTACTGTCCTCTCAGGAGGGACAGACCTGGAATCTTTTCCGTTTCTTTACACCTATGTCCATTGCAGATTGGTTGGATGACCTGACCTTGACCTTTTCAATGACAGCTGCAGCTGCTGGGGATCGAGCTGGCCTGGCTCGCCTCTGGATCTTGGGAGTGACAAGTGCTTTTCCGAGTTCTTCCAGGAAAAGCCGACGTCGGTACAATTTGCCGGCATTCCATTGCTGGTTGATTTCAGTCCACAGGACATAGGCATTGTAAACAGACACATTGACAATGTTGTAGAAAATCACCAAGGGCCAATGGGCAGTCTTGCGCTGGCAGCTGTATGTTGCTATGACTTTGTCCAGATTGTCAACTCCTCCTTTGGTGGAGTTGTAGTCCAGGATCATTTGTGGCTTCATGTCTTCTCTCTTGTGCTCAGAGATGCATCTGTGTGCATTGTGCTCATTACACGCTTTGGGCAGTATGAAACAACTTCTGCTTTCTCAGTGAAAACAAATATTGAGGAATGCAGAGGTCTGCCCTTCATCTTCAGAATTTCACTGGGAAGTTCTGGCTTATTTCTTCTGACTCTTCCCAACATATTCAACTTTCTCTTCTGAAGTTCATCTCCAAGGCAGTAGGATGTAAACAAGTTGTCACATGTGACGTTATGACCTTGCAACCCTTCACTCATCTCCAGCACCACACACATCCCCTGATTCTTCTCAGATGCTCCTCCAGGTACAGCAGTCTGTCGGAGTCGACAATGACTGTTTCATTTAGGTCTGATACACTTGCATATTATTTGCATTACAGGCTACCCACATTTTGATGCCATACTTGGCAGGCTTATTGGGCATGTACTGTCTGAAAGGACAGCACCCCCGAATGGTACAAGGCGCCCATCTACAGTAACATGGAGTCCAGGATTGTACAACAAAGTTAGAATTTCAACCCATTTATCACATACATCTCTAAACACAGCTAGTTTGTCTCTTTCACGTCGACCAGCTCTGGTGTCACAGTTGTCAAATCAGATCACACGAGATATCATGTGAAATGTCTCCAGAGACGTTGCTGCTCGAAAGACTGGCCTTCCATACTCTTCATCCCATAGACTAGTTGCTTCTCCCTTTGACCTGTACACTCCAGCTAATACCAGAATTCCAATGTAAGCATGCAAGTCAGTCTGATCCAGTGGCTTCCATTTCTCCTGAAATACACGCCTCCCCTCCAAGTTGGTCATTATCAGTATAATCTTCTCTATTGGTGGGGATATGAAGAGCTGAAATGCTGATTGAATATCATCAACTCGTGTGACAGCAAATTTTGTAGGACCAGGAGTCATTTTGATGACATTGGAAGATGACAGTCTACCTTGGCTTTGGTGTGGTGATGTTGACCATTTTATATTACCATCTTTAGATGCCCATGTCCCCCTCTGTGGATGATGATTGCTGCATTCCTTGGCTTTCAGCCGATGGAGACACAACGGCAGGCTCGTCCTCTGAATCCTCCTCATCGTCGGAAAATTGACAATCTGGATCATCAATTATATTGTCCTCGGTCTCTAAAATCTCATCCTCTCTATACCATAAACCAGCCACAACCAGGAGCTCCTCGCAAGATTTCTGAAGAAGAGTCAAAATAATTATGAGAAGAGTTATCCAAGAGCCAAAGAACACTCATGAAGAGCTCCAGAAAGTCCTGGAGTTAGCAGGTACTGCTGTTTCCAAGAAAATAATAAGTAATGCACTCAACCGACATTGGTTCTATGCCCATTCACCTCGCAAGATTCCATTGCTGAAGAAAAAGAATGTTGAAGCTCGTTTAAAGTTTGCTGCACAACATTTGGGCAAGCCAGTAAAATACTGGGAGAATATTTTCTGGTCAGATGAGACCAAATTTGAACTTTTCGTATGCCACAACACACAGCATGTTTGGAGAAGAAATGGAACTGCACATCAGCCCCAAAACACCATACCAACAGTGAAGTTTCGTGGGGATCATGAGATCGTGGGTTCGATCCCAGCCCCCGACCAACAGTGAGCTGTGTGGAGTTTGCATGTTCTCCCTGTGTTGCGTGGGTTTACTCCGGGATTTCTCCGGTTTCCTCCCGCATACCAAAAACATGTAGGTTTAGGGCGCTCGCGCACGCAGCAACCGGCAGCCGGTGGCTTGTCACCAGACTGCAAACCAAATCTACCTACGGGTACAAATAAGTAACAAAAAAAAAAGTTTGGAGGTGGGAGCATCATGGTGTGAGGGTGTTTTTCAGCACATGGTACAGGCAGACTTCATAAAACTGAAGGAAATATGAATGGACAAATGTACAGAGACATCCTTGATAAGAACTTGTTGCCATCTGCCAAGGTGCTGAAGATGAAACAAGGGTGGACAATTCAGCAAGACAATGATCCCAAACACACAACCAAGGAAACTCTCAACTGGCTCCAGAGAAGGAAAATAAAGCTGCTAGAATGACCCAGTCAGTCACCTGACCTGAATCCAATTGAAAATCTATGGAACAAACTGAAGATCAGAGTTCATAGAAGACACCCACAGAACCTTCAAGATTTGACAGTTTGTGTGCAAGAATGGGCTAAAATCACTCCTGAGCAATGCCTGCTCCTAATTTTCCCATACAGTAGGCATATGTAAGCTGTTATTACCAACAAAGGCTTTTCTACTAACGATTAAATGAATTGTCTTCAGTAGTGTGTTCAATAGTTATTTCCTGTGTCATTCCACTTTATTAAATAATATGTGTTTTTTAAACACAGTTGCCTTGATTTCTTTGTATGTGTGGATTACTTGGGTTGTTACTGAAATCTGGTGAAAATCTCAGGTCAATGCCTCCATTAGAAATAGGTTTAATGAGAAAAATGCAGACGTGTTGAATACTTATCTCCCTACTGTAACAAACAGAAATTTATTTTGGGGAAAATGTTTATTAAAAAAATAAACAGTCCAGATGCAGGGTCCATGGGGGAGATCTGGGAGAGCAATAGAGAAATTACTTAACTTGTAGAGTGTGTCAAATAAGAGACAGATCCATGAACAGACGGTTTATTACACACTTCACATCTTACAAGCACAGAACAGAATGAATGATCTCAACAAGCTCTCCTCTCTTCACTCAAATCACTCTTCCCACGTTTCATGGCAATTTCTCATCACACAGCATGACATTTACATTCCACTGCATTCAACTCCCTATGTCCCTGACTACTTCCAGCTATCTCGCCAGGAACTCCCTGGGCATTGTTCTCCCATGCTTATTCACTGTCTCTGTCTGAGGTGCTAAATAATCTGACTTCCCCCAGGTCCTATAAACTCAGCATTACGACACTCTCTGGAAAGCTTTTGTTGTCCCCATAGTCATTGTTGACCTTTTTTACTATAGTCAGGTACAAGCACAGACTAACAGCATTAAAACATGATAGTATGTCAACTATTAGACAGTTTTAGGACTACAGCAGTGCTGCAATGAGTTTGCTTGGTCTACATAATGTGAATTACAATATACTGTAGGTAAAAGAAAGACCAGGTACAGAAATGGAATTACTTTTTATGTGTGTGTTGTGGAAGGAGGGAGGAGACCCCGGGGCAGACCCAGGACACACTAGAGAGTCTATGTCTCCCAGCTGGTCTGAGAACATCTTGGTGTCCTCTCTGAAGAGCTGGAGGAGGTGACTGAGGAGAGGGAAGTCGGGGCTTCTCTGATTTGACTGCTGCCTCCACAACCTGGACCCCCAGAAAAGCCGTAGAAGATGGATGGATGGCTTTGTTGTATATCCATTCCTGCAAGACTGGACCTGATTAAAGAAGAGGAACAACATTTTTTTCTGATTACACATTCTCTCAAGTGCACAGGAAGGTTGTGGTTTTAATAAAAATGAAATGTGTCAGACATTTTAGCTGCCAAATTTTAACTGCTGTTTTGAAAAGTTTTTTTCAAAAAAGAAAGAAGCAAAAACAAATATATGTTGCATCTAATTTTGGCAAAATAATCCATAAATCCCAGACAGCACACATGTGTCTTGCCGACGTCAGATATATCGGCAACCTGATCTATAATATCAGATAGGCATCTGCTGTAGATCTGCATTTTCCCAGCCCTCAGTGAGAGCAGCATTAGGTCTGCCTGTTATGTCTGTACATGGAGCCAATGAAGAGGCCAGGTGTCGAGCTGAACACGTTTATTAATAAGGCACTAGATGACACAGGTACAGTCGTCGGGCAGAAGAGGTGGCAAAGAGCACGCCTGTCCTGCCCACTGCCTATATAAACTAGAAAAGCACTCATAGAGCGCATACCTCCGCCAAGGCTCCTTCCGTTTCTCATGGATCACCTCCAAAATGTAATGGGCTTGTGTTTAGGCCTATCGCCACTTGTGGTGAAAATTGCATCCAAGTCTGTCCATTAGTTTTGGAGTTTTGTGGCTGACACACTGTGAGAAGAGCCTTGGCTGAGGTATGCATTCCCAGATCATCCCCAAAATGTAATGGGTTCCTCTATAGGCCAGAATCAGAATCAGAATCAGAATCAGGTTTATTGCCATTGTTCATGTAGTACACAAACTAGGAATTTGTCTCGGTACAATGCTGCAACATTAAACATGATAAGATAAGAGAAATAAACTATACATGTAATAAAGTGTAGGATAAGATTAAGTGATACTGGTCAACAGTTAAAATATATATTAGCCAGCAGCAGATACTGTGGAGAACTATATAGTGTAGTCGGTAATGCAGGAAGAAAACAGTGATGATTGACATGAGTCTGGTTGAGCTGCTGTACATGGTGCACGAGAGTTACTTAGTGTTCAGCAGTCTAATGGCAGAGGGGAAGAAGCTGTTCATGTGACGGGAGGTTTTAGTCTGGATGGACCGAAGTCTTCTACCAGAAGGGAGGGGGGCAAACAGTACGTGACCAGGGTGTGAGGGATTGGCTATGATCCGGCCAGCACGCCTCCGGGTCCTGGAGATGTACAGATCCTGGAGAGATGGGAGCTTGCAGCCGATCACCTTCTCAGCAGTGCGCACGACGCGCTGCAGCCTTAGTCTGTCCCTGGCAGTGGCTCCTGCGTACCACACGGTTATGGAGGTGGTGAGGATGGACTCGATGATGGCTGTGTAGAACTGCACTAACATCTTGGTGGGTAGCTTGAGCTTCCTCAGCTGCCGCAGGAAGAACATCCTCTGCTGGGCTTTTTTGATGAGTGAGCTGATGGTCAGCTCCCATTTGAGGTCCCTGGTGATGGTAGTGCCTAGGAAGCGGAAGGAATCAGCAGTGGTGATGGGAGAGCCTGAGAGGGTGAGGGGGGGGCAGAGGAGTAGTGACTTTCCTGAAGTCTACAATCATCTCCACTGTCTTCAGAGCGTTCAGCTGCAGGTTGTTATTGCTGCACCAGGACGCCAGCTGGGCCACCTCTCTCCTGTAGGCGGACTCGTCGCCGTTGGAGATGAGCCCGATGAGGGTGGTGTCGTCCGCAAACTTGATCAACTTGACAGACTGGTGGCTGGAGGTGCAGGAGTTGGTGTAAAGGGAGAAGAGTAGGGGGGAAAGTACACAGCCCTGGGGTGATCCGGTGCTGATGCTAGTATAGTCTGAGACAGTCTTTCCCAGCCGCACATGCTGCCTCCGGTCCGTCAGGAAGTCGATGATCCACCTGCAGAGGGAGTCAGGCACGTTGAGCAGGGACAGCTTGTCCCGGAGCAGAGCGGGGCGGATGGTGTTGAATGCGGAGCTGAAGTCCACAAACAGGATCCTGGCGTAGGTTCCCGGGGAGTCCAGGTGCTGCAGGATGGAGTGGAGGGCCAGGTTGACTGCATCGTCTACAGACCTGTTGGCTCGGTAGGCAAACTGCAGCGGGTCCAGGAGAGGGGTGGTGATGGACTTGAGGTGGGACAGGACCAGGCGCTCAAAGGACTTCATGACTACAGAGGTGAGCGCTACAGGTCTGTAGTCATTAAGTCCAGTGATCCGTGGCTTCTTGGGGACAGGGATGATGGTGGAGGATTTGAGGCAGGATGGCACGTGGCATAACTTAAGGGAGGTGTTAAAAATGTCTGTGAATACAGGAGCCAGCTGTTTCGCACAGAGTCTCAGGGTGGAGGGAGACACGCCGTCTGGGCCGGGGGCCTTGCGCGGGTTCAGTCTGGAGAACTGTTTGAGCACATCCTGCTCACTGATGATAAGGGGAGGGGGGGAGGAGGGGGGGGGGGTGCCTTAAATGAAGTAGGGAATGTGGAGGCTGTGGAGCTGGAGGGAGGGGGGGAGTTGGACACAGATGACGAGGTGTCAAAACGGGCATAGTGTTGGGACAGTCTCTGACAAAGGGCTTTGTCATCCTGACCTTTAGGAGCCTGAGGCCGATAGTTGGTGATCTGCCTCAGTCCTCTCCACACGGAAGCCGAATCATTAGCAGTGAACTGCTGCTGGAGTCTCTCTGAGTACACAGATTTAGCTCTCTTCAGCTCTCTGTTAAACCGGTATTTAACCTCCCTGTAGCAGTCCCTGTCTCCACTTTTCAGCGCTGCTTCCTTCTCCTTCCTGATCTGTCTGAGCTTAGCTGTGAACCAGGGTTTGTCATTAGAGTAACTCACCCTGGTGCGTGATGGAAGAATGTTCTCTTCACAAAAGTGGATATATGAGTTCACAGTGTCCGTGTACTCATCCAGATCATGCGTGGCTCCTTTAAGCATGCCCCAGTCAGATATTTCCATGCACGTTTCCAGCTTCTCCTCAGCATCACTGGTCCGTATCTTCGTAGTGCTCACAACAGGTTTAGTGAGCTTCAATCTCTGTCTGTATGTGGGAATGAGGTGAACCATCACGTGATCAGATAATCCCAGCGCAGCTCGAGGGACAGCGCGATATGCGTCTTTCACTGTGGTGTAACAGTGATCCAGTGTGTTTAATCCTCTGGTGGGGCATTTAATAAACTGTTTGTAGCGGGGGAGATCGTGGCTCAGATTGCACTGATTAAAGTCGCCAGCCACAATAATCAGCGAGTCTGGAAAACTCCGCTCTGTGTGTTGAATGTGATCCGCGAGCACGCGCTGAGCTTCGCGCGTGTCCGCGTCGGGAGGGGCGTACACAGCGATCATTATGAAAGAAGCAAACTCCCGCGGGGAATAGAAGGGCTTGCAATTGATAACAAGAAATTCCAAGGCAGGAGAACAGTGTTTGGAAATTACCGTTACATCAGAGCACCAGCTACAGTTGATGTAGAAGCAGACACCGCCTCCTGTGGTCTTGCCGGAAAGCTCTGTGTCACGATCAGCACGGAAGAGCTGGAAGCCGTCGAGGCGCAGCGCGCTGTCCGGTATATTTTCCCGGAGCCAGGTCTCAGTAAAGCAGAGGACAGCTGAGGAGGCAAGGTCCTTAAAACGCATCAGCAGTCTCAGTTCATCCACCTTGTTAGAGAGAGAGTTGGTATTGGACAGAAATATGCCATGCAGCGCCGTTCGCGAGCCTCTCCTGCGAAGTCGTACGAGAGCGCCCGCTCGTCTTCCTCTCTTCCGCCGTCTCACATTCCGAGCCAAACAATAAACCAGATCGGCGGCAGGGGCTAGAAAAACTGGGAGGAGGTCCGTGGGGGTCAAAGTCCTGATATTTAAAAGTTCTTCACGGGTATAAGTGCAAGCAGACACACAATTGACAAACAAAAACAAACAAAGAGCGCAGCGAAGCACCATGTCGACCGCTGTGGGCGCCATCTGGTGAAACAGACAGACAAACAGACAAATGCCAGTAAAAGCATTACCTCCTTGGCGGAGGTAATAAACTCAAGTGTTGCTGTTGTGTCCATCTCCTCCATTTCCAAACTCCCAGGCTGCGGGCGTTGCAATTCATTGCACAACCGTGTACAACCCACAGGCCAGTGGGTTATGTGAGCGTTTTCATAGATCACTGAAAGCAGCACTCAGGGGTTCACTGACGGATGCAAATTGGGTAGACAGGTTGGCGTGGGTTTTATTGGGGTTGCGCTCCGCGCCAAAAGAGGATTTGGAAGCTTCCCCGGCAGAGAGCTCGTTTTTGTGCAGCCCCTATGGCTGGCCGGGGAATTTCTGGCAAATAATCCCGCGCCGGACAGCTGCCCATCTCAGCTTTTGCAGCGTAGCGCAAACACAGGCACGCTGCCGGGCCCGGCCCACCACTGTTTTTCGCGTGCTTTTGTGCCTAAAACTTTGAAGAACGCGGAGCTCGTGTTTGTCAGACACGACGACCAGTGCCCTCCATTGCGCCTGCACACATGTTGAAAATGGCCCTATCTCACAATGTTAAAGAATCCTTTAAAAAATTCCTGGATCAAGACGGTGATCCGGATCATCCCCAAAATTTAATCAGTTCTTCCTTGTACCATTTCCAACAACGCCTGACAGTTTCATTGAAATCCATCCAAAACTTTTTGAGTTATCTTGCTAACCAACAGACAGACAGACAGACAAACAAACCCCGGCAAAAACATTACCTCCTGCGGCCTGCGGCCTGGCGGAGGTAACTATACACAACATTCTTCCCCCCCTTCACAAAAGTCCAAAACACACATACACAATTCGGACCCACCCTAATTTAGGACCCGAATCATTCACTAAAATGACAAAAACAGTATATCATAAGTGGCCTAACAAATTCACACCAAAACAACTAAAACTAAGGGGGGACGGGTGGACGGGTGGAAAAGGGCACACCACCTCGGCCATGGGACCGGTCGCTCGCCGGGGAGGCTCCAAAACTGGCTTAATTTCAAACCATTTCAAACCTGCACGCTTCCATATCTTGTTGTGATCCACTTTTATCCTCGTTGCCAAATGTTACTTCTGTATATGGAGCCAAGGACGGGGCCAGGTGTCGAGCTGAACACATTTATTAATAAGGGACTAGATCACACAGGTACAGCCATTGGACAGAAGTGGTAGCAAAGAGCCCGCCCCTCCTGCCCACTGCCCTCTTATAGCTATGGGTGGTGGCGGAACCGGAAGGTGGAGCCACCACCCGTACCTCACAAATAAGAGTCTAAACGTTGCCCTTCATCTGAGAAGCCGGTG
>CM035847.1:41535772-41691372 GCA_020510985.1 Pholidichthys leucotaenia | reverse complement strand
TTCATTAATCCTTGATTTAAATGTGAGTGCATGTCTTAGGATTTTTTTTTTTTCATGAATGTTATTCAAATGAATGTTAAACTTATTACTAATAGTATAAATGCATGGTCACTGAATAATAGCCTTGAGTCACTTGATTTAGATTTTATATTGAGTATATAATGAATTTCACAAGAACTGAATGAATGTTTTCTGAAACTCTGTTGTCCGTCTTCCAACTCTTGACAACCAATCACCAGGCTGCCTCTCTGCTGGATAACGCCCTTGCATTTGATTGGCTGTTCACAGACAAAGAACTGTTCCCTCATTGGACAAAAGCCCATTCAAAATCCTCTTAATGGAAGATAGTTGGTCCGTCTTGCTGCCAGTCCTATGTTTATGACCCAGCAGAGTGCTTCAGTTAAATGCCCACAGAGCCACCCCGGCAGCTCAGGTTTTTGTCTAAGTGTTCTGTAAGCTCGGTTTTTGTCTAAGTTCTCTGTGAGTTCTGTATGTTCGGTGTGTCTGAACCTTGTCAAGTCCTTGCTAGCTTTCTTAAATTATCTTTTGATAAGCTTTTGCCTATTTTTCTGGTAACTGAGGGGAAACCATCCTTTTTCCTGTGAGCTTGCCTTTAAATGAGGGTCATACGCTCCACTTTTTTTCCTTCCTCACCTCAGAAGCTGTTCTTATCCTATTTAAACATTTTTCCTGGACTTTTTGACTTTTTCCGCCGTTAAAGCGGGCTTTTAATAAACTATGTTGGAAGTCACATATTAATTATATTAAAGGTAAAATATCTAAATCAATTGCAATACTACACAGAGTGAAATATTTGCTGAATCAACCCACACTATATACCTTGTATCATTCATTAATACTCCCATACATGACATATTGTACTGAAGAATGGGGAAATGCATTTAAAACAAACATATATCCAGTCTTTATGCTTCAGAAGAGAGCTATTAGAATAATAAACAAAGCTGCTTACAGGGAACCAACAAACCCACTTTTTCTTAAATTAAAAGCTCTCAAGTTGAAAGATCTGGTTGACTTTAAAACTGCAGTAATAATGTTTAAAGTGAAGAATCTATCACTGCTCGCAAATACCCAAAAGTTGTTCCAAATAAGGGAGAAACAATATCATTTCAGAGGAACATGTATATTTCTAAAACCTTCAGTGAGAACTACCACCAAGCAACACTGTGTTTCAGTGCAAGGAGTCAGATTATGGAATGATTTTGGACCTGCATTAAAATCATGTACAACACTTGGACAATTTAACCAAAAACTAAAGGAAGAAATACTCCAAACATATTTACAAGATGACATGTAAAATCACATAAGGATTGTCATATCCAGTCTGCGTTATGTTGTATCTTAGTTTTTTGTCACATTTTGTCCTAGCTTTGTTCTGAATTGTAATCACTCTTGTTTTGTTTTTCTTTTGAATTCTTGGATGGAATATGGGTGGGCAATATAAGCTGCGGCTTCAGCCATCACCCATTTCGGATAACTTATGTTGAGCTGTATAATCAGAGGAGTTATTGTCTAATTTGACCTTGTTGGATTTTCTTTCCTCCTTTGTTATATTATTCAGTTTCTTTTAATCTGTACTTTTAATCGATCCGAAATAAAGATTCATTCATTCATTCATTCATTCATTCATTCATTCATTCATTCATTCAAAAAAGTGGACTCTTAATTTTCCTGCCTTTAAAGTGAACTGATAGAGAATTTTGGACCTTCTTTCCCTGCCTCACCCATGTATGACAACGTTAAGAAACCAGGAGTTGGTGGGTAAAACTGACTAAATACATTTTCCTTCAGCCTTTGGGTTTGTCCTGTGTGCCGGGGACATCCTAAATTCAGACTGGTTGCCGAAAGACGTCACATCTGCTCCTGGAGCCCCGTTCATCCTCCTGCTGGCTAAGCGCCACATGCTCCTGGAGCCCCCAGCCGAGTCTATGCTTCTCACAGCTGTGAATGACCTTAAAGACGGTGGGCCATCGCTTTCAAATTTGCCATTGTACTGGCTTTGTGATTGTCGCTGAAATCGGCCAACCACCACTGGATAGCTGTAGCTACAGCTGTTCTTAAGTGAGACTCTCACTTTCCTATTTACTGGGTCTAAATGAGATGTCCTAAATATCAATCATAATTGAACATAACCAATACTTCATGGTACAATTAGTCCCTCAGCCGTCGGACAAAGCTACAAACTCTTAGATGCATAAGTGGGGTTAAAATGACCCCAGCGGTTGTTTTTTTTTTTTTTTCAATATCTTTGAAATTTAATTTTTTTTTATCATTTAATCTTCCATGTATTCCTCAAATAGGTTGTCCTTGACATGAGGCCATTTGGATTTGTATCAAATTGTTATATTTTTTTAAGTAATTGCATTTTTTTGTATCAGTACCACACTTTTCCATATGGGGTCACAAATTACCCCAAGCATTTTCTATGGAATTTCAAAGGTTAACCCTAGGAACCTTTGATTTTTATCAACTGTGACTGTCAGATATACATTTAGTGTCAATCCACACATCTAATGCCAACAGTCTCACCGCTAGTGATGGCGAGATGAAGCTTCATGAAGCAAATCTCTTTCTTGCTGGTTCCATCGCAAAAAAAAAGAAAAAAAAGAAGCTGGAATAGATTGCAAATAAAGTCCCAAGTCCACAAAATTAGCTACAGTGGCTAACTAAGCTAACACTAGTTAGCTGTGTGTGTCTGTCACATTTATAGGACATCATAAGACGGCCTATGAACTCAGGCATCATAGGACTCGCAATGCCGTCATAAAGATATGATGTCTATATGGCGGCACATAGACAAATATGTTTTTAT
Organism: Pholidichthys leucotaenia; assembly: GCA_020510985.1. Lineage (NCBI taxonomy): Eukaryota > Metazoa > Chordata > Actinopteri > Cichliformes > Pholidichthyidae > Pholidichthys > Pholidichthys leucotaenia. Next base: position 41,688,539 of record CM035847.1, on the reverse strand, counting down.
GATGTCATATAGGCTATCAGTCATGATGCCTAGACTAATGTGTCTTTATGATGTCATATGGCTCAAAATTAGCAAGGTGAATAAGTCACAGGGCCAGTCTTTACAGCGCGTTCGTGTTTTCTGCACAACAGATTTCTGCAGCCATGGCCGATTCTACGTTGCCGCGAGCAGAGATGCCAGATCAAGCAGTCTTCGTATTGTTGCTCAAGATGAAGAAACTAAGCAAAAGCATTTTCTCCGGGTGCTCAGGTTTCTCGGTTTCTATGGGCATGCACGGGCCTTCCTGAACAGGGTCGAAAGCCACTTTTTGCTCAGATCTATTTTCATGATCCTGCCCATTAACCAGAATTACGACACACCTATAAAGTGTATTTTTGGATGTTTTGGATGTTTACCTTTTTACAATACATTGTTTACCTTTTTTACCTTTCTGTGATAAAATGTTAATAAAAAGTGATAAATGAACATGTCAAACATGAAATAATTCTTTTGTTGACCAAAATATAATAATAATAATAATAATAATAATAATAATAATAATAATAATAATAATCTTTAACCAAAATGAAAGAAATTTCTTAAGTTTACAGCATAAAACGCATTCATTCTAACTGAGGTCATTTTTGACCCCACTCATGGAACAGTGTAGGAATTGGTTGGTTATGCATCTGAGAGTAAACTGAAGAAAAAAATCTTATTCTTTTTTCAGTAACCTCCTTTCAGTTTTGTAGATTAATTCAGAAGTTCTGTTTCAGATAATCAGCTTATGTAATTTTTCCCCATAAAATTGCGTTCTGATTTGTTAGTTACCTCAGCCTTCCATTGCATTACAGTTGAAATATAAAATCTGGTTTCCTTTTGGTTCCACAAAAGTTTAACTATAGATTTTATGCTCAGTAATCCATTAACAGCTGACATGATATTTGACACCTGTTGATCAATCATTTGGATGTAATTGCATTTAACCTGAATGAGTTTAATTTAATAAACTTGCAAACAAGAGGAGTTTAAGTGTCTTCCTTTGCATATATGCTTTCCTGGGGACGGTGGTAGAGGACTCCCTAATTTTTGACACTGATTAATATTTAAGGTACAATAATGAATTAATCAATAATTCATTTTTTAGAACTGGTGCCCCCTTTTACTAGTGCTTTTCTCTCTTAGTTAGTGAGTGTCGGGGTGACTGTTACTCTGTCCCCACACACGCTCATTTCTAAATAAAATAAATAATTCCTGTACCTTACTACACTATATTTTATCAAATATTGTTACACCCTTGATCTTGAGGACTGGCTCCCATTTTCAGCCGCACTACAGAGCACCCAACTACACTATAGAGCAACACCTCACGCCATGACGGGCAGCTCCCCAGCATTACTGATGCTGGGACGCGAGATGAGTCTTCCTCTGGACCAACTACGCCACTCAGTGGCTGCTAAACCACCAGAGATACCCTCACCTAGAGGGAGGGTGATTGAAAAACAACAAAAGATAAAGCAAAGGTTCGAAAAGAAGTGCAGGGCGAGGGAACCCAGACTCACAGTACTGGACTGGGTTCAGATCCGATGACCCAACCGCGCCCACAAGTTGCAGTCATTTTGGACAACGCCAATTCAGATCACAGTGTAGCTGGGCCCTGCCACTTTTCTTCTCGCTGATGGGTCACAATGGCACACCAGCCGCCTCAGAAAATTGACACCAACTTCAACCCCAGATCAGAAGATGGCTGTGGACACGGCAAGATCAGGCTGGGACTTTGACGACACAAAACCCACAAACCCCGATGAACATCCACCAGAACTGGCGACGGCAACACAGCCCAAGCACTGCTCGGCATAGGTTCGACAGAGACTCTGTTACCATAGGGACTTTGTAACTAAATAATGGACTCTTTGGCGTAGCCAGGACGTGACTGATAACAGTGACAGAATAATCCACTTGGTCACGCGGCCATACCGGTAGTCCACCCGGGTGCCCAGGTAGTTATATATAGTTCTTTAAATTTTTCAAGGGGGTGAGGAGATTCAGAGAGAGCAGGCACATTCAGAGAGAGCATTCAGAGAGAGCAGACACTTTTCTCCCTCCTCTCCCTCCTAACCCTACTCCCTTCTGATCCCAGCTTGCAATGTTGCATTTTCATCTTTGTGTTTGTCGCTCTTCTTCTGGCTGAATCTTAATCCAAACGGAAATTATGGATCTGGAAAGCGGCTTAAATGCGATTGACACCACTTTAAAAGAAGATCGGGTTAGGGGGAACCCAAGGGGGGAGACTCATGGACAATGGGAACTCATGTGTCTGTGTGGAGATGCGGAAGACATCTATTGGCTATGATCACAGGACTTCTACTTTGGCTTTGGAGTTTCCTTATGTATCAGAAATTGTAGAAGGTGGGAGAGCTGTTCAAAATGCGGACCCAGGCAAAGCTCCTTCATCAAATTCGACCAGCTGGGGAGTGCACGAATATCGGCATGGTGAACTGAATGGTAACTGATTCAGATGGTGGAATACATCTCGAGTCGCTAGTGCTCTCCAAGGAATGTTTTTAAGCCTGTATATGGGAATTATGAAGCACAGAATCGCATGAGAGAGGAAAATTCTATTCTCTGTGTGCACTGTGCAGATTTGACCTTGTTTTGGTGCCCTGTTTACATTCCTCCTCGATGAAGATAAGGCAGAAGAGGTGGCTGGCTTCTTGACTTCTCCCCAACACAAACAATCTGGCATACAGTAATCTGAACTCTCAAGGACAGCGCCATGTGACTGGCTTAGGAATTACCATCGGACATGCACTGAGAGTTGATCTCTCTTGTGGACATGCTACCTAAGTCTCAGACACTAAAGACATAACATCCAGTTGCTGAGAGAGGATTTTTGCTATACACCAGTAACTGACACACACACTGCACACAACATCACATGACTGATACACATACACTGACACACATACACTCACACTGTCTCTCTCAACTTGCACTGCTTTGTTAATGTGTGATCTATTGTCTGCTATTTGTGCATAAGAGGGTTTTTTTTCTAAGTAATCACAATTTTGCTCATACGAGCTTTTTACGAGCTTTATACGAGTTTTATTTTGATAACTATGTTTTTTCTCTCCGCCCAATGTGTCCCCCCCTCCCCCCTTCCCCTCTTTACCCTCCACTGTATGACAGGCGCCTTTGTATGGCTGCCGCGTCATTGGGATGCGCCTATCGTGCGCGCCCAATGTCAAGTCACATTCCTTGTATGTTTACTTGTATGTTTACTTGTAAATGTGCTTGGCAATAAAGCTCATTCTGATTCTGATTCTGGTCTTTGGACGTAGCAACACACTGTTGGTGACGTCATCACGTAGCAAACTGACCGTGGAATAATATGGTGCCACCTTTCTGTATATAGTGCATTTATGTGTTGAATAAAGGAGAGTGCAGTTCATGCCTGCTGTCCACACCTATTTCTGTTCCAGGAGCCACCTGCAGCTCAGCAACTGCTCCTGGAGGCTGGTGCCGGGCATGGATTTGGAAGCAGTCCGGTTTCTTCTCTCCCTCACCTGGTGCTGGTTGAGGTCAGGGCAATGTGTCACTGCTGCCGGTGATGGGACGTGCACCAGGCCGTCCTCGGTCACCTAGGTCCCCTTTCTTTATGAATTCCCTCTCCTGCAGCTGCAGGGCGGCTGTCTGAATCTCATGCCGGGCAAGGATCGGAAGCGAGTCCGGTCGCTGCTCTACCTCCATACTATGTTCACTCTCTGTGCTGTGCTCTCCCTTTGCGCTGTGTTCACTCTCTGTGCTTTGTACTCTCCCTCTGCGCTGTGTTCACTCTCTGTGCTGTGATCTTCGGCTAGCTTGTCACGGGTTAGCTCATCTTCTAATGTAATTTTGTCGCTGGGTTGTTGCCCTGCTGTCCCGCGGTGTTCACCTGTGGGGTCAGCGGGCTTAGCAACCGGGGCAACCGTCTGCACCAGCAGAACTGACTGCAGGGAATGCGGGTGTGGTCCTGCCAGCCGTGGTGTCTTCTGAGCCACCATCTCCAGCAGCAACGTCCATTCTATTACCATCGTCAGGTCATCCTGTGCTATGTTCAGCATTTTCAGTATCCTCGGATCTGCGGTGTAGCACTTCAACTATGGCAATATCACTATGTCCTCTGTACGTCCAAACTCACATGTGCTAGCCAAACAGCGAAGAGCATCTATATACTGTATGGACGACTTACCTATCGGCGCTGGTAAAACACTAACTTCTGGGCCGTCACGTCATCGGATATAGCAAAGTAGCTAGCAAGCAGCTTGGCAATCTCAGCAAATGATTTTGTTGGTCCTAACGTATAGAGAATATGTTGGCCTTCTCTGCCCAGATTGAGAACCAGTAGAGCTCGCTTCCATACCTCGTTTAGCTTGTCCAGGTCCAACGCCGCCACATAAGTCTTGAAAGCATCAAGCTAGCGTGGCCGTGGTATGGGCGGCTCACCGGGTTTCTCCAGAAATGGTCGTGGTGGCCTCATGCACGCTTCCGTGTTTTACTCTCATCGCCAAATGTTATGTCTAGAAACCGGGAATTACCAACGGAGAGTGGTGTCTGCTTAGAACATGAACTTTATTATACACTGTGCACAAAACATACAGTAGGGTCTGTAACCGGGAGGCTGAGTGCCAAAGAGCCAAGAGGCCCTGAGATGGCTAGCGCTCATATTATATGCCCTCGGCATGATGACGTCAACAAGTGGCTGCGTCATCACGCCGAAGCCAACCAAACCTGTGGTTCTTTACACCACAGCACCTATCCTGTGAAGGCAGATTTCAGGTGTGAAGACAAAGTCCAACAGTCTGTTCTGATGGTTAATTTCTTGTTCGTAGCCAAGGACGGCTTGTTCAAACGCTGTTAATATATTTTTTTTCAAGAGCAGAAAGATTCTGGTCGATCAAATCTCTAACCAGCTCAAGAAAAGAAATTTTTAATGAAAAAGCTGAAATACAAATCAAAAATTCCCCCCAGAAAAACATCTTCTGGAGTCCTCGCTTCCAAACAAATGCTATCTGCTGCGAAGCTAATGGTGGCCTTCTTTATAAATCTCAGGTCACTGTTGCCGAGCAACACTGTGACTGTTGGCTGCAAAGTTCCCGGATCTGAAAATGCAAATTTATAAGAATAAAGCTTCAAATTAATGAGAAAAAAGTTGCAAATTTTGGAGAAAAAAAAAATAGATTTATGAGACAAATATGCAAATCTAAAAGGAAAAAGTTGAAAAAGCTGCAGATGACTACATAAAAAAAGCTGATAATTTACAGGGAAAAATTCAAAATTTCTGAAAACAATGTGTATTTTTTTTTTTTAATTTACGTTTATGAGAAAAAAAGTTACATATTTTTGGGAAAAAACTGCAGAGCCACAAGAAAAAAGTTGGGGAATTTACTGGAAAAAATGCAAACTTTTAAGAATAAAACTGCAAATTTATGAGAAAAAATTGCAATTTTTGGAGAAAAAAATCAGATTTATGAAAAAAGTTGCAAATCTTAAAGGAAAAAGTTGAAAATTTACTGGAAAGAACTGCAAATTTACAGGAAAAAATAGTGCAAATTTTTGAGACAAAAAAATTACAGATTTATGAGAAATAACATTGCAGATCTATAAGAAAAAAGTTGAAAATTTACAGTTGAAAAATGTCAAATTATGAGAAAAAAATGCATATTTTTTTTACAAAAACTCACAAATTTATGAGTAAAAACACATCTACGAGAAAAAAGTTGCAGACTAATGAAAAAAGTCACAGATTTTTGAAGAAAAAACTGCAACTTTACAAGAATAAAATTGCAGATTTATGAGAAAAGAATCTGTTAGTTACAAAAAAAAAAAGAGTGGACAACCTGAATGACCCCCCCACCAAAAAAAAAAAAAAACCTCCTGAGAAATATTCTCAGTCGTTTGTGCTTGTCTATAATTTTTGTTTGTGCTATTATGTTTTTTAAGATATTACAAATTTATTTTTATTTATTTATATTTAAATGTAGATATGTTTTCACTGACTGTTTTTTGTGCTAAAGGCGAACTAAATGTGCCTGTGTTTATATGTCTGTAGCGTATGTATGTGTGTGTGTGTGTGTGTGTGTACATAAATGTCTGTGTATGCCGTCTGACTGCATGTACACGTGTGTATGCATGTGTATTGTGCGTAAAATATATACCTACTGTATGTAGGTGTGCTTGGGTGTGCGCACATGATGTGTCTGTTCCAACTGCTTGCATTTGCAAGAGTGAGTGGGGTGCATGTACTTAAGGTTATTTCCAAATAATAGACAAAATGTATGAGAGTGTCACAAACTAAGTGCTGGATATTTTGCCAGATTCAGCCTCATGGCTTTCCCTCTGTATTTATATCTACCTGTTGCATTTTATGCCTCTTCGGGTCTATGTATTTTTGTTCTGTTTGCCATTTTTCATGTTTGTGCAGTGTTATATTTTTATTTCTAGATTTATTTATATTTATACTTGAGTATGTTATTTTATTTATATCCCTAGTATTTTTTTTTCTGCTGACAGCTGTCAGGGGCATGAAGCTTCGTGTGGGTGTGCCCTGTCAGCTGACAGTTTCTGGTTTGCCTCCCTCTCATGGAAACAACTGACCCTGATCATGTATCATTGCCTCCTCCTGCCCGCTCAGGTACTCACACCTGTCAATTATTATGTAATGGGTTTGGAGCCCTTTTTAAGGGCTCTATTTTCATTTCGGCTTTGTCACTGCTTTTGGTTATACTTCCTTATCTCCACCAGAGCCCATACTCACTCTGGTGCATAAAACTTGTAAGTGTATTCCTCTCTTATTTGTATTTTTTGAGTTTAGTACACTTTGTTTAACTTTAAGTTGGTTGTCTTCAATAAATTTGACTACCTTGCAGTTCAGTGCGTGGGTCTATCTCTCTCTGCCCTGAGGGGCGATTCATGACAGAACGCTGTGACCAGTTGAGACCCAGCTGCTGCGAGTTAGTTGATTTTTGTTTCTTTCACTCCTCGGTGGTGAGGCTCGTTTGTTTTCCATTTTTCCTTGTTTGTTTTTTTTTGTTCTTTCCTCACCGAGATTAGCATGTTTGTCACCACGGAGGGACTAGATGAAATGGAGCAGTGGTCAGTATGCATGCTGGAGGATAAACATGAATTACCTTGTCTGATTCCCGGTGGTGAGGCTCAAACTGTGTGATCCTCTGAGTCCTCACCATCTGCTGCAGCTACACATTTTTCTTCTACACTCGCCGTGTCTCCTCCTATTCTTCCCAAGCACCCGCCAGTCCCAGGGTTGAGCCGCCGAGTGATAGAGGAGCCTGCAGGTCCAGAGGACCAAGTCCCGACCCTAAAGCTGTGGACCGGACAAGGAGAGGGTGCTGCCTCCGACCTGAAGCCTATGATGATGGGAGAGTGTCCCCTGGCTTCATTGACCCAGGATCCAGCACCAGCAGAGGAATCATCTCCAGAATTCACACAGGATGAACCACCGGTGTGGGTTACCTCACTGGAGGAGATCAGGATCATATCCTCCATGCCTGCTGCAGGGGCCGCTGCAGCAGAGTGGGAGCTGGACCTTGAAAGAATTCACCCGATACGTCGCCGCCCGGATTGTTGGAGACCTGGATGGCGGTGGAGCTTGAGTACAGGCAAGTACACTCCTTTGTTTCTGTTCCCCTTTTGGAGAAATCTTGCCTGGCTCTAGGTGGGGAGAGTTAAGTGTAGCCATCAGCTGCACCTGAGCTCACCTTGCTGGGCTCCACTGCTACCGGTGAGCCTGACCCTGTGTGTGCATCTTTTGTCTGAGCTTGCTCCCAGGGTCACCGAGAACGATCCACCTGTGCCAGATGTCTCCGTGGATCCAGGCTCGCCATTTGAGATTGCTATGGGTGCAGCTCCTCGTCGTTGCAGGCACTCCATCGCAGCCCGGGACGTCCGTGGGTGCTGCTTCCCCTCCGGCTGAGGTTTCCTAGGATTCATCATTGGCCAGTCTGGGTCCATCGTGGGTGCAGCCGAGACCCAGCCCAGGCCCACCAAGAGTATAACCATGGCCCAGATTAGGCCCACCAAGGTTGCATCCGTGGCCCAGTCTTGGTCCACCGTGGGTGCAGCTTTGGCCCATTCCGAGCCCACCGAGGGTGCAGCTCCGCTTCTGCCCAGAGCTACCGCAAGTGCTGCATTGTTCCAGCCCAGAGCCACTGCAGGTGCTGCATTGCTCCAGCCCGGAGCAACCGCGGGTGCTGCATTGCTCCAGCTCGGAGCCACCGTGGGTGCTGCCTTGCCCCAGTAAGGAGCTACCGCAGGTGCTGCCTTGCTCCAGCCCGGATCCACCGCGGATGCTGCCTTGCTCAAGCCCGGAGCCACTGCGGGGGAAACCATGTCCCAGCCCGGGACCACCGAGGATGTTGCCAGCCAGTCCAAGGACGTCGAGACTCCCCCTCCTCTGCCAGACGCCATCGTGGTCCCCCTTCCTCCTCTGCCAGATGCCGTCATTGTCCCCCCTCCTCCTCTGCCAGACGCTGTCGTGGTTTCCCCTTCTCCTCTGCCAGACACTGTTGTGGTTCCCTCTCACCTTCTTCCTGACGCTGTCATGGTTCCCCGGGCTCCTTCATCCTGCCCAGTGCTTGCCTTTCCCATTGGGCAGCCGCCTCCTGAACCACCCCTCTAGTTTGGATGGTTGAAATACTCAGGCAGACCACCTGACAGGTGATGCTGCAGAGTGGGGTGGCCCATGTTTCTCTGAAAGGCCACCCGGCTCGGGCCATGGGGCCATCTGGCAGGCCTGGGACTCTGGTTGACCACCGGATGGACTGAGCCATTGGGTTGGACGGCCCATGTTCTCTGGCAGGCCACCCGACTTGAACAACCTTGCTATCCACCAGGCCTGGGACTTTTGAACTGTTTTTCTGGTGTGGGTCCTGATTGGGCCTTTTGTTTCATTCCATCCAAGCCTATTCTCCTCACCACCCTGTGTGGGTTATTGTTATGCCCCTTCTGGGGGGGGGGGGGGGGGTCTTTTTCTTTTGGTGTTGCCCTGGGGTGTCCGGGATCTCCCCCTTGACAAGTGGGCTCTGTCACAAGCTGAGTTCTGGATATTTTGCCAGACTCAGCCTCATGGCTTTTCCTCTGTATTTGTATCTACCTGTTGCATTTTATGCCTCTTTGGGTCTATGTATTTTTGTTCTATTTCCCATTTTCCCTGTTTGTGCAGTGTTATATTTTTATTTCTGGATTTATTTATATTTATATTCGAGTATGTTATTTAATTTATATCCCTAGTATTGTCCTTTTTCTTTTGACAGCTGTCAGGGGCGTGAAGCTTCGTGTGGGCATGCCCTGTCAGGTCTCAGTTTCTGGTTTGCCTCCCTCTCACAGAACCAGCTGACCCTGATCATGCATCATTGCCTCCTCCTGCCTGCTCAGATACTCACACCTGTCAGTTATTGTGTAATGGATTTGGAACCCTATTTAAGGGCTCTATTTTAATTTCGGCTTTGTCGCCGCTTTTGGTTATACTTCCTCATCTCCACTAGAGCTCAACCTCACTCTGGTGTGTAAAACTTGTAAGTGTATTCCTCTCTTATTTGTATTTTTTTAGTTTAGTGCACTTTGTTTAACTTTATGTTGGTCATCTTCAACAAATTTGACTAGCTCGCAGTTTAGCACGTGGGTCTATCTCTCTCTGCCCTGAGGGGCGATTCATGACAGAGAGAGAACAGACATAAAGGTTAGTAAATGGTGAACAGATACAGATAACAGACAACAAACTAACATCTTCAACAAAATTAGCTACAACAGACAAACAAGCAAACAACAACCTAAGCAAAAAAGAAGTAAACTAGTAAAGCACTCGGAGAGCGCAGACCTCCGCCAAGCGCCACAGTTCCCACCCATACAGTGTTTGTGTGTAGGTTTTCAGATTCCTTGACCATGAAAACATATGACTAGCAATTGGATTCACAATGATAGGGTTAGTGGTTCTGTAGTAAAAGCATTACCTCCTTGGCGGAGGTAATAAACTGAAGTGTTGCTGTTGTGTCCATCTCGTCCATGTGCAAAGTGCCAGGCTGCGACCTGTCAAGGCATACCTCATGCCTCCCTTATTGGGGGGAGGGGCTTTCACACCTGTACTGAGTACTTAAAAACTGTATTTATCGGCAGATGAAAGAAAACTGTAGCAAAAACAAACTAACAAACAAACAAAAACTAAGCAAACAGCAACTGCAACATGAACTATTTCCAACATATTTATTCAAATGTACACTTATATGGACACAATGTTGAGCCATAACTTTTTGGTATTGTGAAAATAATAAGCCAAGTAGCACCAAAAAATGGAGTGCTGTTGCTGTCAGGAAACAATGTTGGCACCAAATCACCGAAGTGATCTGCCATCAATGGGGGTAGATTGTGCTCTGCCACAAAATGACAAAACCTCACTTCTGCTAGTGATGCATTGGATTTGGAAGGCGTCGGTTCTCTCACTGGCTGAAAATGTTCATCCATCGATCGGATTTGGCTACACAGTTTTTGTGGCGCTGTGTAGCAAAGTGCGACTTGAGGTGGAAAATCCCTGATGCAGTCACTTTTAGCATTAGAGTGACACATATCAGGCCCAGCATTACTGGCGCCGGGATTCCTCTCTGTTCCGGAGCCGCAGGACAAAAGAAGGTGCGATAATGGTTGCCGTGGGTCTTATTGGGTTTGCGCTCCGCGGAAAAAAGAGGATTTGGAAGCCTCCCCCGGCAGAGAGCTGGTTTTTGTGCAGCCCCTATGGCTGGTCGGGGAATTTCTGCCAAATAATCCGGCGCCGGACAGCTGCCTGTGTCAGCTTTTGCAGCGTAGTGCAAACACAGGCACTCTGGCGAGCCCTGGCCACCACTGTTTTCTGTGTGCTTTTGTGCCTAAAACTTTGAAGAAGGCGGAGTTTGTGTTCATCAGACACGACGACCAGCGCCCTCTATTGCCCCTGCACACATGTTGAAAATGGCTGTATGTCACAGTGTTGAAAAATGCTTTAAAAAATTCCTGTATCCAGACGGTGAACCGGATCACCCCCAAAATTTAATCAGTTCTTCCTTGTACCATTTCCAACAAAGCCTGAAAGTTTCATGGAAATCCGTCCAAGACTTTTTGAGTTATCTTGCTAACCAACAGACAAACAGACAGACAGACAGACAGACAAACAGACAAACACACAGAAAAACCCCGGCAAAAACATAACCTCCTCCTGGCCTTTTCGGCCTGGCGGAGGTTAAAAAAAAAAAAAAAAAAAAAACTTTAGACAAATCTTAACAAATTAAACTGAGACTAAAAAAGAGACCCACTCACAGTCACACTCTTTTTCTACATGTAGCTAAGGAAACAAAAGGGGCTCTAGAATAACCAGGGGGTTATAGTTTCATCCATTAACAGCTTGCCATCTAAACAATCTATCCACAGAGACAATAGCTTTTTTACCTTCTTGGATTTTTTTTTTTTCCCTAATGGGAAAAAAGCTTCCTTCTCCTTTCCACGATTTTCTGTGGAAACTGATCTAGACCATAATTGATGTTATGAAAATGCCTGCCCTGCCTCTGTACCAGAATTTTTTGCTTGAAATGTTCAAATTTCGCAACAATAGGTCTGGGACATTTATTTGGGGGATTTTTTTTTTGTCCAGTGCAGTGGACTCAGTGAAAGGTAATTAATTTTGTAACGTCAGGGGACAGTTTCAGCTGCGTGGACATGAATTCACGGACCAGCTGTTCTGGATTTTCATAATTTTTTTCAACAATTCCAGAAAAAAAGCAAGGTTATCTCTCATGCAAGTCGAGAACTATTTCCTTCATTTTCCGGCTCTCTCTTACAATGATGCCAAGTTGCGTGGTTAGCATGTTTACTGACTTTTTCAAACTACTATTTTCTTCTAAGAGAGTGATGAGCTGGGCTTGGCTGTATTCCAAACTCTCCCGTACGCTCTGGAATTTTTAATGGAGCAGCTTGACCAACGCTAGTCAACCATCCATGCTGGTAAGTTTATTTTCAATAGAAAAAAGGATGTCACTAACCTCTGAGCCATCCCGTGATTTCTCGGGTATTAATTTTGGAGAATCCGCAGATCTGGGTCATTTGGACACGGAGGAGGAGGAACGACTAAGAGATATATTGTCCTCCATGTTACAGCAGCGATAATAAAACTTGTCTATAAATTTCTCAAGTTTCTCCAGCTTTGTTGAGAAGATGGCAAAAGGATATATGAAAAAATGAAGATAGGAACAGTCAACTAGCAGATTAATTACAAAAAAATAGAAATGCTACCTGTGTAAAAGTCTGTTTATGCTCGGTCGATGCAAGCCACCATTTTGGATTATTGCCCAACAGTCTCGGAATGTCTCCCGATCACAGCATCATGCCGTCTCCCTGCCTCCATCAACGCTGCTGCAGTGATGATGGAGGCAAACACAGACATCCGTTCCCATCCCTGGATACAGGAGTTTCCTATCCCTGCTTCCCTGAGCTCCACGCCAAAGGACTTTGCCCACCACAAGGAGCTGTGAGACTTCATCTGGGAGCTGGGAGAGTGGTAGAAGCTTTTCCTGCAGATGGTATGGAGGGGCATTGCATGGGAGAGAGCTCTCCAGCTAGTGGCAGTGAAGCCCCATCTGAGAGAGAACATTCTTGCTTTCCTCCTCGAGTTCCTGTGGTCAGGTAAGTACTCCTTCATGCCAGAGATGGAGGAGCCATCTGCCTTCGACTTGACAGAGACAAGGGTTTCCTCTCCAGCCACAGTTCTGACTTCAGCCTCTTCCCACTCACTAGTTCCAGCCTTTCCTTCCCCAGCTCTGCAGCCATTTTTTGGGTTTTCAGCCCATTGAGACTCTTCAACAGACATCAGCCATCATAAGCAGAACCCATATTTATCCTGCTCCTTTGTTTGTCGTGCCATACTTGAGAATGATTGGGAAACTGATGTCTGCCTTCAGATTCAGGTGTTTAGCTGAATAATTCACTACCTGGCAACCCAACATCCCAAAACGAGATGATGGCACATAACATGAAGCTAGCAATGCTAGTGGCTGTGACATCCTCACTGGACTTCCGTGTTTGTCTTCCTCCTCCTGTTGGATGTAAATATTATATTACTAGTGCATACCTGTGCATGCCCGTGCATACCCGTGCATGGCCATAGAAAGCAAGTGTAAGCAAACATTTCTGCATGGCTGTAGAAAGTTACTGTTATCATGGCCACAGCAACCATGGTGAAACTTGCCTTGGATCTTTGACATCACTCGTTCGTTGATGCCTGCCTTTGATCTGTGATGGCTGCCTTTGATCTTTGATAATGTCATAGCAAGTGCTATGATCATGAGTAATGCCTGCCTTTGATTTTTGATGATGTCATAGCGAGTCCTATGATCGTGAGTGCAGCCTGCCTTTGATCTCATAGCATGTCCTATGATCTTTTAGCGAGTCCAATGACCGTGACATCATGACATAGTGACAGAGATTTCTTCAATTATATATAGAGTGATATTCCTTGTCTCCAGGGCATGGGTCCCAGTCCACATCCTTGCTTTAAGTTGGGATTTTCTATATTTCGCCTTATTATTATTATCCTGCTATTATTGTTATTATCATTCTGTCTTGCATATTTATTTCTTCATTGGTCTTCCTCTTAGTTTAAGTTTATCATTATTATTATTATTATTATTATTATTATTATTATTTACGTCATTATCATTATCATTGTTGCCTTGGTCTTATCTCCCCCAACCCGTTTTCTGTAACCATGCCCTGCCGTCTCTGTTTGCCCCTGCTTGTTACTTCTTCTCCTGCTTGTTACTGTTCTGTGTTATGTTGATTACCAGTGTCTATATACAGTATATGTCTTGTAGGGAGTCCTGGGGTCTGTCTGACGTCATATAGACATCCTTCTGAGATCCTAGGAACACAGCATTATGGTTCTGACATCATATAGACTACGGTTTATCTGACGTCATATAGACATCATGTAGATGGTCCTATGATCACCGACATCATAGGAACATCATAGGACATCATGCGGACATCATAAGACCATCATAGGTGGCCTATGATCGTGACACACAGACACACACACTGACAGATTTCTTGAATTCATAGTGATTTACAACCCGTAAAAAAATATTTTTTCATCAATATACTAATTTGTAAAAGACTATTAACACTAGAAGACCCAGACATTAGCCCTCTTGTGGCCACTTGATGGTCCCCCTATGGGTTTTCTAGCCAAAAAGGCCAAATGGCCCCTCTCTGGGACTTCTAAAGACTTACATTGTGCACATTTCTAAACACTTTTGTTTTTCTTTTTAATCTTTGTTGTCATGAAAATACTATCCTGTGCACCTTTAAGAAGGCCATATAAAATGGTCCAAAAATCCTTTGTAAGGTGTTTGCAGCCATTTGTAAGGGTATTTGTGACCGTAGCTTAACGAGCGTATCAAGTGGAGAGCCCTAACCCTCGACATCTGTCACAGGATTGGCATTAAAAGAAAAGGAGTGCCATTACCAAGAGACAATTACCGACCTTAGCACCTCATGAACTATGGATTACATTCACACATGCCATCAGTGTGTGAATGGATGGATAGCAGGATCTGTCAAGTGCTTTAGTCATCCAGAGATGAGTAAAATGCACTATATAAGTGAATGCCGTTTACCATTTAGCATGCTTATTTGTTTTGTTTCTTTATGTCTTTTTGCGTGTGTCGGGTAGGGGAATCAATACGCCGATACCAGCTGGTCGATAATTTGAAATTGATACTTTTTTTAAATATCGCAATACCAGCGTGTTAATGGAAAACGTGCAATTTGTTCTCACTTCTGAGAGTTTTAGGCATTAAATTTATATGTGAAAACCGGTGAAAAGCCAGCCCAGGCATGTTTTTGAGATTGTCTGGCGTCTCATGATTATGGCAGCCTATCAAATGTCAGCGCCGAAGACTCACTGCCATTGGCAGCCTCAGCACTTACTGACTCTGGTGCAGAGCAGGGTGAGCAGCACAGCGTAATGGGTAGCAGAAGAAGTATTACTTCTGAAATGTTACACAATTCATCCAAATGCTATGGTGTTACCAAGCAGTATAATTTTGAAAAATAAACAAAATAAGCACGATTTCAGTTTGTAAAATAATAGTGTAAAATAAATAAATAATAAAATAAAAATTAAAAACAAACAAACATTGCATTGTGAAAAAAAATAAATTTCACATATTTGCTGCTTGGTATTACTATCGAATCTGGATGTATGGTGAAATCTTTCAGAAGTAAAAAAAAAAATACTTGAATCCATCTGACTTGACTGAGCTTTCATACAGCATACTTACCCACCTGGATGACTGAGAATTGTCACAAAATTAAGAAATTGAACTAATTTTGCATTCATTTTAAGTCTTAATTATTTTATTATAATTTAATTATATTTCATTTTATTTACTTTTCTAATTGTTCTATTTTATTATCATTCTTTTTTATTATGTTCTATTTTATTATCCATCTTCGTTCAGCCTTCTTATCAGGCAGGTTGAACGGAGATGGAAAAAGGACAAATTACATGTGTCTGGGAATTTTTAGGGATTTTCTTGCTGATGACCATAGGACCATGCAAAAGGCAAAATTTCAGTATCTCTATGATATTATTTCTAGCAGCAGTCACTGTCCTAGAGTGCTATTTAACACAATTAACTCTTTTATAAACCCACACACTCTGACTGTAACAGATGATTCATTTACAACATGTGAGACTTTTCTTCACTTTTTTGTTGATAAAGTGGACTCTGTCAGACGAGTTATTAATAACAGTTTTAAAGGGAGCCTGTCTATTGTCCCGGGTTACTCTGCTGTGTTTGAACAGGTTGAGTTGGTTTCTTTATCATCACTTGCTGATATAGTGAAGTCCCTGAAGCCAACAAATTGCTCACTGGATGTTGTTCCCGCTGGAATATTAAAAAAGGGTTTTTAATACTGTAGGGCCTGGTCTTTTGGTTTTTATTAATTCCTGCCTTAGTTCAGGATTTGTCCCACCTGCGTTTAAACAAGCTGTGGTTAGGCCCCTTCTTAAAAACAACTTCAGCTTGACCCTTCATTTTTATCTAATTTTAGACCCATTTCTCATTTGCCCTTTTTATCTAAGGTTTTAGAAAAAGCTGTTTTTATACAGTTGCAGTCTTTTTTATAAGACAATTCTATTTTTTAGAAGTTTCAATCTGGGTTTAGATCTCGTCACAGCACTGAGTCTGCCCTGCTTAAGGTGCACAATGACATTACGATGTCTGTTGATGCCACATGTCCTGTGGTCTTAGTGCTGCTAGATCTTACAGCAGCCTTTGACACTGTGGACCATACTATTCTTTTGTCACGCCTGAATCACCATGTTGGCATCCATGGCACAGCACTTAAGTGGTTTGAACCCTACCTATCTAATAGAACTTTTTCCTGTAATGATTGGTGACATGTCTTCTTCTAGTGCCTCTCTCGCCTGTGGGGTCCCACAGGGCCCTATACTTGGCCCTATTCTGTTTTCATTATATATGCTGCCACTCGGGTCAATAATAGCCAGGCACAACATGTATTTCCACTGTTATGCGGACAATTTGCAGCTTTATTTACCTTTGAACCTAGAACAAACTAACTCACAAATGGCCCTTTTCCACGAGCCCCAATTGGCCTAACACGACTCGACTCACCACTACTCGTTTCGGCCTCGGTTGTGTCTCCATAGCAGCTGGGTAAAGTTGGGTTAAGCTGGGGTGGGCGGGATTTTTTTTACTGCAAGGCGGTGCCACACTCCCGTGACGTAAAACATGCAACCCAAGCAAAACATAACATGACGGCTGTACAAGGGAACTCCTCGGTCTGTGGCTTTTTGTCACCGTAAATACCAAAAAGGACCACCAGACAAGGGTACAGGTGGCGAGACGAAACACTCTGGAATAGTACTGCAGCTTCTGGGAGAGCCGAAGATGTGAGGATACAAACTAGGTCATATATGATGGTAAGCTAATCGTTGCTAATGCTAGTTTGCTATAAGTATGTCGTACTACACTGTAATGTCTGCAAGTTATCGCTGTTAGGTACTAAAATATGTATGCTGTGTGTGTGTGTTTCAGATGGCTCTGTTGTGGGAAAATTACCACTTCAAATGGTCGGTCTGGGCGTTCAACACAGCCTGCCACTGATGTCAACACAGCCCATCACTGATGTCACCCCAGCTTCACAATCGATCAGTGGTTATAGAGCTTAAGAATGTCTGTAGAAACGTTTATTTCCTGTGCAAAAAATTGCTCTGATCTGCATGAAAATCATGGAGAAACTGTTGAGACATCATGGGACGTACCTGCTCCAGCAGCACTGAGTCTGAGGTGGTGTCATAGCAAAAAATGATCACCTGACACAACTTGATCGCCAGGTTAATAACTATATTAGCCATAAAATATATATTCAAAAAGTAAACAGTACTGAATTAGGTATAATAAGATATATTTGACAGTTATGATGCATTTTAGGCCAAAACAAACTTGATCTAGAATTAAAAGCAATTAAAATAATGCAGTCACAAGGTTACATGGAAAATGCTTGATTTACTAGATACATGTACTGTAGAAATATATATTCTCTGCATCAACAGTGTACTTACTATACATGCATTCACATAGTATTGCACTGACAATAAACCTGTGAAGTTTTTGCAGATGTCTCTTTTTTTATATGTGAAGGTTACCACCATGTGGCACAAATTTAATACTAACAGATTGGAAAAGCTGTCTAAGAACAATCCAGCAGTTTGAGAAATCACTTTTGGTTTGGTGTAAGTCTGTCAACAGGATTATGAACCATAAAGCAGTTTGTGTTAAAATGTTAAATCCCATTAAACCCTAACTCTTGGGTTTCCAATCATGTGTCATGGAGGGCCAAGACCCTGCAGGTTCTCTCTTCTACCCAGTCACTTCAGCAGGTGTTCTCACTGATCTGCAGTCAGTGGGAGAAATTCAGTGGAATCTGCTGTTGAAGACACTGTTTGGAGGTAAAGCCTGCAGGGTCTTGGCCCTCCATGGCACATGATTGGACACCCCCGCCCAAACCCATTATGATGAAGAACAGATGCTAATATGGTCCAGAATTCCTCCATATACCGATACTATCACTAAAGTATGCAGGGTCTTCTGCGGTGGCACATCCAACAATACAGTCTTCAGTTAATAAAATAATTGTTTGGGTTACTTTTCTTAAAAATGAGCCATTATTTTCAAGGTCGCCCATTAATGGTTTTTACTGTTGACTCTTTTCCCACCAGTGTGTTAACAGACAAAATAGAAAATCATGATGCAAACACATAAGTCACTAAATTGTTTATTACAATCAGCAGCAAATTCCAGATTATTCAGAATATGCAAAATTCAAACTGTAAAAAAAAAAAAATTAGAATGGGTCACTCAGCAGCTGGGATGTGCAGCTCACACTGGTCCCAGTTCAGCAGATCTTAGGCCTGCATCTCTGTAAATAGTGACGCAAGGTCCAGTTTGGGGTGGATTGTTTCCCTCTTGCCTAGACAAAAGACAGAAATGGGTGGTGGTTAATTAAAGCAAGTTTAAAACATATTTGGGAAATACTCTTGTTGCTAAAAGCCAGTGGTGGAATGTGAATGAATGAATGACTCTTTATTTCAGATAGATTAAAAGTAAAGATTAAAATAAAAAAGAATAACATAACAAAGGGGAAAAAATCTAACAAGGTCAAATTAAACAATAACTCCTCTGATTATACAGTTCAACATAGGTTATCTGAAATGGGTGATGGCTGAAGCCACAGCTTATATTGCCCACCCATATTCCATCCAAGAATTCAAAAGAAAAACAAAACAGGAGCGATTACAATTCCAATGTGAATATAAAGTACTTCATTGTTGTATTTAACCACAATTTTCATGTAGCTGCTCTTCAGTTAAGTCGATTTTACAAGGGCTGGGTTACATTTAAAATCATCTGTTTTTACTGTGGCCTCAGCAATCAGAATAGATTAATACATTCACTTGAATGGAATATAGTACTTTAAGTGAAGGTGTGCATCACTGAGTATGGAGTCGCTCAGTCAAAATATGGAGTTTTTATCAATAAAAGTTTGTCTTGTCTGTAAAAGTGTCTCTTCTTGCCCTGGCTTCAAGTGTGGGCAGTGTTTTGTACTTGTATTGCTAAAATATAAAAGGATGCACTACAATGGGTCTCAAATATTTGTAATGTGTCCTGTTACTGCATTAGTTTATTGATGATAGACTATACTGTAAACTACACATATAAACTAAATTATATTGATGACTGAACAACTGCCATTCCCCAAAAGATACAGTTATAAACATAACTCACAAAGGATCACACAAGTGATCTGACAAAAAAATAAATACATTAACAAACAATTTATTTTACAGTTGATGTGCCAGTCATTTTCAATTATTCTGTAATTAATATTCACACAATCAAATAAATCTCAATTCAGTCCCTTTTATATTAAGTGGAAATTGTGCTACTTTGGTTTTGACACTTTACCTATAAAAGCAAAGGATTTCAGTACTTTCCACAGTGGCAAGGTCCGTTGTGGGGCGGCTGCTTTTCCTTTCCTCCTGCCTAGACGAATGACAGAAATGGATGGTGGTTAGTTAAAGCAAGTTCAACACATATACGGGCACATCTCAAAAATTAGAATATCATGAAAAAGCTAAATATTTTTGTCACTCATTTCAGAAAGTGAAACCCATATATAGATTCATTACACGGACAGTGATATATTGCAAGTGTTTATTTTAATTTTGATGATTATGGCTACAGCCCATGTTAACCAACACCTCAGCAGCCAATATTTCTATTTAAAAACTTAAATTCTCTTAAAATAAATAAACGCTTGAAATGTATCACTGTCTGTGTAATGAATCTATATAATATATGGATTTCACTTTCTGAATGAGTGACAAAAAACATTGAATTTTTTCATGACATTCTAATTTTTGGAGATGTACCTGTATTAGGGAAATACACTTAAAGTCAGTGGTGGGATGTGACAAAAATACTTTGTTTCCCTGACAAGCACCGCAGGATCCACTCTGTACATGTACAAGTACATTATCAATCCAGGGATTTATGGTGGAACAGCACAACAATACTGTTCCAACACCTTTTATGGAATATCCACAGAATAGGTGTGTGGGTCTATTCTGACGCTTTAGAAAATTATATGAATGAATTTATAAATCACTGGTTTGAAAATTCACCTGTATATGTTGAGATGTCGGCTCCTGGGGTCCACTTGACCTGCATCCACAATATAAACACTGAGGGAGGCTAACCCCTGGCATGTGGAAACAGATTCTAGGAAGAAATTACACAAATTAATGCACAGCACCAAAGTGCAGTACATACACAAATCAGGACTTTAACCAGGATTAACATATTTCATCGTTTTGCTCTCACAAGCGAATACTTAGGACAAAACAAGTGTGAATCAGCAGAGTTGGCTACTAGCTAGCTACTAGCTAACACTCATTAGCCAGCACAGGACGGCGCTATATGGCTCAAAAAAAGTGAGCTTACCACCAACAGGATAAATAAGCGAACAGATGCACATTATTACAAATCACTCACCATTGATGGTTCTCTCACATTCGTCTTCAGCTTGTCCGTAGTCCGGTTCTATGCTGGGCTGCATCTGTATCAGTGCGGGTCGCTCCTCTCACTGTAGATCTGCCACCAAGCACAGAAAGCTCTGCACCTCTTCGTTGGACCACGGTGTAGATTTCCGCAAAACCTACAACGCTGTCTGTATTAATATCATACGTATTTACTCAGTGACCGAGTTAGTCTGTGAAATATTGCAAATAGCGGTCGTGTAGAGTCCACTGAAGACGGAGGCTTCCGTGACGTTACACCCTGACCAATCAGTGGCTCGCAGTCTGTTGACGTCACATCTCGGCTCGACTCAGCACGGTTGTACCCTGGCCTCGAACAGGCACAAAAATAGCGCCTGTTAACTGTTGCTGGGTACAGTGGAAAGGGCAAGAAAGCGAGTTGAGTCAAAATGAGTAGGGCTGAGTAGGTACTAGTGGAAAAGGGCCTATTCTTTCTATTGGACTGTTCTATTGGACTGCATCACTGACAATAAGTTGTGGTTAAGCCAAAATTTTCTCCACTTAAATGAAGAAAAAACAATGCATTGCGTTTGGGGATACTGTAAGGGCTGGCTTTGGTACCCTCTCTTTAAGGCTCAGTTCAGCTGTAAGAAATTTGGGGGTGATTTTTGACAGCCATTTAAAATTTGATAAACAGATTGCCACTGTAGTCAAGATGAGCTTTTATCAATTACGTGTGTTATCCAAAGCCAAACCTTTCCTGAGCTGTCATTATCTTGAGATAGCCATCCATGCTTTAATCACGTCTCGACTTGATTACTGCAATGCACTTTATGTTTGCATCTCTCAGTCTTCTCTTGGCCACCTTCAACTTGTGCAAAATGCAGTGGCCCGCAGCTACCGCCCACCTTAAGCTGGGCAGCCCCCAGCCAATAAGGTGCTGCCTCGCCGCGGACCATTAACCTCACTGGGTGCGTGTGGTCTAGGGTGAAAACTGACAAGCGGTTCGATAACCTTGCACAAAGCAACAAGAACAGAAAGGAGAAAACACCCGCCCTAAAGATGGGTACATGGAACATCAGAACAATGACACCAGGTTTCTCTGACAATCTTCAGGAAATCAGCGATGCTCGCAAGACAGCAGTCATCGACATGGAACTGAGCAGACTGCAGATGGACATCGTCGCTCTCCAAGAGACCAGGCTCGCAGGGTCAGGATCTGTGAGAGAGAGGGACTTCTCCTTTTTCTGGCAAGGGAAACCATCTGACGAGACCAGGGAACATGGAGTTGGATTTGCGGTTAGGAACACCCTCCTGGGATCCATTATTCCACCCACAGAGGGAAGTGAATGCATTCTGTCCCTTCAGCTTCACTCCTCAGAGGGGACAGTCAGTTTAATCAGTGCCTAAGCACCAACACTGACTTCTATGGCGGAAGCTAAAGACAAATTCTACAACGACCTCAGTACCGCCATAGAGAAAATCCCAAAACAGGAGGCATTGTTCATCCTTGGCGACTTTAACGCTAGAGTTGGTGCCGATTACAACTCTTGGCCTACCTGTTTGGGCCAGTTCGGCATAGGAATGATGAACAAAAATGGACAACACTTACTGGAACTCTGTTGCCATCACGGTCTCTGCATCACAAATACATTCTTTAACACGAAGTCCCACCACAGAGACTCCTGGAGACATCCAAGATCCAAGCACTGGCACCAGCTTGATTTGATTCTTACAAGACGTAGCTGTCTACCCAGCGTCCAGATCACACGAAGCTACCAGAGTGCTGACTGTGATACAGCTCACTCCCTAGTATGTAGCAAGGTCGAACTGCGAACAAAGAAAGTGCACTGCACGATAAAGGAAGGCAGGCCTCGCATCCATACAAGTAAGACGCATGACCAGAAGAAAGTGGATGTTTTTTCACGCGTGCTTGAGGAATCTCTCCCAGGCCGTTCCGGCACTAGTGCCCAAGAAAGGTGGCAGCACTTCAGAGATGCCGTGCACAAGGCTGCCATGACCACCTTTGGCAAGAAAACCAGCAGGTCAGCAGGCTGGTTCAAGGGTCATTTGGATGAAATGAGTAATCGTGGAGAAGTGGAACGCCTTGGTAGCTTATAAAGCCTGCCCCAGCGAACGCAACCTGCAAGTCCTCCGGGCCACCCATAGCAAAGTCCAGCAGCGTGCCAGGCGATGCGCCAATGACTACTGGGTTCAGCTCTGCTCCCAGATACAGCTGGCTGCAGACACGGGCAACATCAAGGGGATGTATGATGGAATCAAGCTGGCCTTGGGCCCTATACAGAAGAAAATTGCTCCCTTAAAGTCTGCCACAGGGGAGGTAATCCAGGATCGAGCACAACAGATGGAGCGCTGGGTAGAGTACTATTCTGAGCTGTATGCCAGGAAGATCATAGTCACTGACGATGCTCTGAATGCCATTGAGTGTATGCCTGTACTGGGGGAGTTTGATGGAGAACCGACCATCGATGAACTGAGCGAGGCCCTTGACTCCCTTGTCACCGGCAAAGCCCCCGGGAAGGATGGCATCCCAGCCGAGGTTCTGAAGTGCTGCAAAGGGTCACTGATCACGGAGCTGCATGAAATCCTCTGTATGTGCTAGAGAGAAGACGAAGTGCTGCAGGACATGAGGGACGCCAACATCGTCACACTATATAAGAACAAAGGTGACAGGAGCGATTGCAATAACTACCGTGGCATCTCTCTCCTTAGCATCGTTGGGAAGTTGTTCGCTCGTGTTATCCTCAAGAGGCTTCAAGTTCTGGCAGAGAGAGTCTACCCCGAATCGCAGTGCGGGTTCCGAGCCAACAGGTCTACAATCGACATGGTGTTCTCTCTCAGACAGCTGCAGGAGAAATGCAGGGAACAGAGGCAGCCACTCTGCGTAGCCTTCATTGACCTGACAAAGGCTTTCGACCTTGTCTTTAGGGATGACCTCTTCAAAATTCTCCCCAAGATTGAATGTCCGCCCAAGCTGCTCAGCATAATCCGATCATTTCGCGATGACATGAATGGCACAGTCGTCTTTGACGGCTCAACTTCATCTGCCTTCGATATTAGAAGTGGAGTGAAATAGGGATGCGTTCTCGCACCGACTCTGTTCGGAATCTTCTTTGCCGTCATGCTGAAACACGCCTTTGGTTCTGCCAAAGAGGGCATCTACCTGAAAACCAGATCGGATGGAAAGCTCTCCAACCTCTCCAGACTAAAAGCAAAGTCCAAGGTCCAGCTAAAATGTCTGTGTGACTTCCTCTTTGCAGATGATGCAGCAATCACCGCCCACTCAGCCGAGGACCTTCAGCAGCTCATGACTCGTTTCAGCGAGGCTTGTCACGACTTCGGACTCACCATCAGCCTGAAGAAAACACAGATCATGGGACAAGGCGTGGATTCTCCACCCAGCATCAGTATCTTCGATCATGAAACAGATGTTGTCCATGATTTCGTCTACCTGGGATCCACCATCAATGACTCCCTCTCTCTCCACACGGAGCTCAATAAGTGCATCGGCAAAGCAGCTACGACCATGTCCAGACTGACAGAGAGAGTGTGGACCAATGGCAAGCTGACAGAGCACACCAAAATCCAGGTCTACAGAGCTTGCGTCCTCAGCACCCTTCTGTATGGCAGCGAGTCCTGGACCCTGCGAGTCCGACAGGAAAATAAGCTCAACGCATTTCACATGCGCTGTCTCCGTCGCATCCTGCACATCACCTGGCAGGACAAAGTCACAAACAACAGCTTCCTGGAGAGAGTTGGAATCCCCAGCATGTACACGCTGCTGAAGCAGAGATGCATGTGCTGGCTGGGGCATGTGATACGCATGGATGATGGCAGGATCCCCAAGGATCTCCTCTATGGTGTCCTAGCTCAAGGCAAACACCCATCAGGCAGACCCCAACTGCGTTACAAAGATGTCTGCAAAAGGGACTTGATGGCCATGGATGTCGACCTCACCACGTGGGAAGCTGTAGCCTCAGACCGGATGGCCTGGAGGCAGACTGTGCAGAAAGGCCTGTCCAGCTTTGAACGGTCACTTATACAGCAAGCTGAGGCGAAGCGACAGAGGAGAAAGCCCCGAGGCCAGGCAGACCGACCAGCAACGGACTTCACCTGTGTCCAGTGCGGCAAGGATTGCCACTCCCGCATCGGACTTTTCAGTCACACCCGACACCGACGCTGCATCAAAACCATCCAGAGCGCAACTCCATAGTCTCCCGAGACTGACGGATGCCCGAACGGCAGTGTCATGGCTGCCAATCATCATCAGCTGCACACACACCTGTTCTCCATCCCAGCCTGGCTATTTAAACCGTGAGGTCCTGAGATCAGAGCGGAGTTGTTTGTCTCCATACCCCGAGACCTGCTCTCGCCAAATCTCCAAAGCTGAGCTTCCAAGCCTCACCTATTCTCCAGTCCTGCTTGTCGACACCAGGACCTGCCTTCTCCTTCATCCAAGTAAGCCTACATCTACTTCTTTACCACTCTGAGTCCCCTGTGCAAAGGTGGAGATCCGTGGCGGCAGACTTCTCTCTTTCCTGGCGACGGACTAAACTACACTGCTTCATCCTGCCCATTCCACCACCATCGGGACTGCGGGCACTGTCCTCCTGGCTGCAGCCGCTGAGCTAAACCTGTGTTCCACCTCCACACCGCAAACATTAAGCACAGTACTATTGTGTACATCCCCTGCGAGGTTTGCCTCTAACTTTCCCTCTGTTTGTGTGTTCATAGGGTTGCCAGGTTGCACGGTGCTCTGCTCGCCCCAGCTGATACATTCATACATTACACTTCCACACAGATATACACACACACACACACACATACACACACACACACACACACACACACACACACACACACACACACACACACACACACACACACACATTATCTTCAATAAAGAGTTAATTGTGTTATTCTCGAGTTGTGTCTGCTCTTTGGGTCTAAAACCATGTCAGTACGACTTCGTAGTGACCCAGCAGACAGCACACTAGCATGCAAAATTAACAACCTGGAGGCTCGAGTTGATCAGTTAGCTTACCAACAGCAGACTATTCTCACCCAGCTGGCTCGTATAACTGACCAGTTGGACCGGCTGGGTAGTCCACAGACCTTCCCTTCGGCTCCCATTAGTTCCTCTGCTCCCACTAGCACGCCAGCTAGTCAAGCTACACAGGACCCCCCATCCCGGCTTACTCCCGTCCCAACTCCCACCCATTTTAGTGGTAAATTAGGGGAGGCTAGGGGATTCATCATGCAATGTGATATCGTGTTTCAGCGGGTACCGGGGGATTTTCTCACAGATCATAGCCGAATAGGTTATGTAGTGAATCTGTTAAAAGGGAGGGCATTAGCCTGAGCATACGTTGTTATGGCTAGGGCTAATTATGCTTCTTTAACCTACACACAGTTTGTCAGTGAGTTTAACGAGGTGTTTGACCACTCCGACCGGGATAGTGTGCTTACCTCCCGGCTGTTAAATCTGAAGCAAGGGGCTAGACCCATAGCCGATTATGCTGTAGACTTCCGGGTGGTGGCTATGGAGGTGGGGTGGGAGGGCGCTTCGTTATGTAGCATCTTCATTAGGAGCCTTAGTCCTAGCCAGCGGGACGATTTAGCCTGCCTAGACAAGCCCACTAATCTAACTGAGTTGATTTCACTGGCGATTAGTCTTGATAATAGACTGAAGGAGCGGGCGGCCGAGCGTAAAACTTCCGGTCGCTCGGGTAGCCAGTACTGCCACTTCCTACAGCCCCCCCCCCCCCCGTTGGCTCTACCCTCCTCTGATTCCCTGGATGCCCCAGAACCTATGGTGATGGGCGGGTTCAAGTTGTCGTTGGTAGAGAAACAGTGCTGCCATGAGTTGGGGTTGTGCCTCTACTGCGGGAGCGAGGAGCATGAGGTAGATTCATGCCCCATTTGGCCAAAAGGGGGAGTCCATGCATCGCAGTAGGGGGACTCGCGAACTCACCTCAATTAAATCCCCTCTCTCGGTTTCTTATTCCCATTCACTTCATTCATGATCACAGGGAGATAACTACACATGCACTGATTGACTCAGGGGCGGAGCAGAGCTTTATTTCGTGGAAACTGGCAACCCAGCTGGGGCTTCCTGTTCAATTACTTGAGACCCCCTAAGGCTTATTGCCCTGTCTAAAGCCCCCTTAGCCACGGTTTCCCATTGGACCGCCCCGGTGTCAATGATTGTGTCAAGCAACCATCAGGAAGAGCTGAGATTGTTCGTGTTGCCGGTGTCTTCCTCCCCGATCATCCTCGGCTATCCCTGGCTTTGTCTCCATAATCCATCCATTGACTGGCATTCCGGGAGTGTGGAAGCATGGAGTTCTTTCTGCCTGAGTGCCTGTTTACAGTCCGCTGAGTGCTCGCCATTCGTGCCTCTGCACGTCCCCGTCACTCCCCCTCCTGATTTGTCTAAAGTCCCTCCCGAGTATCACGACTTAAGGGTCACCTTCAGTAAGACCCAGACCCTTTCACTTCCACCCCACCGCCCATATGACTGTGCTATCAATCTCCTTGCCGGAGCTCCACTGCCATCTAGCCGGCTCTACAACCTGTCAACTCCGGAGCGGGAAGCCATGGAAACGTACATCAAGGAGTCATTGAGCTCGGGCATTATCCGGCTATCGTCCTAGGCGGTGGGGGCGGGGTTTTTCTTTTTTGGCAAGAAGGATGGCTCGCTAAGGCCGTGTATTGACTTTTGGGAGATGAACAATATTACCATTAAGGATAAATACACTCTCCCACTCATTAATTCTGTGTTTGATTCCCTCCAGGGGGCATCCTGGTTTACCAAGTTGGACCTCCGCAACGCCCACCACCTGGTGCGGATCCGGGAGAGCGATGAATTGAAGACGGCTTTCCGGACTCCTAGTGGGCATTTTGAGTACATGGCTATGCCGTCCGGGCTTACCAATGCCCCCACCGTCTTCCAGCGGCTGATTAACGATGTGCTGAGGGCCTTTTTGGGTATGTTTGTATTTGTCTACCTGGATGATATTCTCATCTTTTCTCAGTCCCTGGAGGAGCATTGAGTGCATGTGAGGCAGGTACTGCAGTGGTTGTTGGAGAATAAGCTCTTCATTAAAGCCGAGAAGTGTGAGTTCCATACCTCCAGAACATCCTTTCTCGGATTCATAATCTCCCACAACGAGATCATCCCGGACCCCGATAAGGTAAAAGCGGTAGTAGATTGGCCCACTCCATCCTCAAGGAAGCAGCTCCAGCAGTTCCTGGGGTTTGCTAACTTCTTCCGCTGCTTCATCCAAAATTACAATCTCATTGCTCTTCCCTTGACCCGTCTGACTTCCCCCAAGGCGCCCTTTCAGTGGACGGAGGAGGCGGCTGCTGCCTTTGCAGATCTGAAGGACAGGTTCTCATCCTCTCCTATATTGGTACAGGTGGATCCCGCTCTCCAATGCCTGGTGGAGGTGGACGCGTCGGACTCGGGGGTTGGGGCCATCTTATCCCAGCGCTCCCTGGCTGATGGCAGGATATGGCCCTGTGCGTTCTTCTCCCGTTGCCTATTTCCTGCTGAGCGTAATTATGACATCGGTGACAGAGAGCTCTTGGCTGTCAAGCTCGCACTGGAGGAGTGGCGTCACTGGCTGGAGGGGGCCTCCCAGCCGTTCGTCGTCTGGGCTAATCATAAAAACCTGGAGTATCTCCGGATGGCCAAGCGTCTGAACACACGCCAGGCTCGCTGGGCCCTGTTTTTTGGACATTTTGATTTCACCATTACCTACAGCACCGGGTCTAAGAATACGAAGCCGGACGCCCTGTCCTGACAGTTTGCCCTGGAGGTGGCAGAGCTGACCGAGCATCCTCTCCTCTCCTCATCGTGTGTCGTGGGTGCCCTCTCCTGGGGCATTAAGGACAGGATCTTAAAGGCACAGGAAGATGAGCCTGACCCGGGCGGGGGGCCAGCGGATAAACTGTTTCTCCCATCGGCCATTTGGGGGGAGGTTGTCCATTGGTGCCACTCTTCCATGTTTGCGTGTCACCCCGGGAGGGCGCGTACAGTGGACCTTCTCCAGAGGACATTTTGGTGGCCATCTCTCCCGAGGGATGTCGGGGAGTACGTCCAAGCCTGTCCTCAGTGTGTTGCCCGTAAGACGTCCTCTTCTCCGCCTGCCGGGCTGCTCCACCCCCTTCCCATCCCTGGCAGACCATGGTCCCATGTGGCGTTGGATTTCATCACCGGCCTCCCATCGTCCAACCAGCATATGGTAACTCTCACCATGGTCGACAGGTTCTCCAAGGCTGCCCATTTCGTCCCCCTTCAGGGGCTGCCTACAGTGAAGGGAGACGACGGACCTTCTGGGTGGGGTGTACAAGATGGCGCCCACAGTGGTCACCATGGTGCTTTGCTCCGCCCTTCTTTGTGTGTTTTTGTCTGTCAATTGTGTGTCTGCGTGCTCTTACACCCGTGAGGAGCTGTTAAATATCAGGACTTTCACCCCTATGGACCTGCTCCCGGTTTTTTTGGCTCCTGCCGCCGATCTGATTCACTGTTTGGCTCGGAAGGTGAGGCGGCGAAGGAGAGGAAGGCGAGCGGGCGCTCTCATTTGGCTCCGCAGGACAGGCACGCGCACGCCCTTGCCTGGCATATTTCTAACCAATGCTAACTCTCTCTCTAACAAGGTAGATGAATTGAGACTGCTGATGCGATTTAAGGACCTCGCTTCCTCGTCTGCTCTCTGCTTCTCTGAGACCTGGCTCAGGGGGAATATACCAGACAGCGCCCTTCACCTCGATGGATTTCAGCTGTTTCGTGCTGATCGTGACACAGAACTCTCCGGTAAGTCTACAGGAGGAGGAGTCTGCTTTTACATCAACAGCAGCTGGTGCTCTGATGTAACGGTGAATTCCCAACACTGTTCTCCCGACCTTGAATATCTTTTCATTAACTGTAAGCCATTTTATTCCCCGCGGGAGTTTGCCTCATTCATCCTCGCCGCTGTGTACGTCCCGCCCGACGTGGACGCGCGCAAGGCTCAGCGCGCGCTCGCGGATCACATTCAACATACGGAGCAGACTTTCCCGGACTCCCTGGTTATTGTGGTTGGCGACTTTAACCAGAGCAATCTGAGCCACGATCTCCCCCGATACAAACAGTTTATTAAATGCCCCACCAGAGGAGAGAACACACTGGATCACTGTTACACTACAGTGAAAGACGCGTATCGTGCTGTTCCCCGCGCTGCGCTCGGACTATCTGATCACGTGATGGTCCACCTCATTCCCACATAGAGACAGAGACTGAAGCTCACTAAACCTGTTGTGACCACTACGAAGAAATGGACGAGTGAAGCTGGGGAAAAGCTGAACACGTGCATGGAAATAACTGACTGGGGCATGTTTAAAGGAGCCACGCATGATCTGGATGAGTACACGGACACTGTGAACTCATATATCCACTTTTGTGAGGAGAGCATTCTTTCCATCGCGCACCAGGGTGAGGTACTCTAATGACAAGCCCTGGTTCACTGCTAAGCTCAGACAGATCAGGAAGGAGAAGGAAGCAGCGTTGAAAAGTTGAGACAGGGACTGCTACAGGGAGGTTAAATATCGGTTTAACAGAGAGCTGAGGAGAGCTTAATCTGTGTATTATGAGAGACTCCAGCAGCAGTTCACTGCTAACGACTCGGCTTCTGTGTGGAGAGGACTGAGGCAAATCACCAATTATTGGCCTCAGGCTTCTAAAGGTCAGGATGACAAAGCCCTTTGTCAAAGACTGTCCCAACATTATGCCCGTTTTGACACCTCGTCAGCTTTGTCCAACTCCCCCCTCCCCCCAGCTCCATTGCCTCCTCGGTCCCTACTTCATCAAAAGCGGTCCCCCCCTCCTCCCCCCCTGCCCTTGTCATCAGTGAGCAGGACGTGCACAGACAGTTCTCCAGACTGAACCCGCGCAACGCCCCCGGTCCGGACGGCGTGTCTCCCTCCACCCTGAGACACTGTGCGAAAGTGCTGGCTCCTGTCTTCACAGACATTTTTAACACCTCCCTTAAGCTATGCCACGTGCCGACCTGCCTCAAATCCTCCACCATCATCCCTGTCCCCAAGAAGCCACGGATCACTGGACTTAACGACTACAGACCTGTAGCGCTCACGTCTGTAGTCATGAAGTCCTTTGAGCACCTGGTCCTGCCCCACCTCAAGTCCATCACCACTCCCCTCCTGGACCCGCTGCAGTTTGCCTACCGAGCCAACAGGTCTGTGGACGACGCAGTCAACCTGGCCCTCCACTCCATCCTGCAGCATCTGGACTCCCCGGGAACCTACCCCAGGATCCTGTTTGTGGATTTCAGCTCTGCATTCAACACCAGCCGCCCCACTCTGCTCCAGGACAAGCTGTCCCTGCTCGGCGTGCCTGACTCCCTCTGCAGGTGGATCACCGACTTCCTGACGGACCGGAGGCAGCATGTGCGGCTGGGAAAGACTGTCTCAGACTCTGCTAGCATCAGCACCGGATCACCCCAGGGCTGTGTACTTCCCCCCCTACTCTTCTCCCTTTATACCAACTCCTGCACCTCCAGCCACCAGTCTGTTAAGCTGATCAAGTTTGTGGACAACACCACCCTCATCGGGCTCATCTCCAACGGCGACGAGTCCGTCTACAGGAGAGAGGTGGCCCAGCTGGCGTCCTGGTGCAGCCACAACAACCTGCAGCTGAATGCTCTGAAGACAGTGGAGATGATCGTGGACTTCAGGAAAGTCACAACCCCTCTGCCCCCCCTCACCCTCACAGGCTCTCCCATCACCACTGCAGATTCCTTCCGCTTCTTGGGCACCACCATCACCCGGGACCTCAAATGGGAGCCGACCATCAGCTCCCTCATCAAAAAGGCCCAGCAGAGGATGTTCTTCCTGCGGCAGCTGAGGAAGCTCAAGCTACCCACCAAGATGTTAGTGCAGTTCTACACAGCCATCATCAAGTCCATCCTCACCACCTCCATAACCGTGTGGTACGCAGGAGCCACTGCCAGGGACAGACTAAGGCTGCAGCGCGTCGTGCGCACTGCCGAGAAGGTGATCGGCTGCAAGCTCCCATCTCTCCAGGACCTGTACATCTCCAGGACCCGGAGGCGTGCAGGCCGGATCATAGCCGATCCTTCACACCCTGGTCAAGTACTGTTTGCCCCCCTCCCCTCAGGTAGAAGACTTCAGTCCATTCAGACTAAAACCTCCCGGCACATGAACAGCTTCTTCCCCTCTGCCATCAGACTGCTGAACATTAAGTGACTTATTGACTCTCATGCACTAAGTACAGCAGCTCAACCAGACTCATGTCAATCATCACTGTTTCTGTTGCAATACCGTCTGCACTATGTGGTACTCCACAATAACTGCTGCTCGCTAATATATTTAAAAACTGCTTTGACTAGTATTACTCATTCTTATTCTACACTTATTGCATGTATAGTTTTTTTTTTATTTCTTTTATCTTATCATGTTTAATGTTGCAGCATTGCACCGAGACAAATTCCTAGTTTGTGTACTACATGAACAATGGCAATAAATCTGATTCTGATTCTGATTCTGATTCTCATCCAGCATGTGGTGAGATTACATGGGATCCCTCTGGACATCGTCTCTGATCGGGGTCCCGTTTGTCTCGCAAGTCTGGAGGTCGTTCTGCAATGCCCTGGGGGCTACAGTGAGTCTATCTTCTGGCTATCATCCACAGAGCAACGGGCAGTGTGAACAGGTGAACCAGGAGTTGGAGGCTGTGCTGCGGTGTGTCGCCACCACCAACGCAGCATCATGGAGCTCCCATCTTCCACAGATTGAGTTGCCCATAACACCACTATCTCCTCAGCAATCGGCATGTCTCCGTTCGAGCCTCGCTGGGTTACAACCCCCCGCTGTTCCCGGAGGAGGAGGGGGACATCGCCATTGCATCAGTCCGTGCTCATCTTAAGCGCTGCAGTCGGATCTGGAGAGCGACCCAGGCGGCACTACGGTGCACAGCAGAGCGCAACTCCTCAGTGGCCAATCGCCACAGGGCTACAGCCCCCACCTACTTGATGGGTCAACAGGTATGGCTTTCGGCGAAGCATATTAACTTGAAGGCTGAGAGGAAAAAGATGTTGCAGCGATTCATTGGGCCTTTTCCCATTAGTCACATCATTAACCCTGTCTCTGTGCACCTAGCTCTCCCCCCCCCCCCTTGCATCTGTTCAATGTTTCACATCTCGCAGGTCAAGCCCGTCTGCTCAAGCCCTTTATGTCCCCCTCCCAGGGCTTCACCGCCACCGATGGTGATTGACGGCGACCCGGTTTGGAAGGTCAACGCCATCCTGGATGTCCAACGTCGGCGTTGCGGCCTGCAGTACCTGGTGGACTGGGAGAGCTATGGTCCGGAGTGAAGATCCTGGGTGCGTCCCTCCTTCGTGCTGGACAAGCAGCTCATCAGGGACTTCCACCAGGCGCACCCAGGTAGGCTGGAACGACCGCCAAGAGGCTTCTCGTAGGGGGGGAGTACTGTCATGGCTGCCAATCATCATCAGCTGCGCGCACACCTGCTCTCCATCCCAGCCTGGCTATTTAAACTGTGAGGTCCTGAGATCAGCGTGGAGTCGGCTGTCTCCATACCCCGAGACCTGCTCTCGCCAAATCTCCAAAGCTGAGCTTCAAAGCCTCACCTATTCTCCAGTCCTGTTTGTCAACACCAGGACCTGCCTTCTCCTTCATCCAAGTAGGCCTACATCTACTCCTTTACCACTCTGAGTCCCCTGTGCACAGGTGGAGATCCGTGGTGGCAGACTTCTCTCTTTCCTGGCGATGGACTAAACTACACTGCTTCATCCTGCCCATTCCACGACCATTGGGACTGTGGGCACTGTCCTCCTGGCTGAGCTAAACTTGTGTTCCACCTCCACACCGCAAACAGTAAGCACAGTACTATTGTGTGCATCTCCTGCGAGGTTAGCCTCTAACTCTCCCTCTGTTAGTGTGTCCATAGGGTTGCCAGGTTGCACGGTGCTCTGCTCGCCCCAGCGGATACATTCATACATTACACTTCCACACAGATATGGACACACGCGCGCACACACACACACACACACACACACACACACACACACACACACATACATTATCTTCAATAAAGGGTTAATTGTGTTATTCTCGAGTCGTGTCTGCTCTTTGGGTCTAAAACCATGTCATGCAGAGAATATCACAGCTGTGAAGTCTTGATCCCAGCACAACTTGACAGTCAAGACCCTGAAAAACAATAATATCAGCTACATATAGCTTCTGGTCTGGGGCGGTCCCCAGATCCCGACAATGGCTCTCTTCTTAAGGATTGCTGACTCCATCAGATGCCTTCTCCTCTGGAAACAGTCGCCGGCCAGATGCATCCTGTAGACACTCCACTATCTGCTTTCAGTTCTCTAATCGCAACCCTGAACCCAGGTTCACCTTCCCCCCTTATGTGTGAGCAGAAGCAGTTCTTTGTTGCCAAGCGGTGGAGGGTGTGTGTCCAGAGCTACCCCACATCCTGTGATGTAAACAGGTATAAGCTGTGAAATCTTTTAACTGACATTTAGAGCAAGCACATTGTGTAAAAAATATTTAATATCCTAACTTATCTAAACATTTCTATCACAGAATCCCTCTTTCGGCTCCATTTTATGGAGTTGACATCTCAAAGCAGGCACATTATCACACAGACCCTGGATATGCTTTATTCATTGATTATGGCATGAGTGAAAAACCTGTTGGCAGAACATATGTCATTAAGCAATCATCTTTATGCATTTCTTTTAGTTATTGATGCATATTTACAGGCAAAAATTATCATGCTGGCCCCTCTCCCTGGTGGCCTTTTACATAACTTTTATCAATGAAATAAAACACAGCAATATGGATAAACGAGCAAAGTAAAACATTTCAAGTCAGAATATACGTATTTCTGTCCATGTATGCTGTATCCGGGCCTCAAGACCTGCTGTACAACAGAGCTTTAAACCTTCACATCTATTCTGACTAAATAACCACAAATAGCACAATATTTTGATGACACCTGTAAAAAAGCACAAGAAATAAGAAGGGACCAGAGGTTACTAGCACATGGCCCACCACCGGAGGGTGCCTTCAGCACACCCCCTTTTTCATGTAGATTCATATGCATGTGTGTGATGTTGGATGTATGTACAGTGGACAAAACAGTGGATAGCAGAAAGACATAATACAGGTACAGTTCAAAAAATTAGAATATCATGAAAAAGTTCAATATTTTTTGTCACTCATTTCAGAAAGTGAAATCTATATATTATATAGATTCATTACAAAGAGAGTGATATATTTCAAGTGTTAATTTATTTTAATTTTGATGATTATGGATTACAGCCCATGAAATCCCCAAATTCAGTTTCTCAAAACATTAGATTACATAAAATTGATTAAAAAAAATAGTTTTTAAATAGAAGTGTTGGCCGACTGAAAAGTATGTCCATGTACACACTCTATACTTGGTCGGGGCTCCTTTTGGATTAATTACTGTATCAATGTGGCATGGCATGGAGGTGATCAGCCTGTGGCACTGCTGAGGTGTTATGAAGGTTCAGGTTGCATTGATCATTACCTTCGGCTTGACTGTATTGTTGGGTCTTGTGTCTCTCATCTTCTTCTTGACAATACGCCATAGATTCTCTAAGTGGTTTAGGTCAGGGGAGTTTGCTGGCCAATCAAACACAGTGATGCCATGGTCATTAAACCAAGTTTTGATACTTTTGGCAGTGTGTGTGTGTGTGTGGGGGGGGGGGGTACCAAGTCCTGCTGGAAAAAGAAATCAGCTTCTCCTTAAAGATTGTCAGCAGAGGAAAGCTTGAAGTGCTATAAAACTTCCTGGTAGATGACTGCGCTGACTTTGGTCTTGATAAAACACAGTGGACCAACACCAACAGATGACATGGTTCCTCAAATCATCACTGACTGTGGAAATTGCACACTAAACCTCAAGCAACTTAGATTCTGTGCCTCTCCACTCTTTCTCCAGACTCTGGGACTTTTATTTCCAAATGAAATGCAAAATTTACTTTTATCTGAACAGTGGTCATCTGCTGGTGTTTGTCCACTCTGTTTTATCAAGACCAAAGTCAGCGCGGTCATCTACCAGGAAATATAAGAACACTTCTTGCTTCTCTCTGCTGACAAGCTTTATTGAGAACCTGATTTCATTTTCCAGCAGGACTTGGCACCTGCCCACACTGCCAAAAGTATCAAAACCTGGTTTAATGACCATGGCGTCACTGTGTTTGATTGGCCAGCAAACTCTCCTGACCTAAACCCCATTGACAATTTATGGAGTATTGTCAAGAGGAAGATGAGAGACACCAGACCCAACAATGCAGATGAGCTGAAGGTCACAATCAAAGCAATCTGGACCTTCATAACACCTCAGCACTGCTACGGGCTGATCACCTCCATGCCACGCCACATTGATATAGTAATTAATCCAAAAGGAGCCCCGACCAAGTACTGAGTGTGTACATGGACATACTTTTGAGTCAGTCCACATTTGTATTAAAAAAACTATTTTTTTTAGATTAATTTTATGTAAGATTCTAATCTTTTGAGAAACTAAATTTGGGGTTTTCATGTGTTGTAAGCCAAAATCATCAAAATTAAAATAAATAAACACTTGAAATATATCACTCTCTGTGCAATGAATATACTGTATATAATATATGAGTTTCACTTTCTGAAATGAGTGACAAAAAAATTGAACTTTTTCATGATATTCTAATTTTTGAGATATACCTGTATATACATTTCAAACAATACCCTCTCCTTCATCACTGTCATTCCCAGATTCACAATTGTTTTTGTCGTGAAGAAGAGACTTAGACTCCACTTGGGAGTTGACTTGAGCCATCATCCTTTTGACTGGCTCTTTGGACAGAGTCGTCGATATACATCTTTCCAGCAGTGTTCGGAGACATGAGATGCAGCAACAGCACCACTACCAGAACCACTGCGATGGAGATGACAATCGTCAGTATTTCTGACCGAATCACTTCTGCCCAACATCCAAAGACAGACTGCAACCATGCAGTGAATGCATCTTCCTCATAACTGGTATTTTGACCAATCTCTGTTCTCAGGCCTTCCATGGCCTCTATAGCACATGTAATACTGCCATCTGGTGACGTGTTGATAGGGATAAAGGTGCAGCAGACGGATCCAAAAACCTGACACACTCCCCTGACTCTGGAAAGAGCATGTCAAGGGCAATGCGATTCTGATAAGTCATTAAGGATGATGCTTTAATTGTGCATGCACACCTTTGAAGGCATCAGTGGTGTAGTTTATCAGCCGCTGTTCATTATAATACAAATATTTGATCCATGATTGCATTGTTTTCCATTCTATTACTTGTCCCACCCAGGGAATAAGACGAGTCCACTTCGCAGCATTGTAGTTTCCACCTTTAAACTCTTGTGGTACTCCCATTACTGAGCCTGTGCTGTCCACATATGGTCTTATTCCTCCTAAGGTATCTTCCAGTAACCCTAGCATCCCTCTTATGTCTGTGTGTGGTGTTTGAGAGATTTTAAAGGAAAAATTGTGAAGGGCATAACCAATTGTACTGGAGTGCAAATACCTTTTCCAATTTGATGGCAAAACTGGCCATAGTCTCATTTGCCCACACAAAAACCAAATATCTGCTCTGGGCTGGGTCATGTTTAATAACTCTGAGTTTTGGTCTGCTTTTACTGATTAGGTGGTTTCACAGGAGGGCAAGCGACCTACTGAGAGAGAGCCTGTTGTCTTTAGGAAACAGGTATAGTTTCCTTTGTATGGTTGGAATGGTGAAGGTGTCATTATAGTTGTCGGTGGAAATAGATGATGCAATGTTTAGCACCTCTCAGCGACATTAGTTGTGGTAAATAACTGAAGTAGGCATGTGAAACCGTGATAATCACTTACAGGATCAAGGGGAAATGGGACAGTGGCCAAATGTGGTCGTGCTGCAGCACAAGCATAGCAGTCGATTTGGTCTTGTACCACTGTCTTCACAGAATACTGTACCCATGACAACCACTCATTCTGGTCTGTATAACCTGTTTCCAATGCAACTTTGTCCCTCATGGTTTCAACATTCAGGAAAGTGACAACCTCTTTTCCCAAGTGGGACTTTGGTAGTACAGCTGATTTAGTCATGGCATTAACAGAGGTCATATCCCTCGATAGGTCTATAAACCTTACCCTGATATAACCTGCTTCAATGTAGTTGCCTCCACGTGCTCATCATCATCATCATCATCATCATCATCGTCATCATCACTGTGATCATCATCATCATCATAGCAGTCTGTCGTAGGTGGCAATAACTGTTTCATTTAGGTCTGATCAGATTCCTCCACACAGCTCTGTCCTTAGCCTTCCGCTGCCAGGAACGCCTGTCTATATCCAACTTCTTCAAGTTTCTTTTTACAGTGTCTTTAAATCTGAGCCTTGGTCTACCCTGATTGTGTTTGCCCTCGCATAACTGTGTGTAGAGTAACTGCAGAGGGAGACGCTGGTGGTCCATCCTCTCAACATGTCCGAGCCACCTCAGGTTCATCTGTATTAACATTTCCTCCATTGATGGTAGACCAGCTCGTTTCAACACTTCTATGTTGGTTATCTTGTCTTTCCATGAGATGTTCATTATGGCTCGAAGGTGTCTCATCATGTATGCATGGAGTTTCTGCACCTGCACTCTGTAGAGAGTCCAAGTTTCAGCACCGTACAATAGAGTAGCCAGTACTGTCACTCTGTACACTTTGCATTTCACACGCATAGACACATGTCGATTGTTCCACAGTCTCTCCCTCAAGTTTCCAAACACAGCGCTTGCTCTTCCCATTCTGAGAGATAGTTCATCCACCAGCTTAGCATTCTCTGAAACAATACTCCCTAGATACTTGAAAGTCTTGCACTTGACTAGTGGCTCTGTACCAATGCTTATCTCTTCTGGTAGTGATGTTGATAATTGGAACTTTGGTGGTCGATAAAGGCACCCTGTCTTCTTGATGTTGATTTGGAGGCTGAATTGGCTAGCTGCTCTTGCAAATTTCTCCACTAAAGATTGCATATCTTCCACACTGTGTGCAACTAGAACACTGTCGTTGGCAAAGAGCATTTCTCTTACTACTTTTATCGATGTCTTACTCTTGGCTTTAAACTGTGCCACATTGAACAAGTCTGCTTCTTTCCTTGTTTGAATGTATACTCCTTCTGAAGTGTCTTTGAAGACCACTTCAAGCATGGCTGCCAGATATAGCGAGAAGAGTGTAGGCGCCAGCACACACCCTTATTTCACCCCATTGCTTACTGAAAAGTCTTTAGAAACTGAGCTACACATTGCCACGTTTGCTTGCATACCTATATGGAATGCCTCGATCAGGCTGACAAACTTCTCTGTACAGCCTTATTTCTTGAATACCTGCCAAAGTCCTTGTTGCGAAACAGTATCAACGTGCTCCTAGGGTTAGATAAAATGAGTCACCATCTTCAAGGTGGCCAGGTTTCTTGGCAAAGCTTTCCACCACCAACACCAATGGGTTCAGGGGTCCACCGTAATATCTTGGTGTTCTGATCAAAGATATTTTATTTTTATAGTCATCCCACCCCTGTGGGTAGGTTCCATAGGAATACCCCTCTTTCCCAGTAGACCAATAGAGCCTATTGTGTTTTTGACATAAGTCCCCCATGCATATACTGTACATACAAAAATAACTTTTTCTGTCCAGTAAGTTTGAGCGCC
The DNA here is from genome assembly GCA_020510985.1 of Pholidichthys leucotaenia. Taxonomy (NCBI): domain Eukaryota; kingdom Metazoa; phylum Chordata; class Actinopteri; order Cichliformes; family Pholidichthyidae; genus Pholidichthys; species Pholidichthys leucotaenia. Next base: position 41,649,114 of record CM035847.1, on the reverse strand, counting down.
TGGTCCACAAGTGATGATGTGACACAAATCAATAGCCACCACAATACGTTTCCCAATCTGAGTGTGTATTTCAAGTTTTGAACCTCTTTTGTCACCTAATGCTCTGTATACCCCATGCTTCACTGCATAAATCTCATCATGGTGGAAAATTTTCCACCAGATAACTGGGAAGGATATGATCAATACTTGGAGCAACAAGAGACAAAAAGTTGCCCTAGTGGAGCAATTAGGCAATGTGGGAAACACCATTTAAGCCCACGTTTGCTGTGTCTTCGGAAGTTTGCAATATAGGTTGGCTTGGCTCAGCTGCTCTAGCACATTTAGTCACATGAATCCAATTACTGAGCTTTCCTTTTTTTTTCCAGACCTGTACTGCATGTGATGTGGCTTTTATCACTTTAAAAGGTCCCTGCCACTTAAGAGAATCCAAATGGGGCCTTATCACTTTTTGTCACACCCAGTCACCAAGTTCCAATGGAGCAGTTTCTCCTTGTCTGTCCTTGTTGAGTATATCTGGAACCTGTTGAGAGAGAGCTTCAGATATTTTTCTAAGACTCTTAATGTACTGTGACAACTCTACAGCTTGACTGTTTCTAGGAGTCAAAGATGAATCAACAAATGGTCCTGGCATCTTTCTCACTGTTAGCAGCACATGAGGAGTCAGGCAGAGCATTGTGTTGCAGGTAGATCGCAGTGTCATCAGTGCTAATGGCAGTGCATCAACCATGTCATGCCTGTCCCCATGCATTGTTTGGCAAGCTTTCTTTTCAATGTACCATTTGCTCTATCAACTAGCCCTTGGGAGGATGGGTGCATGACAGAACCAAACTTATGCTTTAAGCATAAGGCACATTCAAATGCATTCAAGTGTTTATTTGCAAAATGTCTGCCATTATCTGATCTGATCACTCGTGGAAACCCATGCCTAGGAATCACTTCCTCTGTCAGCCATTTAATCACTTTCTTTGTACTTTCTGTTTTACATGGTTTAGCCTCAACCCACCTTGAAAATTTGTCCACACACACCAACAGATATCTGTAGCCTCTGCATCTGTTTTCTGGGCCCATGTCTGTAAAATCAATCACAATGTCTTTCCATGGCCCTTCAGGGGCTGTAAGACCTCCCATAGAATCCTTTAACATGTGTTTGTGATTGGACCTCTGGCATTTTTCACATTGATAAACAACTAGTTCTGCAACGTCAGCAAAATGTGGATGCCACCAATGTGCTTCAGTCAAAGCAAAGATCTTTGTTTTTGAGACATGGCCTTTCAAGTGTGCTTCTCTGCAAAAAAAACAACAACACCTTAGCTGGGGCTACTAGCCTTCCATCAATTGATCTCCACAAACCTCCTTCATCCTTCCTTTCTCTTTCTCTATCCACCTACTCTTTTCTTCAGGACTTGCTTCCTCTTGTAGCTGTGTAATTTCCTCTGTGCCTAGTTCCAGGTACTCCTGATCCTCTTTCTGAATCATCATATTTGCCTGAGTAACATAGCCACCTGCTTGCTTGCCACCCAAATCAGCAGCTTTATTTCCCTTGGCTACAACAGCATTTCCGTTTTGGTGTCCTTTGCACTTCAAAATTGCCACTCTTTTTTGTTGACCCATGGCCTCCAACAGCTCAACCAGTTCAGTTAGATGTCTAATCACTGTGATAATTGAACTGAGGAATCCTTTTCTTTCCAATGTGGCAAATCAACACGTGCAGCCTGGTGAGCATAAGATGAATCAGTGTATATGTTTGCCTCTTGTTGTTTTGCATGTTGACATGCTTTAGTGAGGGCTACAATTTCAGCTTTTTGAGCAGAGGCAGGCTGGTCTACCATTCCTGCCTCTACAGTTTTAAATGCACCTGTCACTTCATCATATTTTACAGCTGCATATGAAGCACTCAAAGATCCATCTGTTTTCCTGTAACGACATCCATGACAAAAAAGATTCAAAGTTCGATGTTCAATTTCATTTGCCTGGAGATTTGGAACAGCTTTCATGTCTGTTTCCACAATTGCACAACAGTCATGGGGTTCAACTGTGAGCATGTCCTCTGTGATGTTTGTGCCTTTACTTGTGTAAATGACATTTGCTGCATGTAGTATTCTTTTCAACCTTTGTGTTGTTTAGGCTGAAAATGTGAACAACACACTTTGTCGATATGGAGCTACCCCATGCATTGTGTGCACAATCACAATGTGTTGCATGGTAATGTGAGAAGTCTTTCCCAATGCTTTGGCTATTGCAGCAACATGATGTATGCACGGTGGATGTTCTCTTTCTATGTTGTCTAATGTTAAACTGTAGTACATTAGAACTGACCTTGACCCTGTACCTTCCCCCTTCTAATACAGCATGGCATTTACAATTCCGTGCTGTTCAGAAATATCCAAGTGAAATGGGGAAATGTAATCAGGTGGTTTGATTGAACATGCATGTGACATCAGTTGCTTTAGTTCAATGAATGCCCCCTCTGCTGAAGTAGTCCATTGCAATGGTGCTGTGAGATTTTTGTGTCCTGCTTCTTTAAGAAGATCTTGCAAGCGTTCAATGAGCACAGTGTAATTTGGGACAAAATCTCTGCTGTATCCAGTAAGACCCAAAAATTACATCATTTCCCTCACAATGCGTGGTTTGGGGTGTGAGAGAATTGATGACCTTTATGATGGAGACACCACGGAATCATTAGATGTGATTAGCCTGCCCAAATAATGAACTCTGGGTCGACAATATTGTACCTTTTTGCGGCTTAGTTTGTAACCTTTCTGGTAAAGATGTTTCAAGAGGATCTCCGTGGCTGAAAGGACAGAGGCAGCAGCCGGGCCTGCTAATAGCAGATCATCAACATACTGCAACAACAGTGTGTCAGGGGGCTGGTACAAATCCTGCAAATGTTGACGCAGTATGTAATTAAAAATGGCTGGTGAGTCAACAAAACCTTGTGGTAGTCTGCTGTATGTGTATTGCTGTCCCTGATAGGTGAATGCAAAAAGAGGCCTGCTGTCGGCATGTAGTGGAATGCTGAAAAAAACAAAAGAAAAAATTACACCACATTAAAAAAATTGTGCTGTCGTGTGATGCTATTCAGGAGCAGATAAGGATTTGGAACAGTGTAATTCGTAGGAAGAACCACTGAGTTGACAGATCTAAGGTCATGGACCATCCTGTAGTCTGTTTTGCCAGGCTTCTCTACACGAAGAATTGGTGTGTTCCATGGGGACTGCATTAGCACTAGAACCCCTGCCTGAAGAAGACCCTGAATTGTTCCGGGTATGCCTAGCTCCTTCTCCTTTGTGAGAGCATACTGTGCTCACCATATTGGTTGAGTATTTGCTTTCAGTGAGATTTTGACTGGTGAACAGGTAATCAGACCAACATCTGCAGAGCCATCTGACCATAGAGAGGGGGGCAGAGCATCCAAAATGCACCAGAGTCTGGATGGTCAGTGTTTTCTCTGCCATGTGTTCTGTCTAACTGCAATGTTTGTGGAGTAGCCTGAATTGTGACATTGCACGAGATGCGATAGCAATCAGCAAATGGTGAGTAATGTAGGTCCCTACATTGTGTGACAACCCAGTCACCCAACCCAGCCCAACTCAATCAACTAAAGACAGTTTTTCACCACTGGTCCCAGTACCCTTTCTTCATCCCCTGCGGACACCCCCAGTGTGACATGGGGGGCAGCAGAGGGCATACAGAGGCAACAAGTCTTTGTCCAAATAGACTGCAGCAGCAACTCCTTGTGGACCCACATTTGGACTTTGCACACCAAGTCCCGTCCCCCCACCAAAGTCTCCCACTGACCATCATACAGTTCCTGATCATCATGCGAATAATTCATTGTACAGTGGAGTGGATCATGTGGGGGGTCATATGGTCAAACAGAGTCTATCCAGGGAGCCCATGCAATATATTTGTCTACCAGTTGATTTTTGTCAGGGCTTACATCATTCAACTGCAGCCACCACACAGTTACAAAAGAGGTTTGATCTTCCTCTGTGTCTGCTTTCTGTATCTGCAATTGTGAAGCATTAGGGAAGTAGACAAATCTGATTTTCATCGGAGCATAGTTCCATCTAGCAGACACACAACAGTCCCAGTGGAAGAAAAATGAATGCGTGCCCTTACTTTCAGAAGCACATCTCTTCCCAGAAGATTTACAGGACAGTCTGTTGAATACAGAAAAGAGTGAACAAAATCCAGTCCAGCCAGTGAACAGTTCAGTGGTACTGAGAAAGGGAGACATTTTGGGGTCCCAGAGATGCTAACCACTGATGTATAGTTAGTGGAAAGGGGTAGAGAAGTTGATATTGATGAAAAGTGAGCCCCTGTGTCCACCATGACTTCATAAGTTTTGTCTCCCACCGTGAGGGATAGCATTGGATAAGAAAGTGCTACTTCTTCAGTGCGGCTCTCTAGTCATTGTTGACTAGGCATCATGTTGTGATTGGGAGCAATGTGTGATTGCTGAGGCAGCTGTGTCTGCTGCGGCTGATCTGGCCACACCCCAGGTGCTGGAGTTGGGGTGGGTCCATAGTTTGTCAAGACAGTTTCTCTGCCAGTAGATGGAGCTCTACAACCACAAGCCCAATGGCCTCTTTTGCCACACCGCAGGCACATGTTACTGGGTGGGCCTGATGCTCTCATACCTCCTCTGTATGCACGTCTGCCATGCCCTCTTTGTGGTGGGCGTGCATACCACTTGGGGTGCCAACACAAAGGGCTCAGCAGGAACAGGACCAATAATAGCCTGAGGGGTTGCCACTGTAACGGCTGGAGTCTGTACAGTATTCTTTTTTTTTTTTTAATCTTTATTTACCACATCCCTAACTGCTTTTTACTGGGCTTTTACCAGCTGATTAGATAGGTCTGCTGTTTGTCTTTTACATCTTGTTTTTTTTTTTATTATTATTATATTGTTTCACATAGTGATGCACATGAGACAGCCATTCTGCCCAGGGGTGGGTATTTAAACCCACAACTGCTTCCAGAGCGGCCTAACAGATGGTGGTATTGAGGTCTGTACAACATTGTGAAATACCACCTGTGTAGTTGCATTGTTGCGAGGGATTTCCACAGTCATGTCAGTCCAAAGTGGTAAACACCTGTCCACATAGGCTCCTACTTCCTCTCCTTTTTTCATAGGAATGTCTGTTAGCTCAGCACTAGTGAGCTCTACAGGGAATATCCCTCTCATTACTGTAAAAATGTTACCACTGTGTTTTCTAAATGGAGCCTCATCAGGCTCATTTGTGGTGCCAGCCTCTTCCTCTATATTTTTGAGCATAGAGGCTGAGGTGTGTGTAGCCACTATCCTTCTGATATCTGCCAAACACAAAAGGCAGCCAACTGTGGCCTTCTGCATAGCTCTGATACACGGAGATGCTCCTGAGGTCAGTGGAGGCAATGTGCCACAAATGCCTTTGAGGTCCTTAAAGGACCATTCTGAATATTGTGCCGCCCCAGTTTCAGTAGCTATCATGGGCATGTTCCTATAATGTACACTAGGTATAGCTCCTACTTGTAAACGTGTGCGCTGTGGTGCTTTTTTGGTCAGATTCACTATCGTCGAACCATAATCATCATATGTCCACTGTTTTGATGTGCCTGTAGGTGCTTTTTTATCTGTGCAATCAGTTATTTTCCTAGGGGTGGCTCCCTCACCAGTACTTGACATGTTTCCTAGCCTAGTTAAAGTCTGGCTCAAGTGTTCATTAAACTCACGTAAATAGACGTTAACAGTGCCTCCATCTGCTTTTTGGTTTGTTGTAGGGGTGGATGTGGTAATTACTGACTTGTTAGGGGTCTTTACCTCCTCTACCTCCTGCCTGTCATAAAGGTGATCATGCTGCCCTTATGGCTCTGTAGGTGTTAGGTGATTAATAACCTGATGTACTGTGTCTGCAGCCTTTTTGCTGTCCGCTATGGTCAGCATTGGCCTCATGTGAAGTACTCCTGTTACTGCATTCACCACATGATGGTTTTCTTTAACATATGCAGCAAGAGGCATCTGTTTTGAGAGCAGGCTCATACATTCTGCATATGGACTTGACTGTGTCACACAAGAAGCTGGAAGGGCTGTTGGAGAAGATGAGACAACCTCATCATAATGAGGTTGTTTCTCACTGTCCTCCTTTTGCCTAAACAGCTGTAAGATCACCTTCCCAGAATCATTTCCAACTACCTGCCATTCTTTCAATGCAGCTACAACTTTAGGGATAAAGCACATAGCCCCTGTCTTTTTCTTCTCTATTTCCTGCAATTTGTTCTTAATTTTTTTTCCAAATTTGAGATTTTCTGCCTTAACCCTTTGAGTGTGAGATTCCGCGTGCCTCTAGTGGCAGAGCATGGTGCTGTGCCTGTCAACTGATTCTGACATCCCTTTAACTCCCCAGCTATACTGACGACTTGTACTGATTGTGCCAGTTCAGAAGGTGGCAGGCACACGTTGGAGGACTTATGGGTGACACGTAATACAACCAAGAAGAAGAAATCCTTATTTCCTTTTCCTATTTTCCTTCTTTGAGCCCAGAAAGCAAATATGGCTTCCATGCACCATCATGTACCATCACATAAAACTGCTTCATACTCAAAAATTGCTGGGGTATGCAAACGAAATTGACGTGGGGTAATCATAAGAGTATTTAGATGTGGGAGAGAGCATGAATGACTGACAGAATGAAAAATAACAACCACGATGGACGAAAACGGACTGTGCACTCCAGCGAGCGAGTCCCCTTCGCAGCCGGTAAGTGACAAATTTCTTTCTTGACATTGCACTGATTTTCTTACTCATGTACTTTCAAGATAAGATGACAACATACCCCTATACAAAAAATGGTGTCAAAAGACTGAACCATTCTTTATGTACAGTAAATATGTCCAAAGTCTGCTTTTGACTGAGTTATGTAATTCAATATACTGTAGCTGCTGCGGCATTATGCAAATTAGATGTGTAAATTCACTCCTATCTGAAATTCTGAAATTTTGGATCATATTTTTCATCTTTCTAATTGACAGTAAGCCATTATCTCTTACCACTTTAAAGTTATAGCCTTGGAAAGTTCTGACATCTGATCTGACTAGTTTCTTGAAAAAAAATCTTTACCACTGTTGACCACTAGGGGTTATGTTGCAGTTTGGCGACAGTCACACTCAAGCGGTTAACATATTTTTCCCCTTACGGAGAAATAACTTTGTATGATTATCTGCAGAATTTCTACCAGTTTGGTGGTCTGAGGCATGTTTTTTTCTGACCCTGGAAAAAATCCCTGACTCTGCATGTTCTCCACCCACTGCTGAAATTTTCTCACTTCTTTTTTTTCTATCTGACACATCTGTCTTCCTCTCAATTACCTTTTCTGTCCTCTCACATATTTCCTTCATAGTAAAAAATGGTTTTGGCAAAGCCATAGTTATCAGGTTTTCCTATACAAGTCATGGTGAGAAAGAGTTAAGATATAGTTACAGCCCTAGGGTCCAAACTTCCAGATTCCTAAATTCCTTGCTACAATTCTGGCCACATCAGGCTTCTATTTGGATCCTGTTGATATCAAGCGGGTGTGGTCAGCTCAGAATTATAGTGGAAACAGGAATGTTGGTTTCTGGTAGACCAAAAAAAAAAAATACATTACTCGGGGGATTTAACCTTTATTTTCCCAAACCACACAATGCACTGCCTTTTATTCCTGACAACCAGAAATGGGAATTGGGGATCAGAACTAGTCTCTTTCACCCTACACCACTCTTCATGTCTTAAATTGGGATATAAGAGGTTAATCACCCACACATTTATCCCCACAAAATTCACAGAGACAAGACAATGTCAACATACATAGAATACACCATATCTGCAGAAACAATTGTGTGATTGTGTGTCTTTCCCTTTGCCGCTCATTACTATGGGCTTTTTAAACCAGTCTAACTCTATAACAGAGGCTATTTACCTAGACTTCACTTCCAAAATCAAAACCATTGAAAGCATGATCTAAAGATCAATCCAACTGATTTTATCAAACTGGCCAAACACAATTACTCACTATTTGTTGGTCCTTAAATTTCTTGTATTGTGCTGTATTTCTTATAATGACACAATTCACTCACTATTTGTTCTTACTTAAGATTATCATGTTGTGTCATATATTTCTTAAATGCCCATTATGTCCATTCATATATTACTCAATCATTGTTTGCAATTGATATTCTTGTAATATATCATACTTTATTTATATATTACTCAATTGTTGTTTGTAATTGATATTTTTGTAATATATAGTACTTCTTTTCTGTATTCATACTTCTTATTCTCTATAAAAGGTGGCTTATTAATCTGACCCTAAAATGTAGCAGTAACTAGGCAGTTCAGTAATATTATCCCAAAATGCAAATGATTAAAATATTCTCTGTATGTTCTTTATTTTTGAAAAAAATGACATGAAAATCTGAAATTCCTGTTAAAAATTATAATTATCAAATTCTTAATTTCTGTAAAATTATAATTATGACAAAAATACTTATTTCTACTGAATATTGCAGACAAACCTACAGAGATTTGTTTAAAAAGGTTTCCTGCTCACCTTGTTAATATGGGCTTGCCCAGAGTGGCCTGCAATAGACAGCTGAAAGCTTTTCAACTGGGTCACCTCCAATGCCTGTCAATGGAGTGGGCCAATTGGCCAATTACATTGGCGGTCACCAGGTTGTAAAAAACTCTTTTTCTTTTTCTCTGGAAAAGTGTGTTCAAGAATTGAACAGTTAGCACAAAACAAATTACTGTAGTACTATTTCAGTACTATTTCTAGTAATAGTAATAGTAATAATACTTGTACCAGTACTATTTCACAAATTATGTGTTTTATTGAAGCATGCAGAGAATATAACAGCTGTGAGGTCTTGGTCCCAGTGCACCCTGACAGACAAGACCCTGAAAAACAATAAAATCAAGTACATATAGCTTCTGGCCTGGAGCGGTCCCCAGACTCCAACAATGGCTCTTTTCTTAAGGATTGCTGACTCCATCAGATCCCTTCTCCTCTGGAAATGGTCACCGGCCAGGTGCATCCTGTAGATGCTCCACTATTTGCTTTCAATTCTCTAATCGCAACCCTGAACCCAGGTTCACCTTTCCCCCTTATGTGTGAGTAGAAGCAGTTCTTTGTTGCCAAGCGATGGAGGGTGTGTGTGTGTGTGTGCAGAGCTATCCCACATCCTGTGATGTTAGCAGGTGTAAGCTGTGAAATCTTTTAACTGACATTTAGAGCAAGCACATTGTGTAAATAAAAGTTAATATCCTAACTTATCTAAACATTTCTATCACAACAGCATCGGTGTTAGATTTCCAATCCAGTCCGTGGCTGATCATTACACCCAGGTCTTTGTAGTCCTACACTACTTCCACATCCTCCCCCCTAATCCGCAGTGGCTGTGAAGGCATCCTTTTCTTCCTGAAGTCAATCACCATCTCTTTGGTGTTGCTGACATTCAGCCTGGGGTGATTCTGCTCGGTCTACTCCACAAATCTGTCTACCAGTGCCCTGTACTCCCTCTCCTCTCCCGCTCTTATAAACCCAACAGTAGCCAAGTCATCAGAGAATTTCTGTAGGTGGAATAACTCCGTGTTGTACTGAAAGTCAGTGGTGTATAAGGTGAAGAGAAAAGGAGAAAATATAGGCCCCTGTGGAGCTCCTATATCACTAAGCACCACATCAGACAAGATACTGCTCAGTCGGACAAACTGTAGCCTGACAGTCAGGTAGTCAGTAATCCACGAGATCCCAGAGCTGTCAACCCCATTCACCCACAGTTTCTCATCCAGCAGCAGTAGCTGGATGGTATTAAACGCACTGGAGAAATCACAGAACGTGATTCTCAGAGTGTCTACTCCACCAACCAGGTGCAGATGGGCTCATTGCAGCAGATAGATGACAGCATCTTCAACTCCTAAATTGGGCTGATATGCAAAGTGCAGAGGGCCCAGCCACATCTTCACATGTGGCCTCAGGTGGGCTAAGACCAGTCTCTCCAAGACCTTCATCACATGAGATGTGAGGGCAACTGATCGATAGTCACTCAAGTCCGATGGAGATGACTTCTTGGGGAAAGGAACATGGCAGGACATCTTCCACAGCACTGGTGCTCTCTCCAGACTCAGGATCAGGTTGTACAGGCATTTAAGTACTGGAGCTAGCTGGCTGGCACAGGTCCTCAGGATCCTGGTGGAGATGTCATCAGAGTCCCAGCCTTCCGATGACAGAGTCTCCCCAGTTGTCTCTTATTCTGGTCTGCAGTGACAGTGATGTGGGGGTAGGTGCTGATGTCCTCAGAGGACGGCGGGGGGGGGGGGGTGCACAGGTGGAGGGGGGGTGTTGTGGGGTCTTGCTGGGTTATGGGGTGATAGATGGTGAGTTGAATCTACTGAAAAACAAATTCAGCTCATCAGCTCTCTCAAGATTCCCCGATGTCTGTCTGTCCCTCACTTTACACCCAGGGATGTGTTTCATTCCCAACCAGACGTTCTTCACATTGCTTTGCTGGAGTTTATCCTCCAACTTCCTCCTGTAGTTGTCCCTACACATCTTCAGCATCTCTCTCAGTTCACGCTGTGCTCTCACCAGTTCCTCTTTGTCTCCAGACCAAAAAGCCCTCTTCTTGTTAAGAAGTGCTTTCAGGTCATTGGGGATCCATGGTTTGTTGTTGGGGAAACAGCACACGGTCTGAGCCGGCATGGTTGCGTTTTCACAGAATCTGATGTTTTCTGTGATGCAGTCAGTCATATTGTCTATGTCCACCTCATGTGGTTCACAGAGTACATCTCAGTCCATCGTCTCGAAGCAGTCCTGTTGTGCATCAGCAGCCTGCTGTCTCCACCTCCTCACAGTCTGTGTGTAAGCAGGCTGCCTTCGCTCAAGAGAAATGTACTTGGGTAATAACAGGATGAGGTTGTGATCCGATATGCCAAGTGGGGAGCTGTGGTGCTGTATGCATCTCTGACATTGGCATACAGTAGATCCAGTATTTTATTTTCTCTGGTGGGACAGTCAACAAACTGGTGGAAGTTTTGTAATGTTTTGCCAAGTGATATATGGTTAAAGTCACCTGTGATGACCATTAATGTGTCAGGGTGCTGTTCCAGTAAAGTGGCAGTAGTGGAGTTGATAGCATTACAGGCCACCACTGCGTCAGCTGACAGAGGAACGTAAACAGTAATCACAATGGCACACGTAAACTCTCGTGGCATATACAGTGTTGTGAAAAAATGTTTGCCCCTTCTTGATTTTTCTTTTTTTTTTGTATGTCTGTCACACTTAAAGGGTTTAAGTCATCAAACAAATTTAAATATTAGACAAAACACAAGTCAAAACAAAATGCAGTTTTTAAATGAATGTGTTTATTATGAAGGGGAAAAAAATCCCAACCTACATGGCTCTGTGTGAAAAAGTCCCCCCCCCCCCCCGCATTTAAACATAAATTAACTGTTGTTTATCACATTTTTGGAAAGCTCAGTTCAATTTCTCTAGCAAGACCCAGGCCTGATTACTGCCACACCTGTTCTCAATCAAGAAATCACTTAAATAGGACCTGCCTGACGATGTGAAGTAGACCAAAAGGTCCTCAAAAGCAAGACATCATGCTGTGAATCAAATAAATTTAGGCACAAATGAGAAAAAAAGTAATTGAGATCGATCAGTCTAGAAAAGGTTATGCATGGGAGAACAATGCCCAAGTGGGTGAGAGGGGGTTGAATGAAGTGTAGTGTAGATGTCATGCTGTGTATGAGGAAGTGCCTTGAACCTTGTGAAGTGTGACTTGATATAGAGAGAGGAATGCTTGATGTAACCAGTCAGTCTGTTCTTTGCTTGTGAGATGTGAGTGTGTAATAAATCGTCTGAAATGAATATGCCTCTTCATTTACACACTCCACAATAAAGCCATTTCTAATGCTTTGGGAGTCCAGCGAGCCACAGTGAGAGCCATTATCCACAAATGTCGAAAACATGGAACAGTGGTGAACCTTCCCAGGAGTGGCCAGCCAACCAGAATTACCCCATGAGTGCAGCAATGACTCATCCAAGAGGTCACAAAAGACCCCACAAAAATTTCCAAAGAACTGCAGGCCTCATTTGACTCAGTTAAGGTCAATGTTCATGACTCCACCATAAGAAAGAGACTGGGCAAAAATGGCCTGCATGGCATAGGTCCAAGACGAAGACCACTGTTGAGCAAGAAGAACATAAAGGCTTGTCTCAGTTTTGCTCGAAAACATATTGATGATCTCCAAGACTGTTGGGAAAATACTCTGTGGACTGACGAGACAAAAGTTGAATTTTCTGGATGGTGTGTGTCCCATTACATCCAGCGTAAAAGTAACACAGCATTTCAGAAAAGAAACATCATACCAACAGTAAAATATTGTGGTGGTAGCGTGATGATCTGGGGCTGTTTTGCTGCGTCAGGACCTGGAAGATTTGGTGTGGTAAATGGAACCACAAACTCTGCTGTCAACCAAAAAATCCTGAAGAAGAATGTCCGGCTGTCTGTTGGTGGTCTCAAGCTGAAGTGCACTTGGTTTCTGCAGCAGGGCAATGATCCAAAACACACCATCAAGTCCACCTCTTAATGGCTTAAGAACAACAAAATGAAAACTTTGGAGTGACCTAGTCAAAGTCTTAACCTGAATCCGATTGAGATTCTGTGGCATGACTTTAAAAAGGTGGTTCATGCTTGAAAATCCTCCAATGTGGCTGAATTACAACAATTCTGCAAAGATGACCTTGGATTGCTGAATAAATGGGAACATCGCCTGAAAGTATCATTGCATGTCTGTCACTGGAGTTAAACTGTGGAACCGTTGCTCTGAAAATATTAAAACATGTTCAACTCTGAAGCAATTCAAAAAATTGTACAAAGACGAGAAAATCTCCCAGTATCTCACTGAAAATGCTGGGAGATAAATTTGTAATAACACAACTGTTTTTTTTTTTTTTTTTTTTTTTTTTTTTGTCTACTTGTTCAATTTGATTTTCTTTGTTGATTTTGGGTAAGAATTAAATTTTTATGTTATTGATTTTAAAATTGTAACGTGGTAGGCACTATATAAGCATTAGCTTCAGCCTACACCCTTTCGGTTGTTCTTTTGTGTGTTCTTATTGTATTGTATGAGTTTATTATTATTATTATTATTATTATTATTATTATTATTATTATTATTATTATTATTATTATCATCATTATTATTATTATTACCGAATAAAAATAAATTCATTCATTCATTCAAAGTAAATGCAATGCTTGGAGTTTCTTTGGAAGTGTGTCAAAAACAGGTCTCCTCCTGTCACCCTGCAAGTGGCTAAATGCCAATAGTCAACACAGTTCTTTCTGTTTTATCATTATACAGGTTGATTGCTGTACATGGCTGAATATTAAAAAAAAAAAAAAAAAACACACAGAAACACATCACCCTCAAATGACTGCATAACCTAAACTACAGTATTTAAACAAAATAAAAAAAAAAATCTATTTTTGTGTTAGCATACAACTGGTTTGTTGTGGTTTATTTATTTCAAAGTTGCCTATTTTCCCCAAATATGAGAGGGATTTAAACATCGGCCTGAAGAGTTTTATTTTCTGTTACAGGTGCAATGGGTAATATTTTCTGTAATCTAAACTATGAAATTTAATACATGATAAAATCATTGCATGGTATCCATTGTTATATAAAAATTTTCTGTAGAAATCTTGTTTGTTGTATTGTAAGATTATTTTTTTATACACAGGAAAAGGGACCTTCACTATGTGCATGGCCATCTTGGGTCACTGTAATGTCTGTCCAAGTTTTTATGCATAACTCAGCTCAAAAAAACTTTTGTAGGCTATTGTAAAAGTTTAATAAGGGGAAAAAGCAGTATGAATGAAAATATTTTCATTTTGATACCCGACACCTGGATTACACTAGATTACACACAGACTGCATTATTCAACATTTTTTTCAGAAGACTCTGGCTTTTTCATTTGTTGTGACACATAAAAGAAAAGTTCCATCAGTTTTCTTTACTGTTGTAATATGAATTAATAAATGCTACATAAACTGCATTTCATGTATATTCATTGATATATACTGTATATATAAAATTATATAAGCAGCCTTGTGGCGGCATGATATAATAAGGAGCGAACTGAGAGTTTTTGACGGTGTTTATTAATCATACCGCCATCACGAGAACTCACTCCGGCACCGTGCATGCGTGCCAGAGTGAGCCCGGAGGCTCTCCAGCAGATAGGCAATGCATGCAGTAAGATGAGCAGTGACAACAGGAAGCATGAACGTTTGCATTTGAGTCATACATATCAACAGCAGGCAGGAAGAAGCTAGACAAAGAGCGGCTGCCTATTGATCTCAATACACACATCTCATTGTTCTGCTAATTGCCCCAGCTGAGCGCTCTGCTTGTCCGTGGCTGTTGTGGGGGTTACCCATACACTCCCCCCCAGAGGGCTCAGCGGGAAGCTGAGGCCTCGATTGTCCGGCTTTGGGAGCAAGCTGCGGGGGAAGCTCGCTGCAGGCGGCGGTGGCGGTGGAGGGAGGGGGGGTGGGGGTAGCAAGTGCCGGCCTGGGACGGCGAAATTGTCTGGGCCGCGCAAAAATTGCCTGTGGATCCGCGATGTTGAGGGGCTATCCCATTGAGCGTGCGGAGGTCCACAGCAGCTGTAAGAAGAAAAAATAGTCACTGACTCCTCTCGCGGCCATGAAGAAAAAAGGAGCTGCAAGGCTGCGTAGCGGCTGTGAGAGAAAAGGAGCTGCAGCAGTGTGAGGGACTTGGTGTGTTGGCTTTAGGTGCACGCGCACAGCCTTAAAGTCTTCGGGGACAGCTGACAGCTGAATTCCCTTGTGCGCCGTGGCTGAGACCATTACAAAATCCTGTGAGCGAGCTGCGTGCATGCTTCAGGTGTGAGAGCAGCCCTGAAGGTTCTGTGTGCAGCGGCGAAGGACGATGGCGGTCTGTGTGGAGCCGGTATTGTCCCGTGCGTGGTGCGCTGTCCTCATAACCCCCCGGTGTGCGTGCAGGGTCCGGTGCATGGCAGGACTGCTGTAGAGGCAAGTCAGGGTCAGGGAGCTTGCTGGAGATCAGCGTCGTCGGTGCCGATGGTCATCCCTGTAAGCTGTTGCGTCGTTCGCTGTGTCGGGTCATGGTGCGTTCAGGTCCATGCGCTGCGTTCTCCGTCGGCCCTGGAGGTCGCCGTCGTGGAGAGAGGATGAGGTGCATGCGCTCTCGTGTGGAGGAGCTGTGAGAGCGGCCGGTCCCAGCGTGGATGTGCAGATCTCAGGCGTGCAGATCTCACCATGAAGCTTTCTGCAGCTTTCCCGGTCGTGGGTGATTTCCGGAGAGTTTCGCCTGATGGTGGCTCTGCGTCGAGGTCTCCCCGTAGCAGAAGGGAGGGCAGATCATTTGTGTCAGGCTGCTGCGTTCGCTTGTCGTCGGAGAGTCACCGCCGGGGGCTGCCAGCGTGTTCTTTCTCGGGGTCACCAATGTGGCGGCACGAATTAATAAAGAGCGAACTGAGAGTTTTTGAGGGTGTTTATTAATCATACCGCCATCACGAGAACTCACTCCGGCACCGTGCATGCGTGCCAGAGTGAGCCCGGAGGCTCTCCAGCAGATAGGCAATGCGTGCAATAAGATGAGCAGTGAGAACAGGAAGCATGAACGTTTGCATTTGAGTCATACATATCAACAGCAGGCAGGAAGAAGCTAGACAAAGAGCAGCTGCCTATTGATCTCAATACACACATCTCATTGTTCTGCTAATTTCCCCAGCTGAGCGCTCTGCTTGTCCGTGGCTGTTGTGGGGGTTATCCATAGCCTAATCAATATTTTAATGGTCAAATAGATGTTGTGACTCTCAGCTAATTCTGTTTTAGTCAGCAAGGGGCTAAAAGGCTCTTTGTTTGATAAAGGTAGCAGACCCCTGGGCTAGAGAGATGCTCCCAGGAGGCGACACCTTCTCCTCAAACACAGTGCAGCATCAACATCTCCTCAAACCAATACAGAAGATCACTTTCCTCCATTCTACAGGGATTTCACTTTTCTCCTTCTACAGGAAAATCACTTTTTCTTCATTCTACAGGGATATCACTTGTTTTCATATTAACTACCCTCACTCAAGGACCGATCAAGGATGTTTTTCCAAGGACCCCATTGTAAACAGTTGCCTCTTGCAGAGATGGTAAGGATCAGAATTTGCTTTTAAAGGCTTAAAGGAACCATAAAAACTCGAGTCCAGATCCCCAACCTGGACAGTTCATGTGGATAGCATCCACCCTACAGGAATCTAATGCTCTTAAAAGGTCATAAACTTCTTCACCAGACAATATCATGACTTTCGACATATACCTGATCCCCTGTTCAAATATCATGGACCTAAAGAAATTATCTACAGCTCGACAGTACCTCCTAGTGGATACCTACGGAATGTGTTTCATTATGTATAATTTGACTGTCATTTCTTACTAAGCATTAATGTCCTTTCAGCTTATCATCTCCCCAGATCCTAAGGACACTGAAAATCATCCTTTTGATCACCGACCATGGTTTGCAGTACTTCATTAATATTTGATCTAAATATGAGTGCATGTATTATAAACATGTATAAGGAATGGTATGTTCATGAGTGTTAGTCAAACGAATGCAACATTAGTAGTAATGGTATAAATGCATGATCACTGAATATTAGACAAGTCATTTAATTTAGTTAGATCTTATATTGAGCACCTAATTTTATAAGAACTTAATGAGTATTAATTCTTCTCTGCATTTTCATGGGATGGTGCCCTCATTCGATTGGTTGCTCCCAAACAAAGAAATGTTTTCACAATGGATGGTGGCCAGTTCAAACTCCTTTTTATAAAGTTGATTGGTCTGTCTTGCGACTGGTCCATGTTTTATGACTCAACAGCTCAGTTAAAAGGAGTGAGGGCCCTGCATGTTAGAATAAGATTGAGAATAGAAATAAAAGAGAATAAGACAGAATAAGACAGAATAAGACATAATAAGATGGAATAAGACAGACAAAGAATAAGTGGATTGAGAACTAGGAAAAAAAATGAAAGACGTGTAGAAGTCTGGATAGATCAGGAACTAGATTAAGATTAAAGAAGCAGAATAGCGATCTAGATCTCAGAGGAAAGTTTTATCCCACCTTTTCAAGGTTCCGTGTAGTTTTCTTTTATCTAAATTGTTCTGTGTGAAGTTTGTCAAATCCTGCGTTAGTTTTCTCATTTTTCTGGTTACTGAGGAGAAACCATCTTTTTCTTACGAGCTCGCCTTAAATAGATAGTCAAACTCTTTTTTTTTCCTTCACCTCAGAAGCCATTCTTATCCTAGTAAGTGTTTTTCTCAGATTTTCTGACTTTTCACATCGTTAAAGTGGACCTTTAATTTTCCTGATTTAAAGTGAACAGAGATTGTGTTTTTGGACTATCTTTCCGGCCTCATACCCGCCTGACTGAAAAGTTTCTCCTTCAGTTTTTTTTTGGTCTATCCCGCGGCAGAGACCTCACCAATTCGGTTGGACTTGTTGCCTAAGGACTTTTCACGCTGTTCTGGGACAATTCTTCACTGCTACCACGATCCTGTACGAGCCCCCAGCTGGGCCTGCATTTCTTACGGCTGTGAGAAAGCATAGCAGCACTTGCTTTCTCCCAATGTCCCGACTTCAAACTCAGCCGGTACCGACCCACTGAAAACGTGACCTACAGCTGTTCGTGAGAATCCCCATTTTCCTATCTGCTGGATTAAACGTGATGTCCCAACGTTCAAATTGTGATTGGACATAACCAGTGTTTCATGGTACAATTAGTCTCTCAGCCACAGGATAAAGCTATAAACTGAAGGAAGACTCTTAGTCATTTTTTTAAGTAACTTCCCCTCATTTTTGTAGCTTAATTCAGAAGTTCATTTTTAGATAATCGCCTTATGAATTTTCCCCATAAAATTGTGTTCTGTTTTGTTAGAAATTTAAGCCTTCATTTACCGTTGAAACGTAAGTCTGGTTTCTCCTTGGTTCTACAAAAGTTTAACACTAGATTTTATGTTCAGGAATCCAATAACAGTTGATGTGATATCGGACGCCTGTTATCATTTGACTCTGTTTAGCCATCATTTTAATGCCATATCATGTAACCTGAATGAGTTTAATAAAATGGTGAATGAGAGAAGTTGAAGCATTTTCCTTTCGCATATATGTGTTTCTTAGATCATGGCAGGAGAAGAACTCCCTTAAATTTTGAGACTGATCCATTAAGTAATTGAAGGTATAAAATTAATTAAAACTAAGTTTAATATAAGTGACCGTTAGGATTGGTGCCCCTTTTACGAGTGCTTATTTATTTTATTTAGCAAGTGCAGGAGTGACGGTTTAATGCTGTCCCCTTTCACACCCACTATTAAATAAAATAAATAATTCCTGTACCTTATTATAATATTTTATTAAATATTCCTACATATATTTTTGTGCCGCGTGTGAGGCTGTGTAACTAAGAAACATATATGCAAAAGGAAAAATCATTGAGGCATAAGCTGTTTTTTTTTCTCTCTTCAAATATTGATCCATTTTATTCGGTGAACCTGTGTGTTAATTGGGAGAGAGAGGCTGCAGCTGCAGGCCTGCATCTCCCTCTCTGTGTGTGTTTGTTTACTCCACCTCCTGCTGAGGTGTCTGTTTGCTAATAGCTGCAAAAAGGGGGGGGGGGGGCTGAGTCGTCCACTGTCTAAGGAACGAAAGAGCTATGTTGATGCATGCAAGAAATTTAAGCATCATTATATGTGGGATTAAGAAAGTAAAGGCCTAGAGTGACAGCAACGTGAAGAAAACCGTTCTGTCCCAAGCCAGTTTAACCTGCCGGCGATTATCCTGAAAGGACTCATTAAATTGGCCAGTTCTGTAATTACCCAAGCGTGGTGATATTAGATTAAGCTGGACGCAGTTTGATCTGGTCACTCAATAAACCGTTGGGGAAGTAGCGCTAAACTATACCCGGAATTAAAGGGGTAACATTATTTGTGCAAGTTGGAGATTAAAACTCCCATTCTGATAAAGCAAGGCATGGAGTTGTCGATAAGACTTGCGCCCGCATCCACGCATCACGTACACATGCACAGTTGCACGCGTGACCGACAGGCGTGCACAGAAAAACTGCGCATGAGCAGAGTAAGCGTGCAGAAGCCATTTTGAAGGCGCTAAGAGGGAGTCACCCTAGCCGCCATTTTGAGTGAGACCGGTAGACCCGCCCAGAGTGATGTCACCAGTGGCTCCTCCTCTTGCGAGGGCAGAGATAACTGCCCCCATCTTGTGGTCAACTATAGGAGTTGCAGTTCTTGCATGAATGCACACTCGGATTAAAGCAAAGCGAATCTATTAAGCTGATTTATAATCAAACAGAGCTTCCAAATTAACTTCAAATCAATGTGAATTATCCGGAACAACCTAAATTTAAACCCAATTCAAAGTTTTATGCCAAAAACAAAAGAAAAAAGCAACTTGTGGGGTTAAAGTTTGTTGTCATTGGTGGAAGAGCTTTTGACTGCATATATACACAGTGAAAGAACATAAAAGCATAGACTTTGTATTTACTCACGTATGTTAACCACATATTTTAATCTTTTTAGTAAAAAGCATATATTTACACACCTTACGCTAAAATCTGCAAACTTTCGAAGCCATATATATGTTTTTTGTTTTTAAATATCACTTTGTGTGATTTCTTTCACAGGAAGCCGTTCAACTTAGGGATTCAAATAAATGACAATGTTTATTTAGACTCAAGTTAATGTTAATCATGTGCATGTTGGTAAAGGATTTAGTGATTTCCTAAACATTTAACCAAAATTTTCCAAAGTTAGGAAACCACATTCAACAATTAACACTTGAAAGCTTTAGCTTTTTACAGTCAGTGTGTTGCTTTTGATCCATGTTTCCTCCCCAGGAGAAGGAAAACACTTAACCAACTCACTATTCCTCACAACGATTTGAAATAAGTCAAAAGGTGAAAACTTTGATTAGTCTGTAAAACATTTTTTTCTTTAACCTTTTGAACTCTGTTCAACTTCCCTAAAAACGCCTAAAAATAACATGCCCAAAGTAAATCAAAAGCTGTTCTTCAACCCTTTGCAGAATCTTCATGGGGTTAGTCTCATTTAAAAGAAAACACTCTGAATTTTTTGGCAAAACAGTCATAATTTCTCTCAGTGCTCCTACCACTGAGTAACAAGAAAGTTCGCCTGGGTGTTTTTTTAGATACAGATGCTTGCAAATAACATACAGCTTTCAGATATTGGCTGGAAAACACAACAGAAATGTAGAACCAAGTGTTTTGTTTTCAAGCTCAGGTCAAAATTTTGTAAAAATTCCACAAAAAATGAATATATTACACAGCTTTTTTCTCAGGTTGTAACAACGCTGTGTCTGTACTGGAAGACTGGAAATACAGCTTTTTTTTTCAGTGTGCACTGAGACACACTAAGATGCAGAGACGTGACCGCCCGCGGAATTCACAGAGTTCAAGGGGTTAAGTAATCATTAACTTTAATCCTAAGGAAGCCTTAGTGACAATACGCAAAGACAACTCATTTGTTTCCTAATTTGTAAATATTAGAACATTTAAAGGCTTTAAATGAAGATAAGCTTTAACAAATAAAACAAAGCCAATTCTAACTTTAAAACAAAGTGAAGACTTATAACTCTAAAGCCTTAAAGCATTTAACCTTTTCTATTTTTGTTGCTTTCTTTTTGTAAATAAAAACATTACTTTCAAGTGAGATTCAATGAAAATTCACAACCTAGTTGACGACTATTCCAAAACTACTCTTTGATAACTGAACTGAAAGAAGTCAATCCACACAATTTTTTTTGTTTGTCTTGTGAAATACAAATCAAAATACAATGTCAACAAATAAATTAACACATATTCCACATTTCTGAAGAATTCCATAATATTTACTTTCCTTCTTACAAGCCTGTAAGTTGAAACAAACTCCAAAAAGAAGATTGTAACCACCCTCACTACAAAACTACACTCAAGGTTAACTCTTGACTCACAACTTTAGCTATAATCAACGAATTGATTTCAAGCTAAGCATTACACAAACGGTCACACATGTCGAGTCCACTTGACGAATTGAATGACCTTCAAGTAACATTAGAAGAGTTGGCTTCCGACCTTATACCCAGTTTCTCCAAACAAGTTCAGGATACCCCACCCAAAGATTTGAAGCAAATCACGAAAAAAAACTTTTGGATGAATGTGAAACTAACCCACCGAAAGCAAAGGAAATCCCCGGTGTGTTAGGAAAGTTTGCACTAGCATTAGTTGCAAGTCTAAAACGAGCTGAAACCCAAGTACTCTATGCCGAAAAGAAACTGGTGAAACAACAAACAACCATCCTTTCTCTTCAGGAAGAGAAAAAATAACTTATAAAAAAGCAGGGACAAGCTCGCATAGAGCAAAAAGATACCCAAGCTACTCTTGATCAGACGTTGCTAAATCTGGAACAAGCAAAGGAAGAAAAGCAACGACTAGAAGGCGACAATACCTCACTTCAGCAAGTAAATGAGGAATTGAGAACCGCCCTGCTTCACAAAGAGAGCCAACTCAAGGAAGTTGAAGGTCAATTGGATGAAATAAACTCCGACTATGGGAAATGTAAACTGCTCCTACAAGAAACACAACAAGGTCTTCAGGACATCAAAGAAGAGCTGGAAGACTATCGCAAACGAAGGGATCCGAGACCAGAAGCCATGAACAGGCCGGTTCCCTTGACAAAGGGGGGCATCCTCTCATGGGATGGGGGCTCCCCAGTGCATGCTTACCTGACCCATTCGACGGACCTGAATGGCAATGCGAAAGACATTTGCAAATCCCATCCGATGGAGATCTCAATAAGATCGCTTGCCACATTACAAAATTTGACCCCTCAACCAGTGGGTCACCTGATTACAGGGCTTATTTGCAAGACATCGACTACTACTTGCGTAAATACCCTGATGCTATGGTTGACAATCACATTTATTTGATCAAGTTGACATCCAACAGGTCGGTATCAAAATTTATAGATTGGCAACCATTTGACATCAAGATGAACCACCGGAAACTCTACGAAGCCATTGAAAAGGAGTTCTCCGATGACTGCCTACAGTCAGGGCTAGTGACAGCCCTAGCTGTGAAACAGGGTCACTTAGAGCCCCCACAGGCATACTACCAGTGACTCCTGCGTGCATATTTCGAATCTCAAAACACGCCCGAGATGGAAGAAGACCACAATTTCAAGGCTCTTTTCATTCAGAATCTCTATCCCACGGTTGGACTCCACCTTGGAGTCACGGCTAACCCAAAGTCAAACTCGATAAACCAGCTAAGAGAGTTCGCACATTACGCATTCCAGAAATAGCGACAAAGCAATCAGAAGCATACCGAGCCTACTGCGGTGTTAGCTGTCAACACCACATCAGACACCCTGGACCTAGAGGGTGCCCCAAGGCCAGCCCCTGTTCCAGCACCTCAGTCACAAACAAAACAACTGCAACCCTCTAGTCAAGATAAGTCGAGACATGACCCGGAAAAATTTTTGACACCAAGCTCCAAGCCAACATTACCAAAGCCTGACTACCGTCGGAGGATAAGCCCACCAGGTAAGTCATGAGAATATGGTACGGATACCCGGGATGACTGACATTGATTTTGAGACTCGCGTAACCGCGGAAGATGGTCACCTCCCTCGTACCACCAGAAAAACTTTGAAATGGAAGCAAGACCTCCCTCTGGTAAGTTTAGCACCAAACCCTGGGAGAAGAAAGAAAAGCCCATTTTCAGCTGAGAAGACCTGGAAACTCTCCAACGTATACTTGATGAACTGAAGAGGGAAAAAGAGGCAAAAGAGGACAAGAAGCCAGATGTCCTAGCCATAAATATTGTGACCACCCCAAACGATCCTTCAGGGTTGCCACAACTCAACCCTGAGGAATCTCCTACTACAAAGGGGAAGGATACCGAAGACACAACCAAGCATCCTCCACCCAAAACTAGGGAGGAGCTCCAAAATGCAATGCCACCCAGTGCCATTTTGGTAGTCCAGCTACCTGGGAAGCCTTACTCGCCCAAAACAGGTGACTCCTTAATCTGCGTCGAACCACCGGTCCAACAATTTCTGTGTGATTTGACCTAAAGGGGAGGTTGCACGAAAATTTTTCCTCTCGTTGACCCTGGAAGATGTGATGACACACAAAGCCCTACTGGATACCGCAGCGGACATCACACTCATGTCACGGGACCTTTTTGAACACCTATGTGTCGCTGCTACCCATGCGCACAAAGACTTGAAACTAAGACCTTGCTCCTTAGCTATTCAACCTTATGCACCCTCAAACACAACTGTGTCACAAGTCATTGATAAAAATCTCCATTGGGTCCATGACATTGATCCATCCAGTCTATGTGTCCAATCTCAACTCAATTCCATTGCTGATAGGCAAGGATCTATTTAATCGCTTTGAGCCTCTGATAGACTTCAAGAATATCAAGCTATGGGTTCAAGTTCAACAACCTCTCCCAACCACTCTACCTGAAGCAACCAGATCACAGTGCTACACTCTTGACACCATGGATGTTCCAGGAGTCAATCCACTCGCACTGCTGACCCAACAAAGTTTGGCGGAACGTGACCTTGGGGACCGGGCTGAAACAGGCGCCCTTTCCCATGTCACCACATCCGACACCCCAACTTTAAATGAACACAGTTCATTCCTTTGCACCCTAAAACCTGGGGAAGCCGACAAAGAGTACTGCCCCCAAGTGGTCAAAGGACTAGTTATCCAAAGCTCCCACGTAGAAGACGTGGTACTGACTCTCTGGGCTGATAAATCCGTGATCAGCAAGACACTTTTCGGCTCTCTGCACGAGAAATACGCTGACCTTATGGTCACTAACAAGTCTTTTCGTTTCCCTGCTGGGACCAAATCAAACAAAACATTGGTCGCCACAAGTATCTGCGCCCTCCACCTTCAGTGGAACCACAGACTGCTAATTCATCCTTTCTTGGTCGTTCCCGACCTGCCACATGCAGTCTACATTGGCAGTGATCTTCTTGTGAGACTCGGAATCCAGGTTGATACCATAAACAATGTTTTATGGTCTCTCACCCCAGTCCGAGACGTTCACTCTACACCAGATCTCGACACTCTAAAGTCAGGCCAGACCATCCCTGAGGCCTGCCAGGTACTGAACACTCAACATTGTCTCATACCTGCTAATATCACGTGCTACCCAGTCCAACTATGCATTCACACCGGGCAGAAACTCATGCATCCACAAGCATTTTTCCAACCGGCTCCTTTGCTTGACGAACTAGGCTTAACTCTGGAGGCCACGCCCCTTCTAAGCCTAGAATACAGAACCTCCACGTTGCCGGTAAACAATCCCACGGCAGAGACCATCGTCCTGCCCAAGGCCACACCTCTCGGCTGGCTCATCACCACGGATTTCCACGATTTTGAACTGACTGTTCCTGTACTAGGCGGCCTCCCTGATTCTCTTTGGGCTGACTCTCTTGAACCTACAGTCATTTACACTAAGCCTTCTAAGGCCATCGCTCTTGTGTCAATGCCAACCCCTAACAAAGAGTCAGTGGGACGAATTGACTTGACCAACAATGACCAAATGCTTGTCCAAGCCATTGAACTCCTTCCATCGGCGTCCAATCAGCAGACCAATGACAATCCCAGCGATGCTCCACCGAAATCGGTCCTCACTATCACTGAAGAAATTGCACAGGTGGTAGCTGATGCTGATGCCCTAATCTCTGATGAAGAACATGAAAAACTTCACCAGGTTCTTCTTAAGTATGAACAATCCTTCTCCAAAGACTCCTTGGACTGTGGACTAACCACAATCAACTCAGTATGCATTCCTGCACCACCTGACGCTCCTCCCACCTACGTCAGGCAGTACAAGATTCCATTGGCCTCGTACGGCCCAGTACAAGAAATAATCGATGACCTGCTGGACTGTGGCATAATCAGGCCATGCAACAGTACCTACTCGCCCCCCCCCCCCTTGTGGCCTGTCCTAAAGCCCAATGGTAAGTGGTGACTCACCATTGATTACAGGAAATTGAACACTCAAGTTCCTCTCTCTAGGTGGCCTATGACTCAACTGGAGCAAGAACTCCCTAGAATCAAAGATGCCAAATACTTCTCAACACTGGGCATTGCTTCTGGTTTCTGGACTATTCCTGTCCAAACTGAAGACCAACACAAACTGGCCTTCACATTCGCGATTCGCCAATATACATTCACCCGATGCTCTTTCGGTTATGCCAACTCTCCTGCAGAGTTCAACATTTTCTTGAACAAAGCATGTCCAGATGCACGAGACAGAGGTAACCTCATCTATGTTGACGACATTCTCATTCAGAGTCCAACTCTGGACACCCACCTCACTGAAATTGACCATGTCCTTGGCCAGCTCACACGAGCAGGAGCCAAAATTTCTCTCTCCAAGTGCCAATGGTACAAAACCAAAGTCAACTATGTTGGTCTCTTGGTAGGATCCAAAGGGGTCCTACCACAAACGGCACAAATTCAAGGTGTCTTAAACATCAAGGCTCCTACTAACATCTCCGAACTCCGGAGCTTCCTAGGGGTATGCAACTACTCCCGTCAGTTCATTGAGGATTATGCAGACTTGGAAAAACCCCTTACAGACCACTTACGAAAGGACACCCCTTTCATTTGGTCTGAGGCTCAAGAAGAGGCTATGCTAGCGTTGAAGCAAAAGTTATGTACAGCAACATGTTTGGCCTATCCCAACTGCGACCAGCCATTCTTCCTACAAGTGGGGTTCTCTGCCAACTGCTTAAGCACCGGATTATACCAAATCTACGACCACGTCAAACGAGTTGTGGCCAATGCCAGCAAAACCCTCTCTGGTCCGGAACTGAAATACTTGGACTGCGAAAAAGCCCTTCTGGCCACTATATGGGCAGTCAAACATTTCTCCAACTATGTGGGAGGCCAGAGAATCACAGTTGAGACTCACCACCAACCAGTGGTCTTCCTTAACAGTCAACGCATCAGAGAAGGCGTTGTAACAAATGCCAGAATAGCCTCCTGGTTGATGGCTCTACAAAGCTTTGACGTAGAGGTCCGCTACGCACAGAAGTTGAGAAGCCCTCTCGGCACAGACTTGGCTGCCTGCCAATGGTGCTCTGAGGACACTCCAGGACCATCCATTCATGCAGAACCACCTACAGTCACTGAAGACCCGAATCATCACTACTTCGACCAAAACATCTGTCAAGATATGGTCACCGCTTATGTTGATGGTTGTTCTTTCCGCCATGAAACTCACATCCATGCTGGTGTGGGAGTGGCATGGTTGAACAATCAGTCTTGTGCACCCCACAACTATCAACTGGGTTCCCAATCATCCCAGTATGTGGAAATTGCAGGTGTGCTCATTACACTGCAACTTGCCGTAGACCATGGCATTTGCAAATTTGTCATCTGCACTGACTCCAACTACGCACGCCTCAGTTTCACTTGTCATTTAGCACTCTGGAAGTCCAAAGGTTTTTTACCCTCCAACCGCAAACCGGATAAACATCAAGACCTTTTCAAGGCATGTGATCACCTGGTCACCTCCAACAACCTCCAGGTGTACTGGAAAAAGGTCAGAGGTCACTCGCACACACCAGGTCAGGACAAAGAATGGAATGGCCTTGTGGACTCACTTGCAAAACAAGGAACCATACAAGGCATGCCCTGGTCCTTTGTTTCTGCTCAGGTGCCGACTTCATAGTCCACCCACCCACCCCTACAGTCTGCGCGATCACTAGGGCCCAGAGGAACAGGGCCAAGATCCGACACAAACCACAGGTCCCCTCACGGTTGACCCTGTTTTCACTGATGCTGACCTTATCTCTCTTCAAACCCTTGACCCTGCAATTCATAAAATGATACAATATTTCTTGGATCCTGCACTCAATGCACCATCCGACTCGGATCTCACTGACACTCCAGACTTAAAACCACTTTTTGCCGCACGACCTGCAGCTGCGCAATGACATTCTAGTTCATGTTTCCGATGAACTCCCTGCACCTGCACTTGTGGTCCCTCATAACCACAGGGGGGTGGTGATTGTTCATGCCCACGATCTCCCAACTGCAGGACACAAAGGCGTCAAAGTGACGTACAACACGCTCAAACAAGTGGCATATTGGCCATACATGCGAAAAGTTGTAGTGGACTACATCAAGGGATGTCTCGTATGTTGCCAGTCTCAACCAACCAACCCGATTCACCGAGCACCCCTACAGAAAAGAGGCATTTCATTCCCATGGTCTGACCTCCAAATTGACTGGGTAGGTCCCCTTCCATGGTCAGCCAGAGGAAACAAATACTTCCTCACAGTCACATGTTCTTTCGCCAAATGGGTCGAGTGCTTGCCTACTCCTAATGACACGGTAGAAACCATGGCCTACTTGTTGATGAACCATGTATTCTCTAGATTCAGTCTGCCAAGCCGAATCAACTCTTACCGCGGCACTCGTTTCACCGCCAAAGTCATGCAATAACTGTGGGAAACCTTGGGAGTTAAAGCTAACTTCCATATTAGCCACCACCCACAATCCTCCCGACAGGTTGAGAGAACCCACCAAACTGTGATCAACATACTGAAGAAGTATGTTTCATCACACCAAAAAGACTGGGATGTAAAACTTCCGCTGGTCTTAATGGCCATCCGAGCCACACCCCATGAAGCTACTGGGGTGTCACCTTTTGAAATGATGACAGGCTGGCAAATGACTTTGCCCCTGTATTTACTCTACCAACCGGGAGAGGCCAGTGTTGCCACAGCTTACACTACTCACCAGTACATGACTGACCTGACCAAACATCTCCAACAGACTTTTGCCTTTGCCCAAAAACATTTGGACCGATCAGCTGAAGGATGCAAAGCCTACTACGACCAGAAAGCCTCACAGGATGAACTCCAAGTGGGAGACAAGGTTTTCTATTACGCTTCCATTCCTCAGACAGGACAGACCAACACACAAGCAGAAAAACTCGCTCGGAAGTTCCTCCCCATGTGGACAGGTCCACACACGATCACAGATAAACCCTCTCCAGTCGTTTACCAAATCAAAATAAGCAAAGGTCGCCAGGACCCCATCTCCAAATGGGTCCATCATAATCAAATCAAAGTTTACAAAAACCCCATAGGACTCGTCAGGGACAACACTGTTCCATTAAGTCATTAAAAAAAACCTAATATCTTGTTTGCACCCAGTAGATAACTGTTAGCTAACTATCAGCCTCAGGTATACTCAATCGCATTTCTCTCCCTCAATCAGGTAACTGCATTAAACCTTCAAAGGGAAAAGTTAACCCAAACTAAATGACTTCCTTAAAATCTAACTTCAAAAGATCCTGCAAAGTTTCATTCAGTGTCATCAACTTACAATTTCAAAATAGTACACACAAAACCTCCAATATCACTAGCTTAAGTCAATAATCACAAAACCCACTAAAGGTGATAAAACACTAAAAGCCAAGAGCTCAGTCTCTAACAAAGTTGTTCCACCTCTGAGAATAATTTTCACCTACCACTCAGGTACCTTAAGAAAAGAAAACCGACAAGAAGCTCAAGATTAAAATCATTCACTTCCATTTGTTTGCCAGGACGATGGCCCTCCTATTTTTCAGTTTATCCCTCCACCTAGCACTTTCACCTACTTTTGCCCAGTTAGAACTGGACAGAGCCCAAACAAAAAGTCAACAATCCTTAGGTAGATTCTTAACCACAGCCTCATCATTAGGGCCCATTGCAAGCCTTAGCACTTCTACTGTTAAATCGGTCAACACCGCTACACCGAAACGCCAGGTAGTTGAACCACCAACCATTACCAAAACTTTGCAAGATACTGTATTGGTTTTGAATGTTTGCTCCAAAGCCTCACTCAAACTCAACAAGGTCTTGGATTTGTCGCTCTTCATCTTAGAGGTTGACCATGTTCACACACACACCTAATGTCTTTGTTCCTTCAAAAGGTAGCTAGAAACATTAGCTTTTCAGCTAACACTTTAACAATGAACCTGCCTTCACCTCTTCTTGCCCCTGTTTCAGATGTTACAAACTTACTCCTCATTGCCACTCAAAGAACAATGATGACCTTCCATGTTCGTTCAGTCTTCCAGAACAAAGGTCTCAAACACCCTCTGAGTAAGACCTCGGTGGAACCATGGTTTAGTCCAGCTAAACCAATTCAATTCGAACCTCCTTGAGTTACCTCAATATTGTTTAACCTAAACATCTACCTCAAATAAGCAATATTTTTTTTTGTTTTGCATTCTTCGTTTTGATCTTTACTTTTAGAATTTTTGAAGTTATATGCATGCTTATAAACAAACATATGTCTATATATAGTTCTCGCACTCCATTTTGATTTTTGTGCCCAATTCAAACTATTTTTTGAACAATTATAATAGCTGTTTCATCATAAACCAAAACACCTACCTCAGGGATGTAAAACTACGCACTTTGTATCTTCTTACTTTTGTAACCAGAATTTTTGAGTCATTTCAAGACATATACCTTAGCTTACTACTCTTAGTCAATGTTATAAATTTTATAATCTACATTTGTCCATATTCAAATTATTTTTGGAAATTCATGGAAGTCCTTCCAGTAAACCAAAGTCAAAGATCTCTACTTAGTAATAGATACTGTTTGCATGCTAGTGTGTATGGACATCACAAAAACCTTTAACCCAGTATTTAGGTCAAGTGTTGCCAAGGACACGAAGTTGCCATGGGTGTGTACCAACGCTGACCGATGCTCACCATTGCTACAAAGGGGGGGGGGGGGGGGATATGTAGCATCATTGTCTCCTCAAACCAATACAGAAGATCACTTTTCTCCATTCTGCAGGGATTTCACTTTTCTTCCTTCTACAGGAAAATCACTTTTCTTAATTCTACAGGAATATCACTTGTTTTCATATTAACTACCCTCACTCAAGGCCTGACCAAGGATGTTTTTCCCAGGACCCCAATGTAAACAGTTGCCTCTTGCAGAGATGGTAAGGATCAGAATTTGCTTTTAAAGGCTTAAAAGAACAATAAAAACTTGAGTCCAGAACCCCAATGTGGACAGTTCATGTGGTAGCATCCACCCTACAGGAAACTAATGCTCTTAAAAGGTCATAAACTTCTTCACCAGACAATTTTATGACTTTCGACAGATATAAGATCCCCTCTTCAGATATCATGGACCTAAATAAATTATCTACAGCTCAACAGTACCTCCTAGTGGATACCTATGGAATGTGTTTCATTATGTATAATTTGACTGTCAATTCTTACTAAGCATTAATGTCCTTTCAGCTTATCATCACCCCCAGATCCTAAGGACACTGAAAATCATCCTTTTGAACACCAACCATGGTTTGCAGTACTTCATTAATCTTTGATCTAAATATGAGTGCATGTATTATAAACATGTATAAGGAATGGTATGTTCATGAGTGTTAGTCAAACAAATGTAACATTAGTAGTAATGGTATAAATGCATGATCACTGAATATTAGCCAAGTTGTGGCGCATATGTTGGTTACATATTCCCCACAAATGTGTTGCTGTATGTTTACTGTGTGCTTCACGTCTCATGGAACAAAGAGGACTGAGACTCTGGGATTCAGCAGAGGAGTTTGAGATTTGGCCTTTGTTTCCAGGAGACGACCGGGGAAGATTTCCGGGCCACAGAGACTAGAGGGGGTTACTTTGTGATTGAGATTAAGTACCATGTGACTGTGTGTTTGATTAAACACCATGTGACTGCTGTTTCGTGCCCGGGTTATAAAACCCCTGATGTGAGATGAAAACTTCCCCTTGATTTGCTTTGAGATTTGTTGGAGATGTGCTCTGTGAATAAAGCTGAATCTGAGGAACAAACTCAGCCTCATCCTTGAACACATTCTCCACACTGGTGACCTTACGACTCAGAATGAGCAGAAATAATTCTCCCGAGAAGGGCTCGGCAGAAGCCAGCCTAATGGCTGCCTCCACACTCCGGCTGCCTGACTTCTGGCAGCATAGCCCACGCTCCTGGTTTAGTGTGGTCGAGGCGCAGTTCAACCTCCGGAGAATCTCGAAGGACGACACGAGATTCTACCATGTTGTGGCGAAGCTGGACAGCCACACAGTTCAGAGGGTGGAAGATCTGGTCAACCACCCACCAGACAGCGACAAATACGGCACCTTGAAAGCTGCGCTTATCAGTCATTTCACCCCCTCTGTGCAACAGCAAGCAGAGGGGCTCCTGGCATTGACGGAGTCAGAGAACGACAGACCCGTAGACCTGATGGTCAAAATGCTGAGGCTGAAAGACTCCGAGGACTGCGAATTTATCTTCGCCCACCTGTTCCTCCGGACCCTACCGCCAGCGGTGAGAGTTACCCTGGCAGATTCACCCCGGTTGGCCAAGCAAGACTACCACGGGCTGTGCAAGGAGGCGCAGCGACACGTCGACGCCCACAAGCGGAGCGCAGTTTTGGCTGCAGCAGCGGAGCTAGGAGCGACGCCCGGAGACGGCATGGGGCCAGTGGTTGCAGCACCAGATGCGCCAATGATGGCAGCAGTCAGCACCAAGCGACACGGAGCGGGCGACGTCCTGTGCTTCTATCATCGCTGTTTTGCAGAGAGGGCACACAAGTGCCTCCCGCCGTGCCACTTCAAGCGTTCGGGAAACAACAAGACCGAGGGTCAGTAGCGGCTGCGGCCCTTGGGGAAGAGAACAAGCTGCTTTACCTGACGGATGCACGTTCGGGGAAACGATTCCTCGTGGACACAGGCTCCCAGATGAGCTTCATCATGCCTTCCTACGCGGACCGGCTGATGCCATCCAAAGTTCCCCGGGTGTCAGTGTCAGCAGCGAACGGCTCAGCTATTAGGACCTTCGGTGAGAGGACTCTGCTTCTGTTTTTGCAGGGTCGTTCATTTGAGTGGACTTTTGTGGTAGCTGCAGTCAGTTTCAACATGTTAGGGGCTGATTTTTTGTACTCACATGGTTTGTTGGTTGATCTTGCTAATAGACGTCTGGTTAATGCACTGTCTTTTCACTCTATTCCCTGCACAGCACGAGTGGCACCGCCAACTGCACAAGCCAACATCACGACTGCGGGGGGTAAGTTCCACGCACTCCTCACTCAGTTCCCAGCACTAACAGTCCCAATGTTTTCAGCGACAGTGGCCAAACATGGGGTGGAGCATTATATCACTACCACCGGGCCGCCCATTTTTGCAAAAGCTCGGCGCCTGGACTGAGCTAAACTGGCCATAGCGCGCGAGGAGTTTGCCAACCTGGAAAAACTGGGCATCATCAGACGTTTGAAAAGCCCCTGGGCTTCACCATTGCACATGGTCCCAAAGACTGATGACTCGTGGCGACCTTGCGGTGATTTCCGCAGGTTGAATAACGCCACCGCACACGACCGCTACCCGATCCCACACATTCAAGATTTTTCGGTTCATTTGGCGGGAGCGCGCATTTTTTCTAAAATAGATTTAGTGCTCGGCTTCCATCAGGTTCCAGTGCGTGCCCAGGACATACCCAAAACAGCGGTAATAACTCCTTTTGGGCTTTTTGAGTTTTTGCGCATGCCTTTTGGACTAAAGGGGGCCGCGCAGACGTTCCAACGCATGATGGACGCAGTGCTGCGCGACCTCCCTTTCATGTCCGTCTACTTGGATGACATTTTAGTAGCCAGCACGTCCAAAGTCGAACACGCAAACCACCTCACGGCAGTTTTCTGGAGGCTGGTAGAGCACGGGTTAATAATTAAACCAGCGAAGTGCCAGTTTGGGGTAGCGCAGATTGATTTTTTGGGGCATCGCGTTTCGCCAGAAGGAGCGGTCCCTCTCCCTGATAAAGTGCGCGCAATAACAAATTTTCCTCAACCTCAAACTGTCAAAGCGTTACAGGAGTTTTTGGGAATGGTTTATTTTTATAACCGTTTTCTCCCAAGTGCAGCGCGGCTCATGCAACCATTGTATGTGGCACTAAAAAAACAAAAACCCACAAATAAAATCGAATGGTCTCCCGAGCGGGAGCGTGCATTCTCTCAAGTCAAAACAACGCTGGCAAACGCGGTTTTGTTGGCACACCCAGTTCCAACAGCCCGCATGGCCATCACCACTGACGCGTCCGATTTAGCGGTAGGGGCGGTCGTTGAACAGTGGGTAGCGGGGACCTGGCAACCGCTCGCATTTTTCAGCAAAACCTTGCGCGATAGCGAGCGAAAATACAGCTCGCTCGACAGGGAGTTGTTGGCCCTACACTTAGCCATCCGCCATTTCCAGTTCTGGCTGGAAGGGCGCTGTTTCACCGCTTTCGTTGACCACAAACCGCTGTCTTTTGCGATGGCCAAGATTTCTGAACCTTGGTCGGGCCGGCAGCAAGACAGCTGAATCAGAATCAGAATAAGAATCAGAATCAGATTTATTGCCATTGTTCATGTCGTACACAAACTAGGAATTTGTCTCGGTGCAATGCTGCAACATTAAACATGATAAAATAAAAGAAATAAACTATACATGCAATAAAGTGTAGAATAAGAGTGAGTAATACTAGTCAGCAGTTTAAATATATTAGCGAGCAGCAGATAATGTGGAGAAAATTCAGATAAGTTCAGAAAATTCAGATAAATTAAATTCAGATAAGACTGAAGTCATTCTTGTTGGTCCAAAAAACCTTAGAAATTGCTTTCCAAATCAAACTTTCAGTTTGGATACGGTTGCTCTTTCTCTTAATAGCTCTGTGAGGAACCTTGGAGTTATTTTTGATCAGGATTTGTCCTTCAATTCACATATTAAATTTGTTTCTAAGACTGCCTTCTATCATTTGCATAATATTGCCAAGATTAGGAGCATCTTGTCTCAGAGTGATGCTGAGAAACTAATCCACGCTTTTGTTAGCTCGAGATTAGATTATTGTAATTCTTTATTATCAGGCTGTCCTAAAACATCTTTAAAAAGTCTTCATCTGATCCAAAATGCTGCAGCAAGAGTTTTAACAGGTACTAG
Source organism: Pholidichthys leucotaenia (assembly GCA_020510985.1). Taxonomy (NCBI): domain Eukaryota; kingdom Metazoa; phylum Chordata; class Actinopteri; order Cichliformes; family Pholidichthyidae; genus Pholidichthys; species Pholidichthys leucotaenia. The sequence goes on along the minus strand of CM035847.1, from coordinate 41,614,991 downwards.
AAAGAGAGATCATATCTCTCCGGTTCTGGCCTCCCTTCATTGGCTTCCCATAGAGTTTAGAATTAAGTTTAAAATCCTTCTTCTTACTTACAAAGCTCTAAACAATCAGGCTCCTTTTTATTTAAAAGATCTGATACTACCGTATTATCCTAACAGAGCACTACGCTCCCAAAATGCAGTATTACTTGTAATACCTAGAATCTCCAAAAGTACAATGGGAGGCAGAGCCTTCAGTTATCAAGCTCCTCTCCTGTGGAATCAGCTGCCAATCTGGATTCGGGAGTCAGACTCGATCTCTGTTTTTAAGAATAGGGCTAAAACCTACCTTTTTGATATAGCCTACAATTAGGGAGGGATCATGTGTTTCTGAACCCTCCCTTAGTTATGCTGCTAATAGATTTAGTCAGCCGGGGGACCTCCAGTAATGCACTGGGCCTCACTCCTTTTCTCACTCTCAATGAAATATTTTTTTTTTTGCTGGTCATTAACATTTGTTTGTTCTCTCCCATAGATTGAGTCGCCATTGTGCTGTTTGCTCTCTACATGTCTGTTCTTTTCTTCTTCTCTATCCCCTCACCCCCCAGCCAGTCGCAGCAGATGACTGCCCCTCCCTGAGCCTGGTTCTGCTGGAGGTTTCTTCCTGTTAAAAGGGAGTTTTTCCTCTCCACCGTCGCCAAGTGCTTGCTCACAGGGGATCACCTGATTGCTGGGGTCTTTCTGCAACTGTGGGGGTTCCCCCTACAGTTGAAAGTGCTATGAGATGACTTTTGTTGTGAAATGGCGCTATATAAATAAAGTTGAATTGAATAGAACCATATAGTGCAGTCGGTAATGCAGGAAGAAAACAGTGATGATTGACATGAGTCTGGTTGAGCTGCTGTACTTAGTGCACGAGAGTCAATAAGTCACTTAGTGTTCAGCAGTCTGATGGCAGAGGGGAAGAAGCTGTTCATGTGACAGGAGGTTTTAGTCTGGATGGACCGAAGTCTTCTACCTGAGGGGAGAGGGGCAAACAGTACGTGACCAGGGTGTGAGGGATCGGCTATGATCTGGCCAGCACGCCTCCGGGTCCTGGAGATGTACAGATCCTGGAGAGATAGGAGCTTGCAGCCGATCACCTTCTCAGCAGTGCGCACGACGCGCTGCAGCCTTAGTCTGTCCCTGGCAGTGGCTCCTGCGTACCACACGGTTATGGAGGTGGTGAGGATGGACTCGATGATGGCTGTGTAGAACTGCACTAACATCTTGGTGGGTAGCTTGAGCTTCCTCAGCTGCCGCAGGAAGAATATCCTCTGCTGGGCCTTTTTGATGAGGGAGCTGATGGTTGGCTCCCACTTGAGGTCCCTGGTGATGGTGGTGCCTAGGAAGCAGAAGGAATCAGCAGTGGTGATGGGAGAACATGTGAGGGTGAGGGGGGGCAGAGGGGTTGTGACTTTCCTGAAGTCCACAATCATCTCCACTGTCTTCAGAGCGTTCAGCTGCAGGTTGTTGTGGCTGAACCAGGACGCCAGCTGGGCCACCTCTCTCCTGTAGGCGGACTCGTCGCCGTTGGAGATGAGCCCGATGAGGGTGGTGTCGTCCGCAAACTTGATCAGCTTGACAGACTGGTGGCTGGAGGTGCAGGAGTTGGTATAAAGGGAGAAGAGTAGGGGGGAAAGTACACAGCCCTGGGGTGATCCGGTGCTGATGCTAGCAGAGTCTGAGACAGTCTTTCCCAGCCGCACATGCTGCCTCCGGTCCGTCAGGAAGTCGGTGATCCACCTGCAGAGGGAGTCAGGCATGTTGAGCAGGGACAGCTTGTCCCGGAGCAGAGCGGGGCAGATGGTGTTGAATGCGGAGCTGAAGTCCACAAACAGGATCCTGGCGTAGGTTCCCGGGGAGTCCAGGTGCTGCAGGATGGAGTGGAGGGCCAGGTTGACTGCGTCGTCTACAGACCTGTTGGCTCGGTAGGCAAACTGCAGCGGGTCCAGGAGGGGAGTGGTGATGGACTTGAGGTGGGGCAGGACCAGGCACTCAAAGGACTTCATGACTACAGAGGTGAGCGCTACAGGTCTGTAGTCGTTAAGTCCAGTGATCCGTGGCTTCTTGGGGACAGGGATGATGGTGGAGGATTTGAGGCAGGTCGGCACGTGGCATAGCTTAAGGGAGGTGTTAAAAATGTCTGTGAAGACAGGAGCCAGCTCTTTCGCACAGTGTCTCAGGGTGGAGGGGGACACGCCGTCCGGACCGGGGGCCTTGTGCGGGTTCAGTCTGGAGAACTGTTTAAGCACGTCCTGCTCACTGATGACAAGGGCAGGGGGGGAGGAGGGGGGCGCCTTTGATGAAGTAGGGATCGTGGAGGCTGTGGAGCTGGAGGGAGGGGGGGAGTTGGACACAGTTGATGAGGTGTCAAAACGGGCATAGTGTTGGGACAGTCTTTGACAAAGGGCTTTGCCATCCTGACCTTTAGAAGCCTGAGGCCGATAGTTGGTGATTTGCCTCAGTCCTCTCCACACAGAAGCCGAGTCATTAGCAGTGAACTGCGGCTGGAGTCTCTCAGAATACACAGATTTAGCTCTCTTCAGCTCTCTGTTAAACTGATATTTAACCTCCCTGTAGCAGCCCCTGTCTCCACTTTTCAGCGCTGCTTCCTTCTCCTTCCTGATCTGTCTGAGCTTAGCAGTGAACCAGGGCTTATCATTAGAGTACCTCACCCTGGTGCGCAATGGAAGAATGCTCTCCTCACAAAAGTGGATATATGAGTTCACAGTGTCCGTGTACTCATCCAGATCATGCGTGGCTCCTTTAAACATGCCCCAATCAGTTATTTCCATGCACATTTCCAGCTTCTCCTCAGCTTCACTGGTCCATTTCTTCGTAGTGCTCACAACAGGTTTAGTGAGCTTCAATCTCTGTCTGTATGTTGGAATGAGGTCGACCATCACGTGATCAGATAGTCCGAGTGCAGCGCGGGGAACAGCGCGATACGCGTTCTTCACTGTAGTGTAATAGTGATCCAGCGTGTTTATTCCTCTGGGGGGGGGCATTTAATAAACTGTTTGTAGCGGGGGAGATCGTGGCTCAGATTGCTCTGGTTAAAGTCGCCAACCACAATAACCAGAGAGTCTGGAAAAGTCCGCTCCGTGTGTTGGATTTGATCCGCGAGCGCGCGCTGAGCTTCGCGCACGTACGCTTCGTGAGGGACGTGGACGCTGGCCGCGATATCAGAGTTCACCACCGATATCCAGCATGTCGCAGGTAAACATAATGTAGTGGCAGACTGCCTCTCGCGTGCTGTGCCGGAGCCAGACCACGTGAGGGCAGACTCTGCAGCCATGGCCACGGGCCAGGGTAGCGACACGGGAGCGTGCGCTGCCCCGGTCCACGTGGGGTTAGATTATGCAGCCATGTCCGCAGAGCAGGTTAGCGAAGCGGACGTGCGCGCGCTCCAGTCTGGACCAACAGGGTTAATGCTGGAGCACAGGGTGCTGCAAATGGGTATGCTTCCCCTAATCTGCGATGTCTCCACGGGACGGCCGCGCTCCGTGGTACCAGCTGCGTGGCGCCGCCGTGTTTTTGACTCGATCCATTCTCTGGCGCACCCGGGGGTGTGCGCATCGGTCAAAATGGTGGGGGAGAAATTTGTATGGCCGGGGTTGCGCAGACAGGTCAAGGAATGGGCGACAGTCTGCGTAGCGTGTCAGCGAGCCAAAATACACAAGCACACTAGAGCCCCTTTGGAGCCTTTTCACATTCCTGCTAAGCGCTTTGATCATGTGCATGTTGACTTGGTAGGCCCCCTCCCGTCGTCACAGGGGCACACACATCTTTTGACGATGGTGGATCGCACCACGCGTTGGCCAGAAGCGGTCCCTCTGGCATCAACCACAGCGGAAGAAGTGTCACGCGTGTTTTTAATAGCTTGGGTAGCGCGTTTTGAAGTCCCGTCGGACATAACGTCAGACAGGGGTCCTCAATTTGTCTCCGAACTCTGGCCAACGATGGCCCGCAGCCTAGGGGTGAAGGTTCACCGCACTACCGCGTACAACCCCCAGGCTAACGGTTTATGCGAGCTTTTTCACAGGTCATTGAAAGCGGCCCTCAGAGCGTCACTTACGGATACAAATTGGGTTGACAAGTTACCATGGGTGTTATTGGGGTTGCGTTCTGCACCTAAGGAGGATTTGCAAGCCTCCCCAGTGGAATTAGTTTTTGCACAGCCTCTCTGTTTGCCAGGGGAATTTCTCCTCAATAATCCTGCCCCAAATCGCCCCCCCACTCAGCTGTTGCAAGGCGGCACAGGATCAAACACGCTTCCTGGCCCTGTCCATCACAGTTTCCCATGCGTTTTTGTGCCGAAGGCTTTAAAAAATACGGAGTTTGTTTTTGTGAGACATGATGCTTGTCACCCCAGCCTGCGCCCGCCTTACGATGGGCCGTTCAACGTGCTGGAAACAGGAGAGAAGCATTTTTTGCTAGATTTGGGAGGCAGAAAAGAATTGATTTGTATTAACAGATTCAAACCCGCTTTTGTGTTGGCGGATGAAGAGGTGCAGTTGGCGACATCCCCCCGTTGCGGTAGACCCCCTAGAGGGCATTCTTCAGGACTCCCACAGAGATCAACAGTTCTAATCCACAGGTGCAGACAGCAGCAAAGCCGGCTTTCAGCAGATACGGCAGGAGACTGAGAGTTAGGCAACTGGTGGATTGATGTGTAGTGATGTTATGATGTCATGTGTCTCTGGTTATGTTTGTCCCATTTAGACGTTTGGGGGGCATCTTGTGGCGCATATGTTGGTTACATATTCCCCACAAATGTGTTGCTGTATGTTTATTGTGTGCTTCACGTCTCATGGAACAAAGAGGACTGAGACTCTGGGATTCAGCAGAGGAGTGTGAGATTCAGCCTTTGTTTCCGGGAGACGACCGAGGAAGATTTCCGGGCCACAGAGACTAGAGGACAATGGTGTGAGATCAAAGGGGTTACTTTGTGATTGAGATTAAGTACCATGTGACTGTATGTTTGATTAAACACCATGTGACTGCTGTTTCGTGCCCGGGGTATAAAACCCCTGATGTGAGAAGAAAACTTCGTCTTGATTTGCTTTGAGATTTGTTGGAGATGTGCTCTGTGAATAAAGCTGAATCTGGTGAACAAACTCAGCCTCATCCTTGAACACATTCTCCACAAAGTCATTTAATTTAGTTAGATCTTATATTGAGCACCTAATTTTATAAGAACTGAATGAGAATTAATTCTTCTCTGCATTTTCATGGGATGGTGCCCTCATTCGATTGGTTGCTCCCAAACAAAGAAATGTTTTCACTTTGGATGGTGGCCAGTTCAAACTCCTTTTTATAAAATTGATTGGTCTGTCTTGCAACCGGCTCATGTTTTATGACCCAATGGCGTGCTCAGTTAAAAGGAATGAGGAGCTGCCCTGCATGTTAGAATAAGATTGAGAATAGAAATAAAAGAGAATAAGACAGAATAAGACAGAATAAGATGGAATAAGACAGACAAAGAATAAGTGGATTGAGAACTAGAAAAAAAAATGAAAGACGTGTAGAAGTCTGGGTAGATCAGGAACTAGATTAAGATTAAAGAAGCAGAATAGCAATCTAGATCTCAGAGGAAAGTTTTATCTCACCTTTTCAAGGTTCCATGTCGTTTTCTTTTAACTAAATTGTTCTGTGTGAAGTTTGTCAAATCCTGCGTTAGTTTTCTCATTTTTCTGGTTACTGGGGAGAAACCATCTTTTTCTTACGAGCTCGCCTTAAATAGAGTCAAACTCTTTTTTTTCCCTTCACCTCAGAAGCCATTCTTATCCTAGTAAATGTTTTTTTCTCAGATTTTCTGACTTTTCACGCCATTAAAGTGGACCTTTAATTTTCCTAACTTAAAGTGAACAGAGATTGTGTTTTTGGACTCTCTTTCCGGCCTCATACCCGCCTGACTGAGAAGTTTCTCCTTCAGTTTTTTTGGTCTATCCCGCGACAGAGACCTCACCGATTCAGTCGGACTCGTTGCCTCAGGAGTTTTCACACCACTCTGGGACAATTCTTCACTGCTGCCATGATCCTGTACGAGCCCCCGGATGGGCTTGCATTTCTTATGGCTGTGAAGAAGCATAGCAGCAGTCGCTTTCTCCCGATGTCCCGACTTCAATCTCAGCCGGAACCGACCCGCTGAAAACGTGGACCTACAACTGTTCGTAAGTGAGAATCCCCATTTTCCTATCTGCTGGGTTAAACGTGATGTCCTAACATTCAAATTACGATTGAACATAACCAGTGTTTCATGGTACAATTAAGCCTGTTTTCCACTAGCCCAGCACACCTCGGTACGGCTCGGAACGCTTCTGTCTCCATTAGCACGGTGTTGTGCTTGTGCTGTGATGGTTTGTGTTAGGAGGTTTTAGAAGCGAGGCGGCGCCAGACTCCCAGCGAGGTGGGGCCACACTCCCGTGACGTTACGCACCCGACTGAGTCCTTATTTACACGAGACAAAAAATGAAGGATCCAAGGATTATTGCCTTGCTCGCTCTGTGGTTTTATCTCACAATTAAGTCAAGAGAGTTTAACCAGAGAAGACACTAGGGTACAGGCAGCAAGAAGAAATATGAATGAATATTTCAATTTAATACTATCCCACTTGTACTTACAAAAACGTGTGAATATTCATAAAAAGCACACACATGAAAGGTAGCACCACAAGCAGTGGGTCACAGCGGTTTTGGGCAACAACTACACAATTGTGTATCCTTTGCCAATCTGTCTGCTGTTATTTAATGTTTAACAGTTAAGAGACGGATGATTATATGCTCCAAAACTGGAGAAACTCTCTGATAAAAAAGCTGCAACAACACAAGTCACTTTTGTTTTTAATTAACTGCCAAATGACCTAGAAATAATGAGCTGAAACTTGTTTTATTCGTATTAAATAATGAGACAGTGGCACACTGGCCAACACCAAATTGTGTTAATTTTTACATCCTAGGGCATTTTGGATGTACTGAATAAAAAAAAAATTCATGTTTTTCACCTTCAGGTCAACGTTTGGAACAACAGTATTATTATTTTCCGTTTAGATGTTGCTACACTCCATCTAAAGTATTGCAATTCTCTGAATTTGGAATGCCGATAGAACATTCATTTTACATATACTTGTACCTACTTTGACTTGTAAGCTTCATCAGTCTCTCCTGCTGCATTTTAAAGTCCAACTGTGCAACTTCTTATAAGTTAACATAAAAAAATTTACCCAAAGTTTATAACTGGATCATGTGGTGGTAATTTTTTATGATATTTCAATAAAAAGAACAGAAAGCTTACAAAAACATTTGATTTTTGGTCTAGTTAAAAATTACATTACCTTTACAATGGTTGACCCCTGACAGGATGATCAGCATCATTTTCATCAGACTAGGCAATGTAATTTCTATGTAATTATACTGTTTTATATTTCAGTGTTATAACAGACAAACCACACTTTCCAAAACAATTCCATTTTATTATATACAAAATATTAAAATTTAAAAAAAAACTTTGCAACACAACATGAAGGTTAATCGACATTTTATACACGCCGACCACTGAGTGCCTCTACACCAGCTTCCCAAACTGGGTCAGGAAGGCTCGGTTGAATGAAGCCGGGCGGGCTGGCGTGGCGGACGCGTGGGATGATTCTACAAGGAAAATGCACACAATAAAATACTGCACGAAAGTGCAAGATATACAGAAAAGACAATAGTTTTTAACAAGATTACATAAGCTTATTTCAGCGTATTGTTCACATGAATAATTAAAATAAAAGCTTTAGTCCGCAGTGTGCTGCAATAAAGCAGCGATCATCATCCACAAATGAACAGCTTTTTTATTGCATAAATAAACTGAGCGTCTTACCGAATATATTTGCGAAAAAACGCACAATAAAAAAAAAATTAAACTCACCGTTAAAGGACTCCGATGTTGAGACCTCCCGGTATATTTTTCCATTCCGGGTGGCTCCGTCTAACTCGTGTTGGATACGTTCGTCTGACAATGCAGTGAGCAGACACTGCACCTCCTTATTGGTCCATGGAACACCCTTATTACGCAAAGCCATTTTTGATAGAGAATAAATGAAAATAGCACAGCAATACACTGAAAATAAACCGCCAACAGTGGTTGCGCGCTGAGTAATGGCGGTCATGAAGATTCTTTTTTTTTTTTTTCAAAAACTTTATTGAGAAGGTCGTGAAGATTCGGCAGAAGAGGAGGAGGAGAGGGGCGGTTACAACCTGACCAATCAGTGCCGGTTACGACCTGACCAATCAGTGGCGACCAGTCTGTTAACGTCACAACACGGCACAGCTCTGCACTGCTGTACCCTGCCCTTGAGCGGAGCTGAGAATCGCTGCTGTTAAACCGTGTTGGGGCTTGTGGAAAAGCGTACAAAGTGTGCTGAGCTGTCCCATGTCGCGCTAAAGCGTGCTAGTGGAAAAGGGCCTTTAGTCTCTCAGCCACAGGATAAAGCTATAAACTGAAGGAAGACTCTTAGTCATTTTTAAGTAACTTCCCCTCATTTTTGTAGATTAATTCAGAAGTTCATTTTTAGATAATCAGCTTATGAATTTTCCCCATAAAATTGCATTCTGTTTTGTTAGACATTTAAGCCTTCATTTACCATTGAAACATAAGTCTGGTTTCTCCTTGGTTCTACAAAGGTTTAACACTAGATTTTATGTTCAGGAATCCAAAAACTGTTGATGTGATATCGGACACCTGTTATCATTTGAATCTGTTTATCCATCACTTGAATACCATATCATGTAACCTGAATGAGTTTAATAAAAGGGTGAATGAGAGAAGTTGAAGCGTTTTCCTTTCGCATATGTGTGTTTCTTAGATCACGGCAGGAGAAGAACTCCCTTAAATTTTGAGACTGATCCATTAAGTAATTGAAGGTACAAAATTAATTAAAACTAATTTTAATATAAGTGTCCGTTAGGACTGGTGCCCCATTTACGAGTGCTTACTTATTTTATTTAGTGAGTGCAGGAGTGACGGATTAACACCGTCCCCTTTCACACCCACTATTAAATAAAATAAATAATTCCTTTAACTTATTACAATATTTTATTAAATATTCCTACAACGATCTGCAAACACGCACATCCTCAACCCCCCAGAGGGGAATTAGAAGCACAGAAAGGATTATCAGGTGTATATGTATCATCATCCTCCGTCGGTCTATGATGACCATGGAAGAGAATCCTAGGTGTCTACTCTGCTGGAACAGCACCACCTGTGGCTGAACAGGCCGATGCACGAATGGCAGTCCCTGTCACACAGGTCGCACTTGTGGATGGTCTCCGTGCTGCTGGGTCTGTGGCGGTTCTTCCTGTGGGTCCTTTTTTCATCAGTCAGTTTCTCTTCACCCGCCTTGAGCTGTCTGGTCAGGGTGCCTCTCCATTTGGAGCGGTCCGTTGCAAGGTCCTCCCAGCGCTCTGTGTTGATCTCCAGGGCCTTCATATCTCTCATGCAGATGTCTCTGAAGCGCAGCTGTGGGCGACCAGCGTCTCTCCTGCCAGTCGCCAGTTCTCCGTAGAGGACGTCTTTGGGGATTCTGACATCCTCCATACGGTGAACATGGCCTAGCCAGCGGACCCTGCGCTGCCTGAGTAGAGTAAACATGGGGGGAAGGCTGCCGCGGGACAGGACTTCTGTGTTGGGCACTTTGTCCTGCCAGGATATGTCCAGGATGCGGCAAATGCAGCGCAAGTGGAAGGAATTCAGTCTCTTTTCCTGCGGGTGTATGTTGTCCACGTCTCACTCCCATAGAGCAGTGTGCTGATGACGCAGGCGTTGTACACTGCCATCTTCGTCTTGACAGAGAGTTTGGGATTCTCCCACACTTGTGTGGTGAGGCGAGCAAGTGTGGAGGCTGGTTTTTCAATCCCCTTGTCGATCTCTGTATCAAGGGAGAGGTTGCTGCTGATCGTGGACCCCAGGTACGTGAACTGATTCACGACCTCCAGCTCGTAGTCATCGATGGTGATGGTTGGTGGTGTTTCCGTGCCTTGCGCCAAGACGTTAGTCTTCTTCAGGCTGATGGTAAGCCCGAAGTCGATGCATGCCTGGGAGAAGTGGTCCATCAGGGTCTGAAGCTCCTGCTGTGTGTGGGTCACGACTGCAGCCTTGTCTGCGAACAGCATATCTCTGATTAGAGCCTCACGTACTTTGGTTCTGGCTTTCAGGCGGGTGAGGTTGAAAAGCCTGCCATCAGATCTTGTATGCAGGTAGATTCCCTTAGTTGCTGTGCTGAAGGCATGCTTCAGGAGCATAGCAAAGAAAATCCCAAAGAGGGTTGGCGCAAGTACACAGCCCTGTTTCACTCCGCTGTGTATATTGAATGGCTCTGAGACATTGCCGTCGTACTGCACCATTCCCTGCATGTTGGTGTGAAACGATTCGATGAGGCTTTGCAACTTTGGTGGGCATCCTATCTTTGGCAAGATCTTGAAAAGGCCCTCTCTGCTGACCAGATCAAACGCTTTGGTGAGGTCGATGAAGGCGACGTACAGGGGCATGTTCTGTTCTCTGCACTTCTCCTGGAGTTGGCGGATGGAGAATATCATGTCCACCGTCGATCGCCCAGCACGGAAGCCACACTGAGACTCGGGGTAGACACGTTCGGCAAGCTTCTGTAGACGAACGAGGACATCTCGTGCGTAGACTTTGCCAACAATGCTGAGGAGGAAGATGCCCCTGTAGTTGTTGCAGTCGCTTCTCTCCCCTTTGTTTTTGTAGAGGGTGATGATCTTGGTGTCCCTCATGTCCTGTGGTACAGCACCTTCCTTCCAGCACTGGCAGAGGACGTCATGCAATGGCAGCAGTAGGGAGGTCTTGCAGTGCTTGATCAGGTCGGGGGGTATGCCGTCGTTGCCAGGTGCCTTGCCAGCAGCCAAGCTATCAATGGCCTTGCTGAGTTTGTCGATGGTTGGCTCGGCGTCAAGTTCATCCATGGATGGCAGGCAATCGATGGCATCAAGGGCTGACGGTGTCACGGTGTTCTGTCTGGAGTAGAGGTCGGAGTAGTGCTCCACCCATCTCTCCATCTGCTTGTTCTTTTCTGTGATCATCTCCCCAGTGGAGGATTGTGAGGGGGGGGCGTCTTGCTCTGAGCCGGACCAAATGCTTTCTTGATGCCATCATACATACCACAGATGTTCCCTGTTACAGCAGCGGTTTGAATGTTTTGGCTGAGCTGAGTCCAGTACTCGTTGGCACAGCGCCGAGCAGTCTGCTGAACTTTGCTTCTCGCAGCCCTGAGGATCTGGAGATTCTTCTCGTTTGGGTACTTCTTGTACTCAGCAAGTGCTGAGCGCTTGGCTTCAATGACGGGGGTCATCACGGTCGACTTGGCATCAAACCAGTCCTGTGACTTCAAGGTCTTCCTCCCAAAGGTAGCCAAGGCTGTGTGGTGGATGATGTTTCACAGCTCTTCCCACTTCTGCTTTGCAGACTCTCCTTCTTGTAGTTCACCAAGTTCCTTCACAAAGGTGGAGGCAAACTGCTCAACAAGTTCTGGTTGGGCCATCTTTCTGGTGTCAATCAGTGCCTTTCCAGGCTGTCTGGTGCGGTGGAATTTCTTCAGCTGCAGCTTGACCTTGCAACACACCAATGAATGGTCTGTGTCGCAATCTGCACTCTGGAACGAGCGGGTGATTAGCACGTTCTTCAGTGAGGTGCACTTGGTCAGGCTCAAGTCCAGCTGGTGCCAGTGCTTTGAACGCTGATGTCGCCAGGAAACCTTGTGTTGGGGCTTGGTCTTGAAGAACGAGTTTGTGATGCACAGATCATGATGTGTGCAGAACTCGAGCAGCCACTGTCCGTTGTCGTTCATTCTGCCCACGCCAAATGGTCCAAGACAGGAGGGCCAGGAATCGTGGTCAGCACCCACTCTGGGATTGAAGTCTCCACCGGCTGCACGGTGGCGCAGTGGTTTAGCACTGTGGCAGCACAGTTTTACCCTCGGCCAGGGGATCGCGGGGATCATGAGATCGTGGGTTCGATCCCAGCCCCCGACCAACAGTGAGCTGTGTGGAGTTTGCATGTTCTCCCTGTGTTGCGCGGGTTTACTCCGGGATTTCTCCGGTTTCCTCCCGCACACCAAAAACATGTAGGTTTAGGGCGCTCGCGCACGCAGCGACCAGCAGCCGGTGGCTTGTCACCAGACTGCAAACCAAGTCTACCTACAGGTACAAATAAGTAACAAAAAAACAAAAAAACAAACAAAAAAAAAAAGGAGAATACGTTGTTCAGAGTTGGGGATGATCCTGACAGTTGTTGCGAGATTCTCGTAGAACTTGTCTTTTGCCTCTGGTGTGACTGTTAGTGTTGGGGCATACACACTGACGAGGGTGACTGGGCCTTGAGTGGTGTTAAGGCGGAGGGTGAGGAGTCATGCAAAGCCATTGCTGCCCAGTTCCATCATCTTCAGCAAGGTGTTCTTCACTGCAAAGCCCACTCAGTGTTCCCTGTGTTCGTCGCTGCCCTTTCCCTGCCAGTAGAACGTGTAGTCCTTCTCTCTCAGTGTGCCTGCATCAGCCAACCGTGTTTCCTGGAGAGTGGCGATGTCCACTTCAAGTCTCTTCAGCTCATTATGATGACGGCAGTCTTCCTGGTGTTGCTGATGTCCTTGAGGTTAGCAGCGAGTCCTGTCATCATAGTGCTGACGTTCCAAGTTCCCAGTTTTAGAGTTGGTCTCTTTTGTTGTCTTCCCTGGTGCGAAGGTTCTCAGCCTGCCGTTCGGACTTCACCTCATCCCCATGTACCCAATGAGGAAAGCAAGCTGTGGCGGGACAACACCTTATTGACTGGGGCTGCCCAGCTTGAGGCGGGCGGTAGCTGTCCAGTGAGATCAGATGATCCCTCCCACCATCGGGAACAACCCCTGGTGCTTCGCTCTACGCCAGTTGAGCGGTGGCTTATAACCGGAAACTGTCATTCCCCGTGTTTTGTCTACGCCGAAGGCGAAGCTGGAGTGTCCTCTCCAGTTTGCACAATTGGGCCAGTACTTGCACAATTGGTGGCTGACTAAATACTTTTTTACCCCACTGTAGATGGTGAGTTGAATCTATTACAAAACAAAAAAAGCTCATCAGTTCTCTCAAGGTTCCCCGATGTCTGTCTGTCCCTGTGTTTTGTCTACGCCGAAGGCGAAGCTGGAGTGTCTTCTCCAGTGGTCCGGTGTTCTACCTTCCAGTGTTGGACGTTGGTAGGATTCAAGCCTTGGCAGGAAGATATGGAAGACAAGATGTTGCCCATACAGCATGTCCGCCCTCTCCACATCAATGATGAATCCAAAGGAACAGCAGGGCTGCTACAGTTTTGCACCAGCGCCGTTGCAGGAGCTTCCAGAATGATGTTGAGCACAACAGAGAACTACCTTAGGGACTCCGACTCCAGATTTCTCCTCAGGGTTGACTCCCAAAGCCTTTCCCGTGACGGGGTATGCCGCAAGGCAGCGGAGGTTTGAAGTCAGGGTTTACCATCCCCTAGATGGGCTACCTTCCCAGGTTAACGGGCCACCATCTACCCGAAGCATCTGGTTTTAAGGTGCCAGAAATCCGCCCTCGCCCCTTCTCCTATTAGTAAAAGCAGTTCCGCCAGACTTAGAAACTAAACCACACGGCCAGGCTAGGAGTTGGACTTAGTTGTCAGAGGCTTTTTGAGACACACGCCATAAGGAGCATTTTATAAGCACTGGGAGCTTAACCCCAGTGCCGCTTCTGGCTATGACAGCCTTGGAACCTTGGAACCTTGCATACGTATATACTTTTTATATACAGTATGTTCTAAAACATTAATAGTGAATATTAGTTAATTAGATATTACACAAAGTGCATGAGATGTAAGGGCAACTGGTCGATAGTCATTCAGGTCCGATGGAGACAACTTCTTGGGGACAGGAACAAGGCAGGACACCTTCCACAGCATTGGTACTCTCTCCAGACTCATGCTTAGGTTGTACAGGCATTTCAGTACTGGAGCTAGCTGGCTGGCACAGGTCCTCAGGATCCTGGTGGAGATGTCATCAGGGCCCCAGCCTTCTGTTGACAGAATCTCTCCAGCTGTCTCTTAACCTGGTCTGCAGTCACAGTGATGTGGGGGTTGGTGCTGATGTCCTCAGAGGATCGGTGGGGGATGGGGGGTGCTGCACATGAGGAGGAGGGGGAGGGGAGAACTTGCACAATTGGTGGCTGACTAAATACTTTTTTACCCCACTGTAGATGGTGAGTTGAATCTATTACAAAACAAAAAAAAAGCTCATCAGTTCTCTCAAGGTTCCCCGATGTCTGTCTGTCCCTCACTTCACACCCAGTGATGTGTTTCATTCCCAACCAGATGTCCTTCACATTGCTTTGCTGGGGTTTTTCCTCAAACTTTCTCTTGTCATTGTCTCTACACATCTTCAGCATCTCTCTCAGTTCACGCTGTACTCTCCTCAGTTCCTCTTTGTCTCCAGACCAAAAAGCCCTTTTCTTGTTAAGAAGTGCTTTCAGGTCACTGGGGATCCATGGTTTGTTGTTGGGGAAACAACACATGGTTTGAGCCGGCATGGTTGTGTTTTCACAGAATCTGATGTTTTCTGTGATGCAGTCGGTCATATTGTCTATGTCCACCCCATGTGGTTCACAGGGTACATCTCTGGTGGGACAGTCAACAAACTGGTGGAAGTTTTGTAATGTTTTGCCAAGTGATATATGGTTAAAGTCGCCTGTGATGACCATTAATGTGTCAGGGTGCTGTTCCAGTAAAGTGGCAGTAGTGGAGCTGATAGCATTACAGGCCACAGCTGCATCAGCTGACAGAGGGACGTAAACAGTAATCATAATGGCACACGTAAACTCTTGCAGCATAAACAGTATTGTGAAAAAATGTTTGCCCCCTTCTTGATTTCTCTTTTTTTTTGTATGTTTGTCACACTTAAAGGGTTTAGGTCATCAAACAAATTTAAATATTAGACAAAACACAAGTCAACACAAAATGCAGTTTTTAAATGAATGTGTTTATTATTAAGGGGAAAACAATCCACACCTACATGGCCCTGTGTGAAAAAGTGACTCCTCCCCCCATTAAAACATAAATTAACTGTGGTTTATCACATCTTTGGAAAGCTGAGTTTAATATCCATAGCCACACCCAAACCTGATTAGTGCCACACCTGTTCTCAATAAAAAAAAATCACTTAAATCAGACCTGCCTGACAAAGTAGTCCAAAAGATCCTCAAAAGCTTGAAATCATGCTGTGATTCAAATAAATTTAGGCACAAATGAGAAAAAAGTAATTGAGATCTATCAGTCCGGAAAAGGTTATAAAGCCATTTCTAAAGCTTTGGGACTCCACCGAGCCAAGAGCGACAGCATTTATCCACAAATGTCGAAAACATGGAACAGTGGTGAACCTTCCCAGGAGTTTCCAGCCAACCAGAATTACCCTAAGAGTGCAGTGATGACTCATTCAAGAGGTCACAAAAGACCCCACAACAACATCCAGTGAACTGAAGATGTACAGTATGTCCCATTACTTCCAGCATAAAAGTAGCACAGAATTTCAGAAAAGGAACGTCATTCTACGAGTAAAATATGGTGGTGGTAACGTAATGGTCTGGGGCTGGTTTGCTGCTTCAGGACCTGGAAGATTTGGTGTGGTAAATGGAACCATGAATTCTGCTGTCTACCAAAAAATCCTGAAGGAGAATGTCCGGTCATCTGTTGGTGGCCTCAAGCAGAAGTGCACTTGGCTTCTGCAGTAGAGCAATGATCCAAAACACACCATCAAGTCCACCTCTGAATGGCTTAAGAACAACAAAATGAAGACTTTGGAGTGGCCTAGTCAAAGTCTTGACCTTAATCCGATTGAGATGCTGTGGCATGACCTTTAAAAGGTGGTTCATGCTTGAAAATCCTCCAATGTGGCTGAATTACAACAATTCTGCAAAGATGACCTTGGATCGCTGAATAAATGGAAGCATCACCTAAAAGTAAATGCGATGCTTGGAGATTCTTTGGAAGCGTGTCAAAATCAGGTCTCCTCCTGTCACCCTGCGAGTGGCTAAATGCTAATTGTCAATACAGCTGGTACTGTTTTATCTATATGCAGGTTGATTGATGTACATGGCTGAAGATTAAAAAAAAAACAACAAAAAAAAAACAAAACACAAAGACATCACCCTGAAATTACTGCATAACCAAAACTATTTTTATTTTAAATACTCTTTTTGTGATAGCTTACAACTGGAGAGAGGGAGGGTGTTACTTTACACCACCCTTTGTCTCAGTTGACAGGTGCCACGCCCCCTGACCTGACCCTGACCTGACCCGTTACCCATGTATTTAGGCTGTCAATCAGAAGTATTTTGACAACATGATCTTTGGCCAGAACTTCTTGTCAGGATGACAGATTGTGTTTTGAAAACGTGACCTTTGACCAGAACTTCTCGTCAGAGTGACAGGTTTATTGAGAGACGTGTTTTGAATCTGTTTGCCACATCGACTAGCGTGACAATGGCATGTTAATGTTGGTAAAACTTCTTGTCACAAGTGACATGTTTTACAAGAAGTGTTTCAATTTGCAAAAAACACACACACCAGAGTGTCTCTAAAATGCTTTAAAAACATGGCCACCATCATTCTCTTAGCCAAAACAGATGGGCAAATAACAAAGACTGGGCTCTCACAGGTCAGCTTGCAGAAGTCAAAACACAGATTACACAATAACCACATAGTTAAAACATCCTTGTCACCACAGGCAATGTATGAAGCTCACTTAATTAATTAATTTAATCATTAAAATGCAAAACCAAGTATTGTTGGCAATTTAGGGATGAGCAGGGCATGAAGATAATAAGTGTAAGAACACCATGCATAGGAAACATGTAATTGGGGAGAACGTTTGCTGTTGCCCCCCTCATGGATCGTCACCTTATCGTGGTGGGGGGGGGGTTGCGTGCCCCAGTGATCCCAGGAGCTATGTTGTCCAGGGCAATTTGCCTCTGATAGGGTCTCCCAAGACAAACTGGTCCTGGGTGAAGGGCCAGACTAAGAACGATCCAACAGACTCTCATGATAAATTGTATATCAAGGATTCAGTGTACCCCGCCCGGTATGGGGTTACCGGGGCCCCACTCTGGAGCCAGGCCTGGGGGAGGGGCTCGAAGGCTAGCGTCTGGTGGCCGGGTTTCCACCCATGGGACCCGGCCGGGCTCAGCCCGAAGGAGTTACATGGGTCCGCCCTCCAGTGGGTTCATCACCTGCAGGAGGGATCATGGGGGTCCAGTGCTATGTGGATTAGGTGGCGGTCAAAGGCGGAGACCTTGGCGGACTGATCCCAAGCTTTCTAAACTGGCTTTTGGTACGTGGAATGTCACCTCTCTGGTGGGGAAGGAGCCTGAGCTGGTGTACGAGGTTGAGTGATACCGGCTAGATATAGTCGGCCTCACCTCAACACACAGCTCCGGTTCCAGAACCAGTCTCCTGGAGAGGGGCTGGAGCTTGGCCTTTTCTGGAGTTGCCCCGGGTGAGAGGCGACGAGCAGGGGTGGGTATTCTTGTATCACCCCACCTTGCTGCCTCTATATTGGAGTTTTCCCCGCTGGACGAAAGGGTTGCTTCCCTGCTCCTTCGGGTTGGGAAACGGGTCCTGACCATCATTTGTGCCTATGCACCAAATGATGTTTCAGAGTACCCACCCTTTTTGGAGTCTGTGACTGGGGTTCTGGAGGGTGCTCCTCCATGAGACTCCATTGTCCTACTGGGGGACTTCAATGCGCACGTGGGCAACGACAGTGAAACCTGGAGGGGGGTGATTGGGAGGAACGGCCTGCCCGATCTGAACCCGAATGGTGTTCAGTTATTGGACTTCTGTGCTAACCACAGTCTGTCCATAACGAACACAATGTTCAAGCATAAGGGTGTCCATATGTGCACCTGGCACCAGGACACCCTAGGTCGCAGGTCGATGATCGATTTTGTTATCGTATCATCAGACCTGTGACCGTATGTCTTGGACACCCGAGTAAAGAGAGGTGCAGAGCTGTCAACTGATCACCACCTGGTGGTGAGTTGGATCTGATGGCAGGGGAGGAAGCCATTCAGACCTGGTAGACCCAAACGTATAGTGAGGGTGTGCTGGGAGCGTCTGGCTGAGGCCCCTGTCCGGGAGGTCTTCAACTCCCACCTCCGGAAGAACTTCAACCACATTCCGAGGGAGTCTGGAGACATGGAGTCTGAATGGGCCATGTTCTCCACCTCTGTTGTTGAAGCGGCGGCCCAGAGCTGCGGCCGCAAGGTGGTCGGTGCATATCGCGGTGGCAACCCCCGAACCAAGTGGTGGACACCAGAGGTGAGGGGAGCCATTAAGCTGAAGAAGGAGTCCTATCAAGCTTGGTTGGCTTGTGGGACTCCCGAAGCAGGTGAGGTGTACCGGCAGGCCAAGCGGAGTGCAGCTCGGGTGGTTGCTGAAGCAAAAACCCGGGTATGGGAGGAGTTCGGTGAGGCCATGGAACAAGACTTTCGTTCGGCTTCAAAGAGATTCTGGCAAACTGTTCGGCGGTTCAGGAGGGGAAAGCAGCTCCCCGTCCACACTGTGTATGGTGCGGATGGGACACTGTTGACTTCAACTGGGGATGTCGTCGGGCGGTGGAAGGAATACTTCGAGGATCTCCTCAATCCCACTGATATGCCTTCCACAGAGGAAGCAGGGTTTGGGGACGAGGGGGATGACTCGCCTATCACAGGGGCTGAGGTCGCCAAAGTGGTTAAAAATCTCCTTGGTGGCCGGGCCCCGGGGGTGGACGAGATTCGCCCTGAGTACCTCAAGGCCCTGGATGTTGTTGGGTTGTCATGGTTGACACGCCTCTGCAACATTGTGTGGAGGTCGGGGGCAGTGCCTTTGGCATGGCAAACCGGGGTGGTGGTTCCTCTCTTCAAAAAAGGGGACCGGAGGGTGTGCTCAAACTTTAGAGGGATCACACTCCTCAGCCTCCCTGGGAAGGTCTATGCCAAGGTACTGGAGAGGAGAGTCCGGCCGTAGGTTGAACCTCGGATTCAGGAGGACCAATGTGGTTTTCGTCCTGGCCGTGGCACATCGGACCAGCTCTTTACCCTCTCGAGAATTCTTGAGGGTTCGTGGGAGTTTGCCCAACCAGTTTACATGTGTTTTGTGGACTTGGAGAAGGCATTTGATCGCGTCCCTCGTGGATTTTTGTGGTGGGTGCTTCGGGAGTATGGGGTATCGGGCTTGTTGTTACGAGCCATTCGGTCTCTGTACGACCGTTGTGAGAGTTTAGTTCGTATTGCCAACACTCGGTTGGAGTCATTCCCAGTGAGAGTTGGACTCTGCCAGGGCTGCCCTTTGTCACCGATCCTGTTCATAATTTTTGTGGACAGGATTTCTAGGCGCAGCTAGGGAATGGAGGGTGTCATGCTTGGTGACCACAGGATCTCATCTCTGTTGTTTGCAGATGATGTTGTCCTGTTGGCTTCATCCAGCAATGACCTACAGCTCTTGCTGGGACGGTTTGCCGCTGAGTGTGAAGCAGCTGGGATGAGAATCAGCACCTCCAAGTCCGAGTCCATGGTCCTCAGCCGGAAAAAGGTGGATTGTCCTCTCCGGGTTGGGGACAGGCTCCTGCCCCAAGTGGAGGAGTTTAAGTATCTTTGGGTCTTGTTCACGAGTGAGGGGAAAATGGAGCGGGAGATCAACAGACGGATTGGAGCAGCATCTGCAGTGATGCGGACGTTGTACCGGTCTGTTGTGGTGAAGAGGAAGCTTAGTTCTAGGGCAAAGCTGTCGATTTACCAGTCAATCTACGTTCCTACTCTCACCTATGGTCACGAGCTTTGGGTAATGACCGAAAGAACGAGATCGCGGATACAAGCGGCTGAAATGAGCTTTCTCCGTAGGATTGCTGGACTCACCCTCAGAGATAGGGTGAGGAGCTCAGTCATCCGGGAGAGGCTCAGAGTAGAACCGCTGTTCCTCCACATTGAAAGGAGTCAGTTGAGGTGGTATGGACATCTGATTAGGATGCCTCCTGGACACCTCCCACTTGAGGTGTTTCAGGCACGTCCCACTGGGAGGAGACCCCGGGGCAGACCCAGGACTCGGTGGAGAGACTATGTCTCCCAGCTGGTCTGGGAACGCCTTGGTATCCCCTCTGAAGAGCTGGAGCAGGTGGCTGGGGAGAGGGAAGTCTGGTCTTCTCTGCTTGAACTGCTGCCTCCGCGACCCGGACCTCCGGAAAAGCAGTAGAAGATGGATGGATGGATGGATGGATGGGTTTGCTGTTGCTGCTACTGTTGTGTAAGCAGAAGAACATTGTTCGTAGTGGTTAATTCCCATGACTCTTAGTGTTGCAATAGTTTACTTGTTAGGCTGACTGACTTTAGATAGGAGATGCAGATACAAATTCCACTTCTTAAACACATATTTTGCATTTCTGAGTGACTGTAGGATGTTTGCTGAGTCAGTAGGAGAAAAGGAGCAAATTTGTTTTGGAAAAAAATGCCAGAGGGGTGGTGTGAAGCTTTCCTAAGCAGGTGGCACTGTGAACACAAACATTTGAGCTCTGTCTACAAACACACACACACACACACACACACACGAAGAAAGGTATCTTACAGCAGATATTTGACTCCATGTTTTATCCACATTCAGAATACTTACTTTATGCAGACATGGACTAGCCTCCACAAGTAACAGAAAAAAGTAGTCCAAACTCATGCAGGATTGACAGACGTGGAGACTGATTTTAATAGCAGTATAGATAGCAGAAGTTTGCCCAGACACCTGCAACGCTCCCTGAAGGAGTGAGAATTGAATGTCACACAGCCACAACCATTCTCTTAACCAAAACAAATGTGCTCTGTTTAAAAAGCACACATGCACACACATTGACCTGAAGAGCAAAGACTGTTTCTTCAAATTAGACTCTCACAAAACTGCAGCATCATCTTTTGCACATTAAGATAAGGGTTTTAAGAGCCAGACTGACCTGAGCAAAGGCCTATTTGATCTTAACACGAAATGATACAGCTGGCTGAAAAGCCAATACAGCTCACTATTTAAATTATGCCATTTCTACAATAAAGCACAGGGCTCCCCTGCGCCAGCAAGATGCAAATGAGAAAAAAGGTTCTCCCCCAGTGTAACATACAACTTAACCACTTGCGCTCCGTTGTTCCGCGGGCGGGCAAGTCTCTGCATCCTAGGATGCACGAGGGTGCACTCCTGTGCCCTCGTGTGCACTCGGACGCATAGACCAGATTGTGGTGATGTAGTGGCGTCCAAGCGCCACTAAAAAAAAAAAAACTGCAGAGACAGCCGCGAACAGATTAGTTCATCTGATTGACCTCTCATTCGACTAATAAGAGCCTTGAATTGGGTTTCTTGAAACCTTGAAGAGCCAATGAATGAAAACCTAGGAAGGAGGACCCGCCTACTGTGAATGCAGGAGCCAATTGAAGCACAGAAATTCAGGCTGGGTGAAGATAGATTTACTGCTGCAGCAGACAAAAACAAAGGACGCTGGACGAATCTGCTACAGACCCCGCAGCATGGAGACCACCCACAAGTGGGACCTGCACTCATTCCAGCAGAATAGACGTTTAGGATTCTCTTCCGTCATCATAGACCGACGGAGGCCGACGACAAAGGTCATAAATCATTCACCAAAACCGCAATATTGGAATTATGTTTTGATCGGGATCCACGAGCCGAGCAGTGTCGTGTTTGTCTGACAATGGGGAAGAGAAGTTCGCCACGACTCTGCTGCTGTGAAGAGGTAAGGTGTTATAAGCAAAATTATTATTTATCCCTGAAAACTGTAATCCAAAAATGACTTTTGACCGATCGGTAAATTACAACTGTACTGCGCACGAAGTACGAAGTGCGTGCACTGCGATAAACGGTTCATTTGCCGTGTTCGGACCGTGAAACCCCCCCCCCCCCCCCCGCTGCAGAAGAGGAGCGGGGGGGGGGCGTTCACGGTCCGAACGCCCCCCGGTCCGCGGGGGGAAGCATATGAGTCTATTCCTTCATGTAGCGATGGCTGTCTTCTGCAGCGAGGGGGGGGGGGACAACCCCCCCCACACACACAGTAGCGAGGGGGGGGGGGCGCTGTGAAAACATGCAAGGAGTGTAATCCATCATGTAGCGAGGGCCGAACTCCGTCTTTTTTAGCGGGGGGGGGGACCCACACACACACACACACACACAGACACAGCCCTGAGTGTGACCTTTCATTAGAGCCCAAAATGAAGATTCTACATTGAATTATTCAAAAGCTACAGATGTTTTTCCAAACTGTGCCATTTGGCACAATTTGGCACAGTTCATTTTTCACACTTTGAATTATTGTATTAAAAACTGTGAAAACCAGTTGTCATTAAATGTATTTACTTCTTCCATCAATATAGAAAGACTTGGGACTCCTTTTTTTTATACCAGTTTGCTGTTATCTGAAACAGTCCCAAGGCAAAGCTTGACTTTAGTTAAACACCAATACTTGAAACAACCAGCATGTGTTTATATGTGTGCATACCTGTCAAGTGATACGGTTTTGCCGTATTTTAATACGGGGAAAATGCAATTTTAGCAAATACGGGCGTATTGCCATTTCTGTACGCCAAAAAGAAAAATATACAGCGAAAAAAAAAATATTGAGAGAACCTAAAATCAACTGAACAGTAATTCGATACCTGGCAAAATTGAGCGCACCTAAGCAGTCTTTTTGTGATTTTCAAAATGGCTTCATGCAGCGCGCCGCCGGCGAAGAAAACAAAGCTTGAAGAAAAGGGAAATAAAGGGACTGGACGTCACCGAAAAGAATGGGAGAGTCCGAGCTTCGAGAAATTGGCATAGACATACTCAAACCCGCCTTTGTAGCGGCGGACGAGCATACGCATACGCTCATCTGCATCAGATCGTACCTGACAGCCAGACCCACACTGCAGGTCGGCGCCTTTTTAGTCCTTCATGCTTCCTAGACACACTGGATATAAAGTATCAAACTTCAGCTTTCAGTAGATCAAACCCAATGAAGGTGATGATTTACAGTAGGTGAGAGTAGGGAAACACCATCTTTGACTGACAGCGCTGTTCAGATTCAGCAGGGCATATGCTGCTCCATGAGAGCTATGGCACTAAAAAACAGGCTTTTCGATTTTATATAATTTAGCTAAAATATAGAAATGTTACATATTTATGAGGGCTGTTCATAAGAGATTTCCCCTGAGTCATCTTCCATGGACTGAGAAGACTCAACCTTGGCACATTTATTAGTCTTTTTCTGCATAGTTACCACCAAGGGTTACAAATTTCTCCTATCGCTTTATGCAGCTGTGGAGACCTCACCTGTAGAAGTCTGCAGGCTGTGCCAGAAGCCACAACTTTGACCATGGAAATCAGCATTTCATTGTCTTGGAAGGGCTTGCCCTTCAAAAATGACTTCATTGTTGGAAAAAGGTGGAAGTCAATGGTGTAAGGTAGGGAGGGGAAGTGGGGTGAGGAAGGATTAAATAGCCGCAGGACTGTGCTTCCCTCTGGGCAACGTAAGTTGTGAACCCGGCATCATCTTGCAGGAAGCGGACACCTTTGGTCAGCATGATGATTGCTTTTGATGACCTTCTGCAATTTCTACAGCAGTGAAGTGTAGTAAGTCCCGGTAATTGTGGTACCCTTTACCAGGCAATCCATCATGACTACTCCATGCTGGTCCCAAAAGACCATGAGCATGACCTTGCCTGCCAAGGGTTGAACATGTGTCTTCTTCAGAGGTGGTGAGTCATAACGATTCCATTGCTTCAACTGGGCTTTAATTTCTGTATCATAGTGATGGACGTATGTTTCATTCTATGTGATTAGTCTGTCAAAGAAGTCGTCTTGTTTTTTTTTGTTTTTTTTTTGGTACATTGCCAAAAGAGCCTGACAGTATGTGACTTGTTCCTGCTTCTCAAGTTCATCCTGACTATCATCAACAACTTCAACACCATCTTTCAAGCAGACGAGAGCAAGATAGGCAGTCTCCTCCCTGAAATGGATCGTCTCTTGAGAAAACTATTGGTCAAATTTGTTCAAATGAAGTATGTAAAGGCGACCAATAACCTAAGAAGGCTGGATTTCCTGGACAGTAACCTGCAGTACTCTGAGGAGTTTATCGCCATTGGACTGGAAACCAAAGAAGCCCTACAAACCCATGAACTTTACCCAGGCACAGAGCTGAAGTTCTGTGAAGCAGTAAGAGGCTTCTATGAAGCTGTAGTGAGAAAGATGCTCAACAAGTTCCCCTTTGATGACAAAATTCTGCCACACCTCTCTGTCCTCGACCCCAGGAAAACAGAGTCCTTGACCTATGGCGCCATTGTAGAGCTTGCTGCTGCATTTTGCCCCACTGTTGATACAGAAGAGCTGAAAGAAGAATGGGAGGACCTGCAACTGCTGCCAGAAAACATAGTGCCTCTACAACACAAGGATGGCAAGCCTGTCCATGTTGATGTCTACTGGGGTCAGGTGATGGTCTTGAAGACAGCCCTTGATGTGCCCTGCTTCCCCCAGTTCCTCAAAGTGTACTCAGCACTGTTTTGCCTTCCTCACACCAATGCTGACAGTGAGAGGGCTTTCAGCATGGTCAGAAAAATTCACACTGACTTCAGAAAAAGTTTGCTCCCAGAAACTCTGACTTCTTTCATGCAAGTGAAAATGAATTGTGACACTCCATGCTTCAAGGTCAAGCCTTCAAAAAAATGCTAGAGTCAGCAAAGGCTGCTACTTGGAACTATAACAAGCAGCATCAGTGAACATTTTCTTGTTTCAAGTTCATCCAAGTGCATTAGTGTAACAAAGCTGACAATTAAAAACTCTTTAATTCCAAGTGTATATATCTAGCTGACAATTAAGAACTATATTCAGAATTATTCTTATTGTGTACTTTCAAATTAAGCAATCTACCTTGTGCTAATGTAAATTTGAAAAATATTTTTTATTTATTTTTATTTATTTATTATTAATATTAACCTTTATTTTTTAATTTAATTTTTTTTTTTATTATTTTTTGTGCTACTTGGCTTATTATTTTCACATTACCAAAAAGTTATGGCTCAAGATTGTGTCCATATACGTGTACATTTGAATAAATATGTTTGAAATAGTTCATGTTGCAATTGTTGTTGTTTGTTTGTTTTTTGTTTTTTTTTTTGCTTCAGTTTTCTTTCATCTGCCGATAAATACAGTT
This sequence comes from Pholidichthys leucotaenia, assembly GCA_020510985.1. Taxonomy (NCBI): domain Eukaryota; kingdom Metazoa; phylum Chordata; class Actinopteri; order Cichliformes; family Pholidichthyidae; genus Pholidichthys; species Pholidichthys leucotaenia. The sequence goes on along the minus strand of CM035847.1, from coordinate 41,589,730 downwards.
TTTAAGTACTCAATACAGGTGTGAAAGCCCTCCCAATAAGGGAGGCATGAGGTATGCCTTGACAGGTATGTGTGTGTTTGATATCACCACCTAAAACCTCTATGGCAGGATGTAACGTATATCCCTAATACTTTTAACAGCACTAACAATCAAAGATTTACTCTTTTTTTCAAAACTTTATCATTTAAAAGTGTGGTTTATTTTGTGGGAGCAAATTTAACATTCCTCTGGCTGACACCCCCCACCAGACATCAGAGCATGGAGCTTAACCAACATCTCCATTCGGCTGTCTGCCCACCAGTCAAAAAGTGTTTGATGTTGACACACATTGTAATTGTAAGTTCAGTAAAAATGCATTAAGCACACAAAATTTAAAAGAATACTTTTCTCAAGTATTTTGTTGTTTTAAAAAAAGTAAACTGCATTTTTTGTACTCACACAAAAGAAATTTATCATTTACAAGTGTATTTACTGTGCCAAATTCTAAAAAAAAATGTTTGTTTTTAAAAATAAGCTGATAACTTTTTTTTCTGCATTACTTGATGGTAGCTAGAAAGGTAAAGTTTTCTTTTTAAGTATGATGGGGGTTTTTGTTTATGTCTCTAGCAAAAAATACTGAATAACCAACTGGTATGTTTTCAGCAAGTGTTGACAAAATATTGTGTGATCACTTGTTTTTCTAAAATACATCTTCTGAAATTACATCTATCATTTTAACTCGATCACTCTGCCAGTCAGTATTTATTCCATCCTGCTTTTTGGGAGAAGAGTTTAGCAGGCTATGTCTACCAGATTCAACACACAGAGACATGTCATTACACTTAAGAATCAACACAACTCTACAGTTAAAAACAACGCTAAAGAACTAAAGCTAGCCTGCAGATTCATGTCTCAGTTACTATGGACTTTTTAAAAGAATGACCTTTGGTCTGTTGCTGGTTCTTGAAGTCATGAAACACTTTGCACCCTACTGCATTACCAGCATTAGAGTTACCAGATTCTGGAAAAAAAAATTATTTGAAATAACAGTGTACTTAATTCTTTAAATAAGAATAGTTTTATCTTTCGTAATAACAAATGACACATTGCACTGTGTTGACAAAAACTCTGTTTTTTTTAAATGCTACATGAAAATAAACCTGAATCAAATGAAACTATGTTAAACAAAGTTACTTCAACCTGATTAATGTGTAATGTGTAATGTGAAAAAAAACGTAAGTACCCCAGAATGTTACTCGATGACAAACTTTTGATGTAGTTTATTCTTTTTCCACACAACTTTTTTTTGTTGTAGTAACACTAACATATTTCACTAACCCGTTTTTGGATAACAGATTTGTTGTAGACAAGTGATTTTTCTTTTCCTTTTGGCAGACTTGACAGACAAATATTCATGATTCTCGATTTGGTTTCATAATACATAAAAAATACAAGAAAGGGCATCCAAACAGTAAAACATTGAACATGACATTTACCAACATAAAAATTATTTTATTCAATTTATTTTAAAAACTTTATCATTTGCAAAGGTATTTACCATGGCAAATTCTAATTAAAAAAAAACTTTAACTTTAAAAAAAAAAAAATAAGACAATGGTTTTTACCTTCTCTTCCGAGTTTCTACATAGGACTTTTAAAAAACTTTTAAAAAAGCATTTGACACATTAGATGATGCCATTTTACCATCTACATTAGAAAAATGCGGTATAAGAACCCACCCATCTACACAACAAACACGGGGTCATTCTATCCAATGAAAGGAGAGGGAGAGTCCTCCTCCTATAACGGTCTACAGGCGGACCACTACTGTTGACCAATGAAACTACAAGGGTGGGGCATGTGAAAATCGGATAAATAAGTAGCCCAAAATCAGAAAAATGAAACAAACTTCGGGAAAAAGACAATGAAAAACTCCACCGTGATCAAGAGGCTGAGCGATCTTCATCTGATCAGCAAGACACTCATCTCTACCTTGCTACAAAGTGCTCCGGGATTAGCGCCCAAAAAGAGAATGTTGTATCTTTGGCGCATCCAGACTCCCGCAACCGGAAGACTTCAGGAGGAATGGAAGTTAGAAGTCGGAGGTAGATGGGGATAAGCGTTCAATTACACAAGTAGCAAACTGTGTTTTTACCAGTTGGATGAAGGAGAAACGTTTGGCCCGCTCTCCAGAAAAGCCACACTTTCGGCCATGGACTGGCGCGTACTGCGAAACGTGATTTACCCTGATCTGAAAACAAGCAACATACATTGCCAACAGACGGGACTGGAAGACGAACCTGCTATAAAAGACCAACAGACACAGACGCCTGTTCATGTGAAAGAAGAGCAACTACCGGTATTCGTTACTGGAAGAATGTTGGCTAGTAGTGTTTGGGAGACAAAGGCATCCCCGTCTGGGAGGTGGTACTTAAGAGCCATGTGTCCGCTATCAATGGGTGATGCCCCATCTGAGGACGAATTTATCTTGCAGTTTTTCAATTCCGAATGTGGTGTGTTCCAGACAGCATTACACTTACCTACAACGGTGTGGGTAAAAATGGTTGACGAGAAAGGCAAAAAGCTCAAGGCCCTTTTCATTTCCAGCTGTTCTGCGAGAGATGTGGTCATGGTGAAAAAAACCTCCAGGCTTTTTCAGATGATGCCACTCTCACAGTCTTCCGCACCTTATCCCGCCCCTCCTAACGATTTTTAAGGAAGACCGCCGACCACCCATCTAACCCCAAAACAAAACTGAGGCAAACCCATGTGTGATTCTCCAAGGGTGTTTTGAATGAGACCCTTGGGCAAAATTATTGTGATGTATGCAGGGTTCACACAAAGAAAATGGAGCAAGATGGTTGTGATCAACGGGATTTATTTTACACACACTCTGAGCACAGGCAGGAGGGGAGGTCATTCTCCCAGACCTCCGTTTAAATCACGGTTACACACACATAATAAATCTAGCTACAATGCTCTGCACTGTGTGTTCACACTGGCTTTTCCCTGCACTGTGTGTTCATATACTCATATATCTATTCCATCCAGCTACAATGCTCTGCACTGTGTGTCTGTGTGTGTGTGTGTGTATATATTTATTTTATAGTAATATGTACATATGTATATTAGCCGCTCTTGCTTGCTTGTTTTTTTTCTTGCCTTCTGATTGTTGCTCTGAGTGTTGCTATCCCTGTGCTGTTGCAATCCTGGAATTTCCCCGTTGTGGGACTAATAAAGGCTTATCTTATCTTATCTTATCTTATCTTGCCTATGAAATACTGTTGGGTAATTATAACGCAGTTATAATTACACAGCAGTAGAATAGCTCAGTAATAACATTTACTACACACACACAGTAACGTTTCAATTGTCAAAGCATGCTGGGAGACCCCTGCCCCCCTTAACATGGCCCCGACGTTACACTGCCCCCACCCCTCCGGACTGGTTTCTGTCCCCAGAAAAATTAAAGTCCAATTTAAAAGTCCAATACAAACTCATCCAGGTGTCGGGGCGGTCTTCGGCGCCGGCGGCCAACACGTACAGGCCCCCTAGTGTCCATCTGGGTCTCGGTCGGGGTATCGGGCTGGGATGGAAGCTCCGGTTCGTCCACCAGCGGTGCAGATGGCCAATACGGGGCGCGACGGTCACGATGAAGGACCACAACCCGGTCCCTTTTTCTAACCCTCACCCTGTACACCACATCTGACAGTCTCTCCAGGACCACGCATGGCCCCGACCAATGGCTCATCAGCTTTGGTGATCGTCCTCTCTTCCTCTCAGGGCAGAAAACCCAGACTCGATCTCCCGGTGCAAAGTCCCTCCCCTGGCAGCGGGAGTAATACGCTCGCTTCTGCCGGCCCCCCGCCGCTGCCAGGGCCTCTCGAGCTAGCTCGTGCACCATGTGGGGACGTTCTTTCAAACAAAAAAAATAATCCAATCCGGGTTTTCCCTCCACCTCCGGCTCAGGGGGGAACCGAATACCAAATCCACCGGTGTGCGCAGCTCGCATCCAAACATGAGCGCCGCAGGGGTACATCGAGTAGATTCCTGAGCTGCCGTCCGGTATGCCCACAAAACAAAAGGCAGATGCAGGTCACAGTCTCGCTGTCGCTGGTCCACTAGGATAGCGAGCTGGGTAGTGAGGGTCCGGTTGAATTGTTCGACCAGGCCGTCGCTCTGTGGATGCAGCGGGGTGGTCCGGGTCTTCCGGATGCCCAGCCTCTTGCAGACCTCTCCGAAGACCTCCGCCTCGAAGTTCCGACCCTGATCACTGTGCAGCTCCTCCGGTGCGCCGAACCGACAGAACATTTCGTCCACCAGCTTTGATGCCGTCGTCGTGGCGCTTTGGTCCGGGACCGCGTATGCCTCTGGCCACTTAGTGAAATAATCCATCGCGACCAGCACGTAGCGGTTCCCCCGGTCCGTGGTCGGGAAAGGGCCCAGGATGTCCACTCCCACTCGCTCCATCGGTGCTCCCACCCGGTACTGCTGCAGGGAAGCGTGGATCGCTGACTTGGTCCCTTCTGAGCTGTGCATGTGTCGCAGTGGTGAACGTGGAGCTCCACGTCCTGATGACAACCGGGCCAGTAGAACCGGGCCCGAAGGCGCTGCAGCGTCTTTGTCACTCCGAAGTGGCCCACTCCTACCGCCTCATGAACCAGCTGGAGTACGTTGGGCCGGAGTCGACGAGGAACCAGCAGCTGCCAGACGTGCCGCTGCCCAGCTGGAGTCTGCCACTGTCGATACACCACGCCCTCGTGGCAGCGGAGGTTGGCCCACTGGGAGTGCAGGGCCTTAGTCTCTGGGTCCAGTGGTGACACAACCTCCCAGGCGGGCCGCTGTCCTGCGTCCAGCCACTGCCGAACCCGCGAAATGACCGGGTCTCTGTCCTGCTCGCTCTGCAGCTGCTGCGTGCCAAGAACCTCTGTGACGTCATCGCTGGGGAGAACTGCCTGATCATCTGAGGGGCTGTGCATCGCTGCGTGATTCCTGCTCGCAGCGGCTCGGAGAGCGGCAGCCCGTGGGGCGGTTTGGTCCCGATCTTCAGCCCGTTGGCAGTGACGACACTCCTCTGTCGCACAGGGGCGCCGAGACAGCGCGTCAGCGTTGGCATGGAGGCGGCCTGCCCGATGCACAATCTGAAAATTATAATCCTGCAGTGCCTCCAGCCATCTCGCCAACTGTCCATCCGGTTCTTTGAAGTTTAACAACCAGGTCAGGGAAGCGTGGTCCGTCCTGAGCTGGAAGCGCCCCCCCGTACACATACGGGCGGAAATGACGCAGTCCTTGAATGACAGCCAGCAGCTCTCTGCGAGTCACACAGTAATTTATCTCGGCTCTGCTGAGAGTGCGGCTGAAGAAAGTGACTGTCTGCTCTCCCTGCTCTCCCTCCTGGGATAGCACCGCCCCGATGCCCTGGTTGCCTGCGTCCGTGTCCACAATGAAAGGGCGGTTCGGGTCGGGATATTGCAGGACGGGGGCTCCGATGAGCGCTGCACGAAGCTGGGAGAAAGCAGCAGCACAGCTGTCACTCCACTGAAACATGCGTCCTTTCTGCATCAGCTGATGCAGCAGGCTGGCGATGGTGGCAAAGTCTTTCACAAACCTCCTATAATAGGAGGCCAATCCAAGAAAACTTCTCAGTTCTCCAACGTTCCGCGGCACTGGCCAGTCTCTCACTGTTGCCACTTTTTCCGGGTCGGTGGCGACCCCCGCTGCGCTGACGACGTGGCCCAAAAAGGTGGTCTCCCGCCGGAACAGGTGGCATTTCTTAGGGTGTAACTGTAGCCCCGCCTGCTGGATGGCTCCCAGCACCTCTCGGAGATTTGACAGGGCGCTGTCAAAATCAGCTGCATGCACCAGTAGGTCGTCCAGGTAAACAACGCAGCGACTCCGGGGCACGTGAGCCAGCACTCGCTCCATCAAGCGCTCAAAGGTGGCCGGAGCGTTGCAGAGTCCAAATGGCATCACTTTAAACTGGTACAGTCCCTGCCCGATGGAGAAGGCTGTTTTTTGGCGGGCCTCGGGTTACAGCTCTACCTGCCAATAGCCGCTGCGTGGATCCAGCGAGCTGAACCAGCTGGAGCCGGCGATGTGGTCCAGTGCGTCATCGATGCGGGGCAGGGGGTAGGAATCTTTCCTGGTGGCGTCGTTCAGGCGTCGGTAATCCACACAGAACCGCCACGACCCGTCCTTCTTCTTGACCAGCACAACAGGCGCCGCCCAGGGGCTGCTGGAGGGCTCAATAACATCTGCCTCCAGCATTTCTCGCACTTTTTGTTCCGCCGCTGTCCGCCTTGAAAAGGGCAGCCGGCGTGGGTGGAGTCGAATCGGCCTGGCCTCACCGGTGTCGATCTCGTGCTGCACCAATCCGGTCCGGCCGCATTCCTCATCCTTCGCGGCGAAAACACCCATATAATAGTCCAATAGCTCCCGCAGCTGGCGTCCCTGTTCCGGGTCCAGCCCGCTGCAGCTCCGTTGAAATAATTCCTCCACCGCCTGCTGCATCTCTGCTGACACGCTGACCCCTCCCCTTGCTGACCTTGTGTGCATTCGTGCTCCCTCTGTCCGCGCTGGTGACGTCATCGTGTCCAGTCCTCGCGGTGGCCTGCCTGGTCCGGTCTGTCTTGGCGATCCCTCGATTGCGCGGGCCCCCGTGTTCCTTCCCTGGGTTCTGCTGTGGAGCGTGATGGTCTGGTTTCCCAGCTGGAGGGACGGTCCCGCGGTGTCGATCTTGGCGTTCCAGGCTGTGAGCAGGTCTAGTCCAATAATACAGGGGTCTTGGATGTCAGCCAGCCAGAACGGGTGTCTTATGTTCTGACTGGCCACCCCCACCACCAGAACTCTCCGCCCCCTCAGTCTGGTGCGCTCACCGGTAGCCGTGGTGACGCAGCGCTTGGTGGGTTCCCACCCCCGTGGGGCCGTCTTGTTCGTGCCCGGCAGCACACTGGGTCGAACCAGGGATATTGTAGAGTCGGTGTCAATCAGGGCCCGGATCAACGTCTTCCCCAAGCTGCACTGTAGATAGATCCCTGGAGAGTGTCCAATTCGGCCCACGCGTGGTGCCGGCTCCTCGGGGGAAACATCTGCGGGAGACAGCCTGTCCCCGTTCACGCCACCTCGCTCTAGTTTAACGCCAGCGAGGGGCGTTCTCCTCCGGGGACGCGCCGCCGTGGTCTGCCGTAATTCCTCCTCTTCCTCCTCGCTCTCCATCGTGGCCTGGAAGGTTCTCTGTCTGTGCGTTGGCGCTTCAACTGTGCGATTCATCAGCGGCTCCACCCGCTCTGCTTCTGCCACTGCAGTCTCCCAGTCGCTCGTGGCGTGGATCCGTACGTGGCTCTGGAGCTGGGCCGGGCGGAGACCTTGGATGAAGCTCCAGAGGGTGAGCTTCTCTACCGCCTCCGGTGCGAAATCCGGGTAGCTGCGTCGGGTTAGCAGCCGTATGTCTGCAGCATAGGCTCCTAGGCTTTCCTGGTTGCTTCAACGGCGGCGGGTCAGCTGTTCCTGGGCGTGCTCAGCGTCCGCTGTTCTCCCAAATCGTCTCCGGAGCGCCCCTTGTAGCGCTGGCCAGCTGTAGCGCTCCTCAGGCAGGAGATCAGAGAGCGTGCAGAGAGCTCTCCCTTCCAAGGCCAGCGCGACTTGCACGGCGGTTTCCTCCGGTGACCAGCCGTTCAGCGCAGCGGCCAGCTCGACCTGGGTCAGGTAGTCATCCAACGTGGCCTCGCCGTTGAAGCGGGGAATCTTGGCCCGCTGCCGAACAGATGGGATGGCCGCCTCCTGATCGATCGTCACTCTTGATCGCCGTGGGATCGCCAGCCTGTCCTGTCCTGAAAAGGGCGGAATGCGGGGCTGGTTTGCTCTGCTCTGCCCGCTCTGTCTTGAAAAAGACAGAAGGCCGGGTGTGCTGGCCCCGTCAGGTCCGCCGCTTCGTTCGTCCCGGCTCCCGGCTCCCGGGGGTGGTGTCTCGGTCCCATCGTCCATCATCAGCTGAGCAATGAACTGCTCCAGCTGCTGGATCTCCATTCTGATCCTGGCTTCCATTTGCTCCATCCCACTCCTGACACCAGTGTGACGTATGCAGGGTTCACACAAAGAAAATGGAGCAAGATGGTTGTGATCAACGGGATTTATTTTACACACACTCTGAGCACAGGCAGGAGGGGAGGTCATTCTCCCAGACCTCCGTTTAAATCACGGTTACACACACATAATAAATCTTGCCTATGAAATACTGCTGGGTAATTATAACGCAGTTATAATTACACAGCAGTAAAATAGCTCAGTAATAACATTTACTACACACACACAGTAACGTTTCAATTGTCAAAGCATGCTGGGAGACCCCTGCACCCCTTAACATGGCCCTGACGATACATTATCGTCTCTGAAAATATCGAGTGAAGATGACCGCCCACCTTCACAAAGACACCCCCGGATACCGAGGGTCCTCCTCAACCATCTTCGTTCACCCTCAGTTCTGCAACAGAGTGGATCCGTTCTATGGATGCTGAAGAATATGCCACTGACCCTCCACACACTTCACCCTCTACAGGCCTCAACGTGGTTTTTGAGGAAGGTGACCCAATATACACAGTGGATCATCTACCTCCCCTGTTTCTGCATTTAGTAAAATGTGGGTTGATATAATTTCTGGACATTTCCATCGGCAAATACAGAGAAAAAATATGCAACAGTTGTCGGATCAACCACTCGGATCAAATCCACCACGATTGCCCTGTGAAGTCAGAGTATTTCTTTCTGACCCACTTTGAAGAGATCACAAAAAGACTGCGGAAAAGGCGCTTCATTCTGGCGCTCCAGAAACTGACAAAATTAAACTGCATGTATACTTGTATAAAGGTGTATGCCGGAATTACAGAGGCTTTCCTTCATGAACTTAGACAAACACCACGCATTATCCCCAAGATTTCTGAGATTTCAGAAATGCTGTTTGTGGGCGATGAGAAAATGGCTCATCATTTGCAAAGAGCTGAGGACTATTGGCAGGGTTGTCTGGATGATGAAAACTTTTGGGAGGAGGATTTTGTGGGCGATTCTGACAACGAGAAGAGTTGTGATATGGACAGTGATACAGACTCTGATATCGATTCTGACACAGAGTCTGAAAAAACTGAAGCTGAAATGTAATGAAATGCTTTTTAAATTAAATCTGCATGTTTTTGCTTAAACTATCTTTGTTCCACAACCAATTGACTACCGGGATGAAATCACTGCAACGTGTATCGCTGTGTAATTTGCTTTTAAGTATTGTTTTTTTTTTTCTCACTCAAATGCATGGAGAATGTACATGTGTGTAAAAAAAAAAAAAAAATGTGTTTTACAATACTGAAGTTTTTTTGTTTTTGTTTTGTTGTTTGTTTTGTTTTGTTTTTGTTTAACTTTTGACCAGAGTAGTGGCTCAGTTGGTAGAGCATCCGCCCCACACCTGGGAGGCAGGGGTTCAAATCCCGGCCGGGTCATGCTGAAGACCATATAAAAGTGGAACTTCCTGCCGTCCAGCTTGGTGCTCAGCAATAATGGAATGGAGGAGGGAAATCTGTGGCGGCGCCTTGCATGGCAGCGGCCCTTCTGATTCTACACATGGGGTGTGTGTCATTGACACTGTAGATAGGATAAAGCACAATTTTGTTCTACTGTACATGATTGGTTGTATGGTTGAATGACAATAAAGGGTGATTTAATTTAGCATGATTGTAAAAACAAAATAAATCTGTTCCATTCACTGAAGTGTGGATTTCTTCTTTTTTTTGGTCCAAATGATTCAACAATGAAGAAATAGTTGAGAGTTTAGTCGTTCCTTAGGCCTTGTGTTTTTATTACGCCGCAACATGGTACTTACACCCTATAGGGTGGATCTTGTCGGTGTTGAACCGAGCCGTTGAATTTCTGCAAATGCCTCGTGACTTGGTTTTCATTTTTTTTGACGATAATATTGATTCAAATAAATCGAGGGTTCCATATGCGGTGTAAAATGTCTCTGTACAACTCAACATTTTTTCTGTTACCAAATAGTTGTTTAATTTTTTTTCAAAACAAATGAACATTTTAACCAAATTAACCACGGTTAAGTATCAATATAACAAGTAGGAGAGTTAAATATACACGTGAAATTTGTAAATTTCAATTTTTGGAAAACAGTTTTTAAAACAGTTCCAGTCAACAGAAAGCATAATGGTGTGTGATGCAACACGTGCGCAGTTATGGTAAATGCATCATACACGACCACAGTGTATGTTTTACAACAAAAAAAACAGGATGGTACAAAATATCTCAAATACTGTTTAGTAACTTTGTACAAAACACATGACGATGTTGACAACTTACATACTTTTATCAGGTATTTTATAAATGCTGTTTAGTGCAGCTCTACCAAATTGTTAAATGCTTCGCTTAAAAACACAGAAATGGTGTTGGGGGAAGAAGACGTTTGCTCGAAAAAAAAAAAATTCAAGGTGAAAACAAATCCATTTCATCCTCTGAATCTGCCACCTTGTCATCCATGTCCATAGCCAATACCGTGAGCAGTATCTCCCCAGGATCAAAGGACTTAGTCCTCTCCCACTCATCATAGATTTGCCTCAGGAGTATTTATGTTGAGTTGAAGTTCCAGCATTCCATTGGGAAAAGCGTGTTTATAAAAGCAGTTGGCGCCATAATGACATCTCCCTCAGGGTTCATCAAAGTATGGGCACGGGTTTTTCCTAAAAGAAGATGTGCCTCAGGAGTATTTGCATTGAGTTCTGGAGAAGAGGAAAGACGATCAAAATCTGTTCTCAAAATAAATAAATTACTCATAAAAACTGTGAACCACATACATTTCATAGTGGTATTGTTAGCAGGTGTACCTATTTCATACCACTTTGTCTTTGTTGAAGTTCCAGCATTCCACCGGGAAAAGAGTGTTTATAAAAACAGTTTGCGCCATAACAACATCTCCCTCGGGCTTCATCAAAGTATAGGCTGTGGAGATGAAATAACCAGACCGAACTTTCCGAGCAGACGAACTTTATTTCACTCTCACATCTCCCAGAATCAGAACATTAAACATGTGTAGCAGGGACTCTCTCTTTCATATCCCAAAACTCACAAACTCACACCTCCCTGCTACCTGAGGTCCTGCATTCACCATTCACTCTCCCAAGACAATTCCCCTTACCCCCTAGCCCTTTGATCTCCATGCTCTCTCAGTCTGAGAGGAAAACTACTGAACTCTACAGCATGGGCCCCCCACCCCCAGAGTCTCAGACTGGGAGTTAACTCTCCCGTCCTCGAGACTTCAGTCTCCGCCCATAGCTGCTGTAATGGAGGGTCTTCGGCTCCGCAACGCTGCTGTGCCGGTGGGGGGTTCCTGGGGGTGTGTTCATCTGTGGGGGGACAATGGAGGGGGGGAGAAACATTCAGCATGCTCCTGTGACTGCTGTGATGAATCACTTACCTGGGGAGCTCTCAGTGAGGGTCTTCCTCGCCAAGGAGCTCGAGCCAACACCAGCTGCTCGTCTGCCACAACAAAGGTGGGCTTAAGCCTGTCTATACAGATTCTCTCCCGGCGACCTCCCAAGTCTAACACAAAATGTTTGTCCCCAGTTTCCAGCACTCTGAACGGGCCATCATAGGGTGGGCGCAATGGGGTCCAGTGGGCATCTTGCCTGACAAACACAAACGCTGTGTCCTTCAAGGTTTTTGGCACAAACGCGTGGGGAAAACAGTAGTGGGCTGGGCCAGGGAGCGTCCGTGTGTCTGCGCTATGCTGTGAACGCGGGGATGATTGGGTGTTCGGTGTGGGGTTATCTGGTAAAAACTCCCCGGAGAGCTGCAGGGGCTGCGTAAAAACCAGCTCTGCTGAGGAAGCTGCTAAATCCTCCTTCGGTGCAGAACGCAACCCTAATAGAACCCACGGCAACCGGTCCACCCAATTTGCATCCGTAAGTGAAGCCCTGAGTGCTGCGTTCAGTGACCTATGGAAACGCTCACATAACCCATTGGCCAGTGGGTTGTACACGGTCATGCGATGAATTGAGACACCCAGGCTCCAGGCCATCGTGGACCAGAGGTCGGAAACAAACTGCGGGCCCCGATTGGACGTGATGTCCGAAGGGGTGCCAAAACGTGCCACCCATATTGTTAAAAAGGTGCATGCCACGTCTGCGGATGCGGTGGAAGCTAGTGGGACTGCTTCGGGCCAGCGCGTGGTGCATTCCGCCACTGTCAGGAAGTGCGTGAACCCCTGCGATGGCGGGAGGGGGCCGATAAGGTCCACATGAACGTGGTCGAACCTCTTAACAGGATATGGAACGGCTCAAGGGGGGCCTTTGTATGCCTGTACACTTTGGCTCATTGGCACGCTACACAGGCTGCAGCCCACTCTTTCACCTGTTTGTGCAGGCTCGGCCAGACAAACTTTTCTGCCACCATTTTGACTGACGCGCGTACGCCTGGGTGCGCCAGGGAGTGAACCGACTTAAAAATGTGGCGTCGCCAAGCGCGTGGTACCACCGGGCGCGGGCGGCCCATGGAGACGTCACAGATTGGGGGAGAGGCCCCCGTCTTGCATAACTCTGCTCTCCAGCCTTAACCCCGTTGGTCCAGACTGGAGCGCGCAAACATCGGCATCGCTGATCTGCTCTGCAGCCATGGCCGTATATTCTATCCCCACATAGACTGGGGCCACTAAGGCGCGCAAGAGACAGTAAGTCACCACGATGAGTTTATCGGCCACATGACAAATGTCGGTCGTAAACTCCGAGATCACGGCCAGCTGTCTCTGCTGCTGGCCTGACCATGGTTCCAAAACCTTGGCCATCACGTACATTAGCGGCTTGTGGTCCATGAATACAGTGAAGGCGCGCCCTTCCAGCCAGAACTGGAAGTGGCGTATGGCCAGGTGGTGAGCCAGCAACTCCCTGTCGAAAGCGCTGTATTTACGCTCATTGTCACACAAAGACCTGCTAAAAAAGGAGAGCGGCTGCCAAGAACCGGCGACACACTGCTCCACGACGGCCCCTGTGGCCACGTCTGATGCATCTGTAGTGAGCGCAATCTGAGCCGCCGGGTCTGGGTGCACCAGCAATGCAGCGTTCACCAGAGCTGTTTTAACCTCAGAAAACACTTGCTCCCACTCAGGAGTCCAGTCAACTCTGTCCGCCGGCTTCCGTTTCTTAAGTGCGGCGTACAACAGCTGCATGAGCTGGGCTGCACGGGGGAGGAAACAATTGTAGAAGTTCACCATCCCCAAAAACTCCTGCAGCACCCTGACCATCTGAGGCCGGGGAAAATTTGCCATTGCGCGCACCTTGTCCGGGAAGGGTATTGCTCCCTCCGGAGAGATGCGGTGTCCCAAAAAATCGATCCCCGTCACGCCGAACTGGCATTTCACCGGGTTGATTATTAATCTTTGCTCTTCCAACCTCCAGAAAACCGTCCTGAGCTGGGCTACGTGTTCGTCCTTGGACGCGCCCGGCCACCAGGATGTCATCCAGGTAGACGAACACAAACGGTAGATCGCGCAACACCGCATCCACCATGCATTGGAATGTCTGTGCTGTGCTTTTTAACCCGAAAGGCATGCGTATAAACTCAAACAGACCAAACAGGGTTATTACTGTCGTTTAAGGTATGTCCTCTGCACGCACTGGGACCTGGTGGTAACCACGGACCAGGTCTATCTTAGAAGAAATACATGCCCCGGCGAGGTGAATGGAAAAATCCTGAATATGGGGGATCCGGTGGAGGTCGTGCGCTGTGGCGTTGTTTAATCTGTGGAAATCTCCGCAAGGTTGCCACGATCCCTCAGCCTTAGGGACCATATGTAGTGGGGATGCCCATGGGCTGTTTGATCGTCTGATGATGCCCAGCCTTTCCAAGTTGGCAAACTCCTCGCGCGCTATGGCCAGTTTAGCTGTGTCCAGACGCCAAGGTCGTGCAAAAACAGGCGGCCCGGTGGTAATAAAGTGCTCCACCCTGTGTTTAGTGATGGCCGCCAAAAACGTTGGGACCGTGAGTGCTGGGAACTAGGTGAGCAGTGTGTGGAACTTACCACCTTGAGCTGTGACGTTGGCTAGCGTTGTTGGCCTGGCTCCTTGAGCTGTACAGGGGAGAGAATCAAAAGACATTGTATTAATCAGGCGTCTGTTAGTAACATCGACTAGTAGTCCATGTGCACACAAAAAATCAGCGCCTAAGATTGGGAAACTGCATGCCGTTATGACGAATGTCCACTGGTACATACGGCCGTGAAGGGATACAGTCAGTGTTCTCTCACCAAAAGTCTTAATGTCTGAGCCGTTTGCAGCCGTCAGCCCAGGGCCGCTAGTTCCCTCTAGCCGGTTGGCGTAAGATGGCAGGATGAGGCTCTTTTTGGAGCTGGAGTCCATGAGGAATCGTCTCCCCGAGTGTGAGTCTGTCATGTAGAGCAGCTTGCTTTCTTCACCGGCGGTCACAGCTGCTACCGACTGCCGGTCCTGGTGTTTCCCGAATGCTTGAATTGGCATGGTGGCACGCATCGGCATGTGTCCTCTCCAAAACGGCGGTGGTAGGAGCAGAGTGTGTCTCTCTGGCACTTCCTGGCCCCCGCTGCCGCTATCATTGCTGGCTCCTCACTTCCGCTGGCCGTCTCGCTGGGTTCCGATGCCGCTGCGTTTACTGTGAGGGCTCTGGTAGTGAGGGTGATCCAATCTTCCTCCTGGGCGAGCGCACAGTAGTCACGTGCGGCCAGCAACGGTGAGTTGGCAACGACCGCTCTGGCCGCTGTTGGGAGGTTCCGGAAAAGGTGGGCAAATAGAAAATTCCCGTCATCCGTGCCCATCAACGCCAACATCTTCTCCATCAGTTTGACCGCCGACCCGTCTCCCAACTCGGAGCGCGTCAGGAGTCTCTCCACTCTCTTGCAGTCCGAGAGCGTGTAGCGCCGGGTCAGCGCGACTTTGAGAGCCCCATATTTGTCATGGGCTGGGGGCTGTTGAAGCAGGCTCACTACTTGCTGAGTCATGCGAGCATCCAGCGCTGCAACCATGTAATAATACCTGGTGTCATCTGCTGAACTGGACCTCAGTGTGGAGGAACCAAGACTTCGGGTCGTGCAGCCAAAAGTCCAGTAGTTTGACCGAAACAGAGGACGCATTGCTGGGGTTTCCTGTCCGGGTCATCTCCGGGGTGTTCACCTCATGTTCCATTCTGCGTCAAGGGTCACCAGTGTGGAGATGAAATAACCAGACCGAACTTTCCGAGTAGACGAACTTTATTTCACTCTCACATCTTCCAGAATCAGAACATTAAACATGTGTAGCAGGGACTCTCTCTTTCATATCCCAAAACTCACACCTCCCTGCTACCTGAGGTCCTGCATTCACCATTCACTCTCCCAAGACAATTCCTCTTACCCCCCAGCCGTTTGACCTCCATGCTCTCTCAGTCTGAGAGGAAAACTACTGAACTCTACAACATGGGTCTCCCACAAGGCAAGGTTTTCTCCTAAAAGAGAAAGGAACATCAGACTACATCAGAGACTGCTTCGTGTGTGCATGTGTGTGTGCACGCGTGCATGTGTACCTCATCTCACTCTTGTATTTCTCAATGAGAGCTTGTTTCTTCTCCTTGTCTCGTATCCAACGTCCGCTTGGTATTGTAGCTTCCATGGGGAAAACATAGTGATTAGCATCTTAGATAAGAAAAAAGAGCAGAGTTTCCTTGGAGATAACAGGAAGTGGTGAAAGTGTGATCTTTTGTGTGTCAGAGAATGCATTGTAGGATCCTTTGTGTTTCAGAGACTGTGAGGGGGGATGTTAAAGGATTAAGGAAGTGAATGCATTGTGACCTTTTATGTGAATGCATTGTGACTTTTGGGCTGTAGGAAGACCTGGGTATTTAAGGGACGAGTTTTGTCTGAGAGTTCCTCTTTCTACTATGCTCATGTTGGAGATGTGTAATAAACTGCCTGAGACAAATCTGCCTCGTCATTTACACACTCCACACTGGTGACCAAAGACGAAGCATGCAACACGAAGAGAATTCCCCGGAGCCAGCCTCGTTGGGAGCCCCAGCCAAGCGTATGCCGTTACAATCCAGCTACCGATTTTTGGCAGCACAATCCGCGCTCCTGGTTCCACCTGGGTTGAGGCGCAGTTCATCCTCCGGGGAATATCGGTAGATGACACGAAATTCTACCACGTGGTTGCAAAGCTCGACACCCACACGGCTCAGCATGTGGAGAGCCTGCTGGATCAGCCACCAGCCAACGACAAATACGGCGCATTGAAAGCCGCAATCATCCAGCACTACACACTCTCGTTGAGGAGAGAGCAGAGAGACTCCTGGCGCAGACCGGCTTAGGAGATTGCACGGCTATTGACCTGATGGAGAGGATGCTGAGGTTGAAGGGCTCGGACGACGACCACTTCATTTTACCCACTCTTTTCCTCAGGAACTTAAATACTGTAACACTACAACTCCTTCTATTGATGTCTGTCTTGATCTGTTACTCCAATCGACCTTTGTGAGTTAGACAAAATAGTTTCCTCATCCAAACCTTCAACTTGTCTTTAGACCCTATTCCTACCAGGTTATTTAAAGAAGTCTTCCCACTTAATTGGTAGCTTTATTCTTCATATAATCAATTCTTCATTAACTTTAGGCCATGTACCGCAGGCTTTTAAAACGGCTGTAATTAAACCCTTACTCAAAAAGCCAACGCTAGATCCAGGAGCTTTAGCTAACTATAGACCAATCTCTAATCTCCCTTTCATTTCAAAAATCTTAGAAAGAGTTGTTGCTATGCAATTATTTGACCACCTGCAGGGAAATGGTTTATTTGAGGAGTTTCAATCTGGGTTTAGAATCCATCATAGCACTGAAACAGCCTTAGCGAAGGTCACTAACGACCTCCTCATTGCATCTGATAATGGACTAGTTTCTGTACTTGTCCTTTTAGATCTTAGTGCAGCTTTTGATACTATTGATCATAATATTCTACTTGATAGATTAGAACACTATGTTAGACTTAATGGAACTTCGTTGCAGTGGTTTAGATCTTATTTATCTGATAGGTTCCAGTTTGTTCATGTAAATGATGAGTTTTCTCTCAGCTCAAAGCTTAGTCATGGAGTTCCACAGGGATCTGTGCTTGGCCCTACTCTTTTTAGTTTATATATGCTTCCGTTAGGCAACATTATTAGAAAGCACTGTATACATTTTCACTGTTATGCAGATGACACACAATTATACCTGTCAATGAAGCCAGATGATACTAATCAATTAGCCAAGTTAGGAAGCCTGTCTTAAGGAAATCAAAGTTTGGATGACTTGTAATTTCCTGCTATTAAATTCAGATAAGACTGAAGTCATTCTTGTTGGTCCAAAAAACCTAGAAATTCCTTTCCAAATCAAACTTTCAGTTTGGATGCAGTTACTCTTTCTCTTAATAGCTCTGTGAGGAACCTTGGAGTTATTTTTGATCAGGATTTGTCCTTCAATTCACATATTAAATTTGTTTCTAAGACTGCCTTCTATCATTTGCGTAATATTGCCAAGATTAGGAGCATCTTGTCTCAGAGTGATGCTGAGAAGCTGATCCACGCTTTTGTTAGCTCGAGATTAGATTATTGTAATTCTTTATTATCAGGTTGTCCTAAAACATCTTTAAAAAGTCTTCAGCTGATCCAAAATGCTGCAGCAAGAGTTTTAACAGGTACTAGAAAGAGAGATCATATCTCTCCGGTTCTGGCCTCCCTTCATTGGCTTTCCCATAGAGTTTAGAATTAAGTTTAAAAATCCTTCTTCTTACTTACAAAGCTCTAAACAATCAGGCTCCTTTTTATTTAAAAGATCTGATACTACCGTATCATCCCAACAGAGCACTACGCTCCCAAAATGCAGGTTTACTTGTAATACCTAGAATCTCCAAAAGTACAATGGGAGGCAGAGCCTTCAGTTATCAAGCTCCTCTCCTGTGGAATCAGCTGCCAATCTGGATTCGGGAGTCAGACTCGATCTCTGTTTTTAAGAATAGGGCTAAAACCTACCTTTTTGATATAGCCTACAATTAGGGAGGGATCATGTGTTTTCTGAAACCCTCCCTTAGTTATGCTGCTAATAGGTTTAGTCAGCCGGGGGACCTCCAGTAATGCACTGGGCCTCACTCCTTTCCTCACTCTCTATGAAATATTTTTTTTTTTGCTGGTCATTAACATTTGTTTGTTCTCTCCCATAGTTTGAGTCCCCATCGTGCTGTTTGCTCTCTACATGTCTGTTCTTTTCTTCTTCTCTATCCCCTCACCCCCCAGCCAGTCGCAGCAGATGACTGCCCCTCCCTGAGCCTGGTTCTGCTGGAGGTTTCTTCCTGTTAAAAGGGAGTTTTTCCTCTCCACCGTCGCCAAGTGCTTGCTCACAGGGGATCGCCTGATTGCTGGGGTCTTTCTGCAACTGTGGGGGTCCTCCCTACAGTTGATAGTGCTATGAGATGACTGTTGTTGTGAAATGGCGCTATATAAATAAAGTTGAATTGAATTGAATTGAACCTTCCGTCAGCGACGAGAGCGGCGCTGGCCAGTTCACCGTTGCTGGCCAAGCAGGACTACCGTGCGCTGGCCCGGGAAGCACACCGGATCATCATGGCCAGCAGGGAGCTCGCGACCACGGCGGCAGCGACTGAGCTCAGCGCGACAGCCGAGATGGCGAGGCGCCATTGACTGCGGCAGCAGAACCACCGACGATGGCGGCGGCGGGGGCCAAGAAACGCGGCGGAGACACCCTTTGCTTCTACCACCGCCACTTTGCAGAGAAGGCACACAAATGTATACCACCGTGCCAGTTCAAGCGCTCGGGAAAATGCCAAGACCGGGGGTCGGTAGCAGCTGCGGCCCTCGGGGAGGAGAACAAGCTGCTCTACTTGACGGACGCACGCTCGGGGAGGCATTTCCTCGTGGACAACCGGCGCCCAGTTGAGTTTCATCATGTCGTCCTACACAGACCGGCTGGCAGGATCCAGCGGCCCCCAGATGGCAGCAGCAAACCGCTCGGAGATTAAGACCTTTGGTGAGAGGACTCACCAAAGGACTCTACTTCTGTTGCTACACGGCCGTACATTTGAGTGGACTTTTGTCATAGCAGCATTGAATTTCAATATATTGGGGGCTGATTTTTTGTGCTCACATGGTTTGTTGGTTGATGTCGCTAACAGGCGCCTGGTTAATGCACTGTCTTTTGATTCTATTCCCTGTACAGCTCGAGCATCACGGCCAACAGCACAAGCCAATGTCACAGCGGCAAGCAGTAAGTTCCATTCACTGCTCACTCAGTTCCCAGCACTCACGGTCCCAACATTTTCGGCAGCCGTCGCTAAACACGGGGTGGAACATTTTATTACCACCACCGGGCCGCCCGTTTTGCAAAACCTCGGTGCTTGGACGCAGCAAAACTGGCCATAGCGCGCGAGGAGTTCGCCAACCCGGTTGGGCATCCTCAGGCGTTCAAACAGCCCATGGGCTTCCCCGCTAGACATGGTCCCTAAAGCTGACGGTTCATGGCGACCTTGCGGAGATTTCCGCAGGTTGAACAATGCCACAGCGCATGACCACTACCCAATTGCTCACATCCAGGATTTTTTCGTTCATTTGGCAGGAGCGCGCGTTTTTTCTAAATAGACTTGGTCCGCGGTGACCACCAAGTCCCAGTGTGTGCTGAAGACATACCCAAAACAGCGGTGATAACTCCATTTGGTCTTTTCGAGTTTTTGCGCATGCCATTCGGGCTTAAAGGGGCTGCACAGACGTTCCAACGCATAATGGGCGCGGTGCTGCGCGATCTCCCTTTCGTATTCGTCTACCTGGACGATATCTTGGTAGCCAGCGCGTCCGAAGATGAACACGAAAACCACCTCACGGCGGTTTTCCGGAGGTTGGGAGAGCACAGTTTAATAATCAACCCAGCGAAGTGTCAGTTCGGGGTGACGCAGATTGATTTTTTGGGGCACCGCGTCTCTCCCGAAGGAGCGGTTCCGCTGCCTGACAAAGTGCGCGTGGTAGCAGATTTTCCCCGACCGCAAACGGTCAGGGCGTTACAGGAGTTTTTGGGAATGGTGAATTTTTATAACCGCTTCCTCCCCCGTGCGGCGCAGCTCATGCAACCGCTGTACGCCGCGCTCAGAAAACAGAAACCCGTGCATAAGATAGAATGGTCCCCGGAGCGAGAGCGGGCGTTCTCGGAAGTCAAGGCAGCCCTGGCAAACGCCGCGTTGTTGGCACATCCAGACCCAACGGCCTGCATAGCGCTCACTACTGACGCGTCAGATGTGGCCATAGGGGCGGTCGTGGAGCAGCGTGTAGCCGGGGCTTGGCAGCCGCTCGCCTTTTTCAGCAGGGCTTTGCGCGATAGTGAACGTAAATACAGCGCGTTTGACAGGGAGTTGCTGGCTCTCCACTTGGCCATTCGCCACTTCCAGTTCTGGCTGGAAGGGCGCTGTTTCACCGCGTTCATGGACCACAAGCCACTAACATTCACGATGGCCAAAGTTTCAGAACCGTGGTCGGGCCAGCAGCAGAGACAGCTAGCTGCGATCTCAGAGTTTACTACCGATATTCAGAATGTGTCGGGTAAATTGAATGTGGTAGCAGACTGCCTCTCGCGCGCCGTGGCTGCCCCGGTCTGCGTGGGGATAGATTACTCAGCCATGGCTGCGGAACAGGTTAGTGACGCGGACGTGCCCGCGCTCCAGTCTGGACCAACAGGGTTAAGGCTGGAGAGCAGGGTGCTGCAAGACGGTTTCCCCCCCCCCCCCCAATTTGTGATGTCTCCACGGGGCGACTGCGTCCCGTGGTACTGGCCGCGTGGCACCGCCGCGTTTTTGACTCAATTCATTCTTTGGTGCACCTGGGAGTGCGCGCATCGGTCAAAATGGTAGGAGAGAAATTTGTGTGGCCGAGCCTTCGCAAACAAGTGAAAGAGTGGGCAGCAGCCTGCATGGCGTGCCAACAAGCCAAAGTACACAGACACATGAGAGCTCCCTTGGAGCCGTTTCACATCCCGGCTAAGAGGTTTGACCATGTTCATGTGGACCTCGTAAGCCCCCTCCCCGCCATCACAGGGGTGCACGCACCTTCTGACAATGGTGGACCGCACCACGCGCTGGCCTGAGGTGGTTCCACTGGCGTCAACCACAGCCGAGGAGGTGGCACGCGTGTTTTTAACAGCATGGGTGGCGCGTTTTGGAGTCCCGTCGGACATAACGTCCGACAGAGGCCTTCAATTTGTTTCCGAACTTTGGTCAACAATGGCCCGCAGCCTGGGTGTCACAATTCACCGCACAACCATGTACAATCCACAGGCTAATGGGTTATGCAAACGTTTTCATAGGTCATTGAAAGCGGCTCTCAGGGCGTCACTGACGGATGCAAATTGGGTAGACAAGCTACAGTGGGTTTTATTGGGGTTACGTTTTGCGCCTAAAGAGAATTTGGAAGCTTCCCCGGCTGAACTCGTTTTTGCGCAGCCACTTCGGCTGCCCGGGGAGTTTCTCCCAGATAATCCTGCGCCGGGCAGCTCCCCGTCTCAGCTGTTGCAGCGTAGCATTGACACAGGCACACTGCCGGGTCCTGTGCACCACAGTTTTCCGTGCGTTTTTGTGCCTAAAACTTTGAAAAACGCGAAGTTTGTTTTTGTCAGACACGATGCACATGCCCCCCCCCCCACTATGACCACCTTATGATGGACCGTTCAGAGTGCTGGAAACAGGGGACAAGCATTTTTTGCTAGATTTGGGGGGTAGGAGGGAAATGGTTGGCATAAACAGACTCAAACCCGCTTTTGTGGTGGCGGACGAGTAAGTGCTGTTGGCGAGGGCCCCTCGGCATGGAAGACCCCCACAGGGAGCTTCCCAGAGTAAAATTTCCCCAGAACACCCGCAGGGACAGACAAAAGTTTTTCACCTCCAAGCAGCAGCTCCCCAGCATGACAGCGCTGCGGAGGCGGCGAATGCTGGTTACAGCAGATACAGGAGAACACTGAAGCCAAAGCAGCATGTGGATTGATGTGTAATGATTCTGTCACAACATACAGACTGTTATTCTTTTGTTCGATCCAATATGCTCGGGGGTGGTGGTGTAGCTTCCATGGGGAAAACATAGTGATTAGCATCTTAGATAAGAAAAAAGAGCAGAGTTTCCTTGGAGATAACAGGAAGTGGTGAAAGTGTGATCTTTTGTGTGTCAGAGAATGCATTGTAGGATCCTTTGTGTTTCAGAGACTGTGAGGGGGGATGTTAAAGGATTAAGGAAGTGAATGCATTGTGACCTTTTATGTGAATGCATTGTGACTTTTGGGCTGTAGGAAGACCTGGGTATTTAAGGGACGAGTTTTGTCTGAGAGTTCCTCTTTCTACTATGCTCATGTTGGAGATGTGTAATAAACTGCCTGAGACAAATCTGCCTCGTCATTTACACACTCCACAGTATATAAAAATCGGCGTTAGCTTGACACTTGGGACAACTCCTGCATCGAACGTACAATCAAATGTTAGGCATTTTCATTGAGCCAAGATGAAGAAATATTTAATGATTTTCTTGTCAAACTGGGTGATATTTCTCCATTTGCGAATACATTCCAGACAGTAACAGTGGCTACAGTTGGGTCATATGGCAAAACAGCATTCATTCGGAGTCCTCTTTTGCAGAACCACCTCTAGACACACGCCACACATCATGTTCTCAGTGCCGGATGGGATCTCTGTGTCACAAGCTAGAGGCTATGACGAGTTTTCTACCAAAGCAGGATGGGGTGAAAGACTGATCGCCGATCAACGTAAAATGACAAATATAATTTTGCACGATGCATTTAGAAAGCAAACAATCGCACAATGTTTTATCAATTTATTTATAACATACCTTATGCGGTACTTTTTGGAACAGAAATCAAAAAACCCATAATACCTAAAGGGACCATTAGCTCTCTACCTACCTGTGTTGTTGTCATTGTTGTAAAACATACACCGTGGTCGTGTATGATGTGTTTACCATAACTGCGCATGTGTTGCATCACACACCATTCTGTTGACTGGAACTGCTTTAAAAACTGTTTTCTACAAATTGAAATTTGTGGGCAAAAACACTTTTTGTTAGGTAAAGGTTGCAGACCCCTGGGCAAGACAGATGTTCCCAGGAGGTGACGCCTTCTCCTCAAACACAGTTTGCAAACACGCACATCCTCAATCACCCACAGGGGAATTAGAAGCACAGAAAGGATTATCAGATGTATACATACTGTATATACTTATTATATACAGCATGTTCTAATAAATAAATAGTGAAGATTAGTTAATTAGATATTGCACAAGGTGCATGAGATGTGAGGACAACTGGTCGATAGTCATTCACGTCCAATGGAGAGGACTTCTTGGGGACAGGAACAAGGCAGGACATCTCCCACAGCACCGGTACTCTCTCCTGACTCAGGCTCAGGTTGTACAAGCATTTCAGTACTGGAGCTAGCTGGTTGGCACAGGTCCTCAGGATTCTGGTGGAGATGTCATCAGGGCCCCAGCCTTCCATTGACCGAGTCTCTCCAGCTGTCTCTTAACCTGGTCTGCAGTCACAGAGATGTGGGGGTTGGTGCTGATGTCCTCAGAGGACAGGGGAGGGGGGGTGCTGCTGCACAGGAGGGGGAGGGGGAGAGGGAGGGGTTTGTGAGGGTCTTGCTGGGTTATGGGGGTGATAGTTGGTGAGTTGAATCTATTACAAAACAAATTCAGCTCATCAGCTCTCTCAAGGTTCCCCGATGTCTGTCTGTCCCTCACTTTACATCCACTGATGTGTTTCATTTCCATCCAGATGTCCTTCACATTCCCTTGCTGGGGTTTATCCTCCAACTTCCTCCTGTAATTGTTCCTACACATCCTCAGCATATCTCTCAGTTCACGCTGTACTCTCTTCAGTTCCTCTTTGTCTCCAGACCAAAAAGCCCTCTTTTTGTTAAGAAGTGCTTTCAGGTCACTGGGGATCCATGGTTTGTTGTTGGGGAAACAGCACACGGTCTGAGCCGGCACGGTTGTGTTTTCACAGACTCTGATGTTTTCTGTGATGCAGTCGGTCATATTGTCTATGTCCACCTCATGTGGTTCACAGAGTACATCCCAGTCCATCGTCTCGAAGTAGTGCTGTAGTGCATCAGCGGCCTGCTGTGTCCACCTCCTCACAGTCTGTGTGTAAGCAGGCTGCCTTTGCACAAGAGGAACGTACTTGGGTGATAACAGAACAAGGTTGTGATCTGATCTGTCAAGTGGGGAGCTGTGGTGCTGTATGCATCTCTTACATTGGCATATAGTAGATCTAGTATTTTATTTTCTCTGGTGGGACAGTCAACAAACTGGTGGAAGTTTTGTAATTTTTTGCCAAGTGATATATGGTTAAAGTCACCTGTGATGGCCATAGATGCGTCAGGGTGCTGTTCCAGTAAAGTGGTAGTAGTGGAGTTGATAGTACAGGTCACTGCTGCATCAGCTGACAGTGGGAAGTAAACCATAATCACAATGGCACACATGAACTCTTGCGGCTTATACGGTGTTGGGAAAAAGTGTTTCCCCCTTCTTGAGTTCTCATTTTTTTTGTTTGTTTGTCACACTTAAAGGTTTCAGGTCATCAAACAAATTTAAATATTAGACAAAGATACCACAAGTAAAAACAAAATGCAGTTTTTAAATGAAGGTGTTTATTATTAAGGGGAAAAAAAAATCCAAACCTAAACATACCCCCTTCCCCTGTTAAAACATAAATTAACTGTTGTTTATCACATCTTTGAAAAGGTTAGCTCAATTTCTCTAGCAACACTCAGGCCTGGTTATTGCCACACCTGTTCTCAATCAAGAACTCACTTAAATAGGACCTGCTTGACAAAGTGAAGTAATCCAAAAGCTCGTCAAGGCTGGGCATCAATCTGTGATCCAAAGAAATTTAGGCACAAATGAGAACAAAGTAACTGAGATCTATCTGTCCGGAAAAAGGATATAGAGCCATTTCTGAAACTTTGGGACTCCAGCGATCCACAGTGACAGCAATTTTCCACAAATGTTGAAAACATGGAACAGTGGTGAACCTTCCCAGGAGTGGCCAGCCAATCAGAATTACCCCAAGAGTGGAGCAACGACTCATCCAAGAGGTCACAAAAGACCCCACAACAACATCCAAAGAACTGCAGGCCTTACTTGCCTCAGTTAAGGTCAGTGTTCATGACTCCACATAAGAAAGGGACTGGGCAAAAATGGCCTGCATGGCATAGGTCCAAGACGAAAACCACTCTTGAGCAAGAAGAATATAAAGGCTTTTCTCAGTTTTGCCAGAACACTGTCACGCGGTGACCCTCGCGGATCACCATAAGACGCCAAGAGTCCACCAGTGAGTTTTGCGAAGATGGTGATTTATTGACACAATGAGACAGGACAAGACTGTGAGCCGCTCTCGGCAAAAACACACATAAATCAATACACGAGCTTGCAGGGCTAACCCCAGCCACTACGAGCGAAACTGTGGCATAACATGAGACAACAAACCTGACATGAAGGTCCAATGACGCTCTGACAAGACTTGACGAGGTTTTGACAAGGTGTTGACAATACTCCTGCAACCTTACTGCCGCTAGTGCCTGCTTAATAAAGGCGAGCACTAACGAGCAGTAATGACAAACAGTTGACCAGTCCTGACAGGCGGAAGCCCCACCGAGTACCTTCACAATAAGAGCCCGGTGAGGCCAGAATACAACCCACAGCTGTCAAGGCCGGCAGCGAGTAGAGCTTAGCCCAAACGCGAACAGAACCCAGCGCTCGGGTCGTAACAAACGCATCTTGATGATCCCCAAGACTTTGGGGAAAATACTCTGTGGAATGATGAGACAAAAGTTGAATTTTTTGGAAGTTGTTTTTCCCATTACATCCAGCATAAAAGTAACACAGCATTTCAGAAAAGAAACATCATACCAACAGTAAAATATGGTGGTGGTAGCGTAATAGTCTGGGGCTGTTTTGCTGCTTCACAACCTGGAAGATTTGGTGTGGTAAATGGAACCACGAACTCTGCTGTCTACCAAAAAATCCTGAAGGAGAATGTCCGGCCATGTATTGGTGGCCTCAAGCTGAAGCGCACTTAGGTTCTGCAGCAGGACAGTGATCCAAAACACACCAGCAAGTCCACCTCTGAATGGCTTAAGAACAACAAAATGAAGACTTTGGAGTGGCCTAGTCTAAGTTTTGACCTGAATCCAATTGAGATGCTGTGGCATGACCTTAAAAAGACGGTTCATGCTTTAAAATCCTCCAATGTGGCTGAATTACAACAATTCTGCAAAGATGACCTTGGATCGCTGAATAAATGGGAACATCACCTGAAAGTAAATGAGATGCTTGGAGTTTCTTTGGAAGCGTGTCAAAAACAGGTATCTTCCCATCACCCTGCGAGCGGCTAAATGCTAATAGTCAATACAGTTGGTTCTTTTTTATCCTTATGCAGGGTGATTGTTGTACATGGCTGAAGATTTAAAAAACAGAAAGACATCACCCTCAAATGACTGCATAACCTACACTAGAGTATTTAAAAAAAAAAAAAAATTCTCTTTTTGTGATAGCCTACAACTGGTTTGTAGTGGTTTATTTATTTCAAAGTGGTCTATTTTTCCCAAACATGAGAAGGATTTAAACATCGGCCTGAAGAGTTTTGTTTTCAGTTAAAGGTACAGTGTGTAATATTTTCTGTAATCTAAATTATGAAATTTTTTGCATCATAAAATTATTGCATAGTATTCATTGTTATATAAAAATTTTAAGTAGAATTCTTGTTTGTTGTATTGTAAGATTACTTTTTTATACACAGGAAGAGGGAGCTTCACTATGTAGATGGCAATCTTGGATCTATCATGATCCGAGCGTCTATGTCATCCGCGCTTGGGTCATACATCATCTTTTTCAGGCTTTGACAGCAGTATGTCCCTTCTGGCTCCCGGGGCTTTTATTGTGACAGCGCCCAGTGGAGCTTCCTGCTGTCAAAGCCGAACAGCTGTGCTGCATTCGGGGTCATTAGTGTCCGGCGTTAAAAGCGGACGCTGAATGCACCCCGATGCAGCAGTCTCTGTTAAACCTCCATGAAAACTCTTCATCGTCTGAAGCATCGGGCTTCCCCTGGCTCACACGCTGTCTACTTGTCGTTACGATTGTAAGTTTACCCTGTTGTTATCCCATTCCCATTATAGTGTGTTTTAGCCCAACGTGGCTCTTTACTTTGTACTTCATGTTACCTTCTATTATCCTCTGTTCCTTACCCTGAATAAACACCATTGCAAACTCACCGGTGACTTGTTGGCGTCTTATGGTGGCTCACGAGGGCCACCATGACAGTAGACTGCTGCCAGGATGTCTAAATAGAGGCGCCACACCGAGACGCCATTCCTGGTGAGTTTTGCAGTTGGACTGTGCTCCTTCCTGTCTGGGTACTGTGTTGGAAGCATGCCATCGCAGAGGGTCCACGCTCCACGATCCCTCATTGCCGCCTCCCTCCTCGACTTCCACAGCGATGTGCACCAGTACCTGGACCAAGCTGAGGACATTCTTAACCATCTCCCCCACTTTGCTAATCACCCTGAAGTCAGCATGAGGAGAGATGACATCGCCACGCAGTGCGAGATTCTCCGTGGGCTGGAGGGAAATCCCGGCAGGAAGCCGAAGAGGAGGCATCCTCGCTCCTCACGTCCGGATCCCATTCCTGTCGCCATTCCGGTCAAGGAGTTTGCACCGCCTCGGGGTGATCCCTGCCGGAGAGTGTTGTCATTCGGGAATCCCCCGGAGAAGCTCCAACTCGCAGCTGGTTCCATCTGGGACCTAGTGGCGGCAGCTCGTTCCGCTGTTCACCCCACACAAATAATCAAGCATGTGATGGCGGCAGTCAGACTGGTGGAGAGGAACCCCGAGTTAAGTGACTTCCCTGAGTTCGCCGACCTGCTCGCCTCTGTCTCTGCACAGGAGCGGCGATTCCCAGACCTCACCTTTGCCTCACCCTCTGCTAGAAACCGTTGTCACATCTGCTTTCAACCTCAGCATGAACCCCGTCCGGATCCAGTTCTGGGTCGCCGCAAAGGCTCTACCTCCCACACAGCTGTCACTCCCGCTGTCCTGTCAGCGCTCCGTGCCCGGCTCATTTCAGCTGTCGCCCCCTCCTCCTCGACGCCTTTCCCGGCTGCTGTGTGTGCCTGGAGTCCTGTTTCGGCGAGCCCCGTCCCGGAACCTTCGCGAGCGTCTCCCCCTCGTCCTCCCAGTGGGCCCTCTGTCACCATCCAGTGGGGAAAGGGAGGAGCAATGTCCGCTACAGCAGGCACCACCCTGCCTCCGGAAGACAGGCAAGTCCAAGTTCACTCATATCCTCTTCATTGTGGTTTGCCTTGTCTGACTCCTGGGGGTGGAGTTCGGGGTTCGCAGCCCCCAGAGCTCCCACCACCTGCTGTAACTTTAATTGTTAATCCCGCTTCCTCTGTGTCTCCCTCCGCTGAGCGATCCTCGACGCCAGGCCAATGTCACCGGATGAGGAGGGGGCCTGCGGTTCTGGAGAGCCTGGTTCCGGTCCCGCAGCCACGTCGTTGGCGGAGGAGGAGAGCGGACTGCAGCGTGGAACCTGCGCCAACGAAGAAGCGTCCCCGGGTCTCCACAGACGAGCGGTTCGGTCCAGAGGGTCGAGGGTCTCCTGACACCAACCTGTGCGGGTCGTCGGTGTGGATGTCTGTGCCGGAGGGTCCTCAGGCTGTGGGCACCATCATGCCAGCTGCTGAGCCCGATGTAGCTGAGTGGGAGCCAGATGGCAACCTCCTGCCATCTGAGCCCGGATCGTTGGAGTCCTGGATGGTGTTGGAACCCAAGATCAGGCAAGTGCTCTGCATTGTCTTTCTCTTTTCCATTTTAGAGCATTTTTGCCTGTCTCTTGGGGAGGTGAGCTAGGTACAGCCGCCCGCTGTATCCGAGCTTGTCTCGCCGGGTTCTGGCGCTGCTGGTGATCCTGATCCCGGTTCTTTTCTCCCTCCCGAGCCTTCTCCCAGGGTCGCCGGCGCAGAGCTGATTTCGTCCACTGTGCCAGAGGTTCCGGGTTCGGGGTTGGAGGTCGGTACTGGTGCGGCGCCGATCCAGTCGGGGTCCGACATGGGTGCAGCCGTGACCCAATCGGGGTCCATCACTTGTGCACCCGTGACCCAATCGGGGTGCGACGAGGGTGCAGCACCAGCAGAATCAAAGGTCGGTGAGGGAGCTGCAGATCCCCTGCCGCCGGGACTGGCTCATTTTCCTCCTCATCTTCGTCCTCATCAGCATCACCTTCATCTTCCCCCCAAGCCTTCTCCACCAGGTGCCATTTGGACCCCTCATCTTCGGCTCGGCTTGCCCTCGCTATTCCCCTCTGCAAGGAGGCCGTTGTCACTCTCTCCCCTGCGGTCCTGGTGGCTAAGCGATGCGGGTCGGCCGCCTGAAGGACTGCCACGCCCATTTGGCTCTCTGGGCCAGCCACCCGACCCACTGGACTACCTGTTTGGCGACCTGGTCCGGCCGCCTGAAATTCTTTGTTTCTGGGCATGGGACTGGGGTAGGCCGCCCGAACTGTCCTTTCCCCCCCTGCCTGCGTTATGGCCGTTTGATGCTGGGCGGCCCCCCGAACTATCAGCCTCCATGCCTCAGAACCAGGACTGCCGTCATCCCAGGTTTCTCCAGCTTCATTATGTCTGTAAACTTTTGGGATGTGTGTGTGTGTGTGTGTAAGGGGGGGGGGGGGGGCTTGTGTCTGTAATTAAGCATCTCTCACTTTTTCTTTAGCCGGTGTTTTTTTTTTTTTTTTTTCCCTCTGTCTAATGTCCATTTATTGCCTGAAAAAGTTGGTGTATGTGTTGCCTTTTGGGAGATTGTTTTCTCTATTGTCATACCCTGAAGTTGTGTTATTCTTTCAATCTGCCTCGTTCGTGGTGTGTTTTAGTAATCTCCTGTTCACTGTCATTTTGAATGTGATTGTTCTGCCTCAGTTACAATCTGTGCATGGGAGCGTCATTTTTTCTTTTTTTTTTTCTCTCTCTCTGTCTGCCTACGCGCTCCTGTGGCCATGTTTTTTTTTTTCTCTTTTCTGGTTCGCTCCCCCTGGCCGGTGCCCCTTTCCGCCCACCCTGGGGGGGTGGGGGTGGGGGTGGGGGCTTGGGTGTTATTGGGCATTCTGAGCCCGCCCTCGAGGGGGAGGCACTGTCATGAATCCGGGCGCCAATCTCGTCCGCGCTCGGGTCATACATCATCTTTTTCAGGCTTTGACAGCAGTGTGTCCCTTCTGGCTCCCGGGGCTCTTATTGTGACAGCGCCCGGTGGAGCTTCCTGCTGTCAAAGCCAAACAGCTGTGCTGCATTCGGGGTCATTAGTGTCCGGCGTTAAAAGCGGACGCTGAATGCACCCCGATGCAGCAGTCTCTGTTAAACCTCCGTGAAAACTCTTCATCGTCTGACGCATCGTCTGACGCATCGGGCTCAGACGCTGTCTACTCGTCGTTACAATTGTATGTTTACCCTGTTGTTATCCCATTCCTATTATAGTGTGTTTTAGCCCACCGTGGCTCTTTAAATCAAATCAAATCAAATCAAATCAAACTTTATTGTCATATTGCTGTACATACAATTTTTTTTTTTTTTTTTTTTTCTCTCGGCGCCACACGAGTCGGCTGCCTTTTGCAACAGCGGCTCGATTCCGAGTCTTTTTCCCTTCCTCTCTCTTTTGATCCGTCTTTTTTTTTCACCCCACTTATATCACGGACACACAGATCGTCCTAAATGTCTCCTGAGCCGGTGGACGGAGCCACTGTCTATAGCAGGATACGATACAGCAGAGAACAGCTGCTAGCATTCAACCGCCACCCGGTCCCATTGGAAAAACTCGACATACCGAGAGAACTGAGGCGAAAACGCCGCGGCTGCCGGGCTGGAGTAAGGCGGAGGACAAAAAATATAAGGTACAGACCCTCCCTTCCATCTGTTGTCATGGGAAATGTACGGTCGATACTGGGAAAGTTAGATGAGCTAGCGGCTATCTCCCGTTATGATAGCACATACCGGGAGTGCTCTCTCCTTTTGTTTACTGAGACGTGGCTAACTGAACTAGCAGCAGATGCTAACATTGAGCTGGAGGGTTTTCACATGATACGAGCTGACCGAACACCAGACAGTGGCAAGGCTAGGGGCGGTGGAGTGATAATGTATGTTAACAACAACTGGTGCAGACCGGGACATATCACTGTTAAACAACGACACTGCAGCAAAGACATTGAGTTGCTAGCTGTTAGCATGAGGCCTACATATCTCCCGAGAGAACACTCACACGTGATCTGCATTGTTGTTTATGCAAATCCGACGGCGAACGCTGGGACAGCACGTGACGTCATCCATTCAGTAACCAGCAGGCTGCAGACAGAACACCCAGATGCTCTTCTCCTCATCTCAGGCGATTTCAACCATGTTTCACTGTCTCCCATTCTACCCACGTTCACCCAGTATGTCACATGCCACACTAGAGACAATAAAACACTGGATTTATTCTATGCAAACACTAAGGAGGCGTACACCTCATCACAACTCCCCCCACTCGGGAGATCGGATCACAACTTGGTTCATCTCCGGCCGGTGTACAAACCCCTAGTGCACAGACAACCTCCGGCCATGCACACTGTGGAGTTATGGTCTGAGGAGACAATGGACACCCTAAAGGGCTGTTTTGAAGCCACCGCCTGGAAGCAGCTCTGCGATCCACATGGTGAGGACATCGATGGCCTCATTCACACCTTCACGGGCTACCTCAGCTTCTGTGTGGACAAATCCGTTCCCACCAAGACCATACGGCGTCACTCAAACAACAAACCCTGGATCAACCCTGAGATAAAAACACTTCTGAGAGAGAAGAAGAGGATCTTCAGGTCAGGGAACAGGGAGATGCTGAAGTCCGTACAGAGGGAGCTGAGGAGAAAGATCAGAGAAGGCAAGGACAGCTTCAGGAAGAAGATGGAGGACAAGCTGCAACAGAGCGACATCAGCGGGGTCTGGAGAAACCTCAAAACCATCTCTGGGCTCCAGAATACCTCCCCCCAGGCCACAGGGGGCAGGGAGTGGGCGAACAACCTGAATCTGTTTTTCAATAGATTTGACCAACCGCCCTCCCCCCTGACTGCACAACAACCACTGCTGCCTCTAAAGAAATCAAGTCCTGCTGCCCACTCCCCACTCCACCAACACCCCCCCACTCCCAACACACAGCCCCCCATCCTGACCCTGACCAGGACCCAGGTGAGGACGGAGCTGAGGAAGATCAAGGCGAGGAAGGCGCCGGGACCGGACGGCATCAGCGCAAAGCTCCTCAAGTCCTGTGCAGACCAGCTGTGTGGGATTGTGACGTATATCTTCAACATGAGCCTGAAACTGGGGAGGGTACCACAGCTGTGGAAAACATCTTGTGTGGTACCTGTACCAAAAACTTCCCACCCCAAAGACCTGAACAGCTACAGACCGGTGGCCTTGACGTCCCACTTGATGAAGACCCTGGAGAGACTGCTCCTTGCTCACCTCCGCCCCCTGGTGGAACCAGCGATGGATCCACTCCAGTTCGCCTACCAGCATGGCATTGGGGTGGAGGATGCGGTGATCTTCCTCCTTCACCGTTCTCTGTCCCACCTGGAGAAGCCCGGGAATATGGTGAGGATCATGTTCTTTGACTTCTCCAGTGCTTTCAACACCATCCAACCGATGATCCTGAAGGACAAGCTGCTGCGCGCAGGGGTGGACCAGCACCTGTCATCATGGATCCTGGACTACCTCACGAACCGGCCTCAGTTTGTGAGAACCCGGGACTGTGTGTCCGACACGATCATCAGTAGCACAGGGGCCCCCCAGGGAACGGTGCTGGCTCCCTTCCTGTTCACTCTTTATACTGCGGACTTCTCACACAACACAACACACTGCCATCTACAGAAGTTCTCTGATGACTCTGCGATCGTTGGCCTCATCTCCAATGGAGATGAAGCTGAGTACAGAGGGCTTATCCAGGACTTCGTGGACTGGTGCCATCGGAACTGCCTCCAGATCAACGCGAGGAAAACTAAGGAGCTGGTGGTGGACTGCCGCAGGCATGGGCAGCCCCTCACAGTACCAGTAAATATACAGGGAACAGACATCGAGATGGTGACATCCTATAAGTACCTGGGTATTCATCTGAACAATAAACTAGACTGGTCACACAATACTGATGCACTCTACAAGAAGGGACAGCGCAGGCTGTTCCTGCTGAGGAGACTCAGGTCTTTTGGTGTACAAGGGGCGCTGCTGAAGTCATTCTATGACACGGTGGTGGCATCAGCCATCACTTTTGGAGTGGTCTGCTGGGGCAGTGGCATTACTGCAGCCGATAGGAAGAGACTGAACAAACTGATTAAGAAAGCTAGCTCTGTCCTGGGGCAGTGCCTTGATCCGATGGAGGAGATAGGAGAGAGAAGGACGGTGGCTAAACTGTCATCTCTGCTGGAGTCCGAGTTCCACCCTATGCAGGACATACTGAATGCACTGAGGAGCTCATTTAGCAGCAGACTACATCATCCCAGGTGCACAACCGAGAGGTTTCGTAGGTCCTTCCTACCAACGGCTGTCAGACTGTACAACCTAAGCAGGGCTGCTCGCAGAGATAGCAAAAAGACGTAACAAACTAATAGTTTTTTGAATGCAAAAGATGCAATAGACTTACACAATGGTCCCCTCCGGCATACAACTAGGAACATACCGGTCGCTATGGAGGGTGAGAATATGTATGGGCACATAATCATACCATGTAGGATAACTAAGTAGACGGTTATGCTGTTTCATTCCATCTAGCAACAATGCTCTGCACTGTGTGTGTTTATATATTTGCATATTTATTCCATCTAGCTACAATGCTCAGCACTGGGTGTGTTTATATATTTATATATCTACATATTATTCCATCTAGCTACATTGCTCCGCACTGTGTGTTTATATACTTGCATATTTATTCCACCTAGCTGCAATGCTCCGTACTGTGGGTGTTTATATATTTACATATTTATTCCATCTAGCTACAATGCTCTGCACTGTGTGTTCATATATTCATATATTTATTCCATCCAGCTACAATGCTCTGCACTGTGTGTCTGTGTGTGTGTGTATATATATATATTTTATAGTAATACGTACATATGTTTATTAGCTGCTCTTGCTTGCTTGTTTTTTTTCTTGCCTTCTGATTGTTGCTCTGAGTGTTGCTATCCCTGTGCTGTTGCAATCCTGGAATTTCCCCGTTGTGGGACTAATAAAGGCTTATCTTATCTTATCTTATCTTATACAACTGTAGTGCAGGCAAGATGAAATTGTGTTTCTCTCAACATCCATATAAATAGAAGCAGCATGATTTAAGACACACTCACACATAGCTTCACCCCCCCACCCCCACCCCCACCCATCCATTCACACATCCCTGAGACATACTTGGGGGAAAAAAAAAAATAACTATAATATACAAATAATATACAGAATGTCCGTAGGTGCAGTAGTGTGTATGAGAGATTCCGGGTCAACTCTTCAGCATCCTGACAGCTTGTGGAAGGAAGCTGTTGATCAGTCTGGTGGTTCTGCCTCTGATGCTCCAGAATCGTTTACCAGATGGAAGAAGTTCAAAGTGTTTATGCAGAGGGTGAGAACGGTCCTTGACAATGTTCAGTGCCCTGCTCCTACAACGGTTGTGAAAAAGCTCTTGGACAGAGGGGAGGGAGACTCCAATTACCCTCTCAGCCCCCTTGACTATCCTCTGCAGGGCTTTTTTGTCTGACATACTGCAGCTGGAGTATCATGTAGCAATGCAGTAAGTCAGAACACTCTCCACCACACCTCTGTAGAAGGTCCTGAGGATGCAGATGGGGAGAGAGGCCTGTTTGAGTTTCCTCAAGAAGTGCAGACTCTGCTGAGCCCGCTTCCTGATCCCCAAGGAATTCCTGCTCCAGGTCAGATCCTGCGAGATCTGCACTCTGAGGAACTTGATGTTCTCCACTCTCTCCACTAAACGGCCGCCGATGCTGAGGGGGACGTGCTCAGGCTGTGACCGCCGGAAGTCAATAATCAGCTCCTTCATTTTGTCCACGTTGAGCACCAGATTGTTCTCCCTGCACCAGCCCTCCAGGTCTCTCACTTCTTCCCTGTACATTGATCCCTCATCCCTCTGAATAAGTCCCACCACTGTGGTGTAGTCTGTAAACTTAATAATCTGGTTCCCCTCGTGTCTGGATACACAGTCATGTGTTAGAAGTGTAAACAACAACAACAACAACAACAACAACTGTGGACTGAGTACACAGCCTTGAGGGGATCCGGTGCTCAGCGTGACAGAGTTGGAGATGTTGTTTCCAACCCGGACAGACTGAGGTCTCTCAGTCAGGAAATCCAGGATCCAGAGACATGTGGCGGTGTTCATACCGATAAGGAGTAATTTCTCCATCAGTCTCTGGGGAATAATGGTGTTGAATGCTGAACTGAAATCAATGTACAGGAGTCTGGCGTAGGTGTCTTTCTGGTCCAGGTGGGTGATGAGAGAGTGTAGGGTGGTGACTATAGCATCCTCCATGGAGCAGTTTGAACGATATGCAAACTGGAGTGGATCGTGTGATGCAGGGAGGCAGGCTATAATGTGTGGTCTGACAAGCCGTTCAAAACACTTCATCACAATTGGTGCCAGTGCAACAGGACAATAGTCATTCAAACAGGACACAACTGGTTTCTTTGCCACCGGTACAATGATAGAGGTCTTGAAGCATCTGGGAACGATGGCCTGACTAAGGGAGATGTTATAAATGTCAGTCAGGACATCTGCCAACTCGCTCGCGCAGTCTCGGAGCACACATCACGGGATGTTGTCCAGACCTGCAGCCTTACGTGGGTTGACTCTCGTTAGGGTCCTCCGTGTGTCCTCTGTGTTGATGGTAAAAGCTGGTCCGACCGATGGTGGGGGTGGGCCAGCCCTCCCTCTGATTGTCGAGTTTGATGCTTCAAAACGTGCAAAGAAGTTGTTGAGCCTGTCTGGAAGTGAAGCGTTGTCATCATCGACCCCCTGCCTAGACTTATAGCCCATCAGTGTCCGAACTCCCTGCCGCATCTGCTTGGTGTTCCTAGTGTCACAGAGGTGTCCCTGGATTTTCTCCGCATAGGCGCGCTTCGCCGCCTTAATTCCCTTTGAGAGCGCAGATCTGGCTGAGCGGAGGGCGATCCTGTCCTTTGCTCTGAAGGCTGCATCCCTGGCTGTAAGCAGCGAGTGCACCTCTGCAGTCATCCAGGGCTTATGGTTACCCCGCATAGTGATGGTTTTCACTGTAGTGACATCCTCTGTGCACTTCGCGATGTAGCTGGTGACCGTTTCAGCATACTCCTCCACATCTGTCTTGTCTTCCTGGGAGGCTGCTATTTTGAAGACCTCCCAGTCTGTGTGCAGAAAACAGTCTTTCAGTGCAGAGGTTGCACTCTCTGGCCAAATTCTGATTTGTTTCACTGCTGACCTGCTGCGCTTCAATAAAGGTTTGTAGGCAGGCAGCAGCATCACTGATATGTGGTCAGAAAGGCCGAGATGGGGGCGGGGTATTGCCTTATATGCATCTGTGTCTGTGTACACTAAGTCCAACATATTCTCTCCTCTGGTCTTAAAGTCTACACATTGTTTAAACTTGGGGAGCACAGTCTTTAAGCTGGTGTGGTTAAAATCCCCCGCAACCACCACAAAACTGTCCGGGTGTGAAGTTTGGATTTCACTAATCGCATTGTGCAGTTCCCCGAGTGCCTTCTTAGCATTAGCGTTAGCGTTAGCACTCAGCGCTATGTAAACAGCCGCTACAAACACGTTGCTGAATTCCCTCTGCAGATAATATGGCCGACAATTTACTTTACTTTGTACTTCATGTTACCTTCTATTATCCTCTGTTCCTTTCCCTGAATAAACACCATTGCAAACTCACCGGTGACTTGTTGGTGTCTTATGGTGGCTCGCGAGGGCCACCGTGACAGGATCACTGTAATGTCTTTCCAAGTTTTTATGCATAACTCAACTCAAAAAACTTTTGTCGGCTATTCTAAATGTTTAATAATGGTAATAACCAGTATGAATGAAAAAAAAAATTGCATTTTGATACCCGACACCGGGATTACACTAGATTACACACTGACTGCATTATACAACATTTTTTTCAGAAGACTCTGGCTTTTTCATTTGTTGTGACACATAAAAGAAAAGTTCCATCAGTTTTCTTCACTGTTGTAGTATGAATTAATAAATGCTACATAAACTGCATTTCATGTATATTCATTGATATATACTGTATATATAAAATTATATTAGCAGCCTAACCAATATTTTAATGGTCAAATAGCTGTTGTGACTCTTTGCTAATTTTGTTTTAGTCAGCGAGGGGAAAAAGGCTCTTTGTTTGGACAAGGTTGCAGATCCCTGGGGCAGAGAGATGCTCCCAAGAGGCAAAGCCTTCTCGTCAAACACAGTCTGCAAACACGCACATCCTCAACCCCCCCAGAGGGGAATTTGAAGCACAGAAAGGATTATCAGATGTATATATGCAGTATATACTTTTTTTATATACAGTATACAATTGATATACATGTATACAGTATATACTTTATGTCCTAAAGTTAGAAGGTTGCGTTACTGTTAGGGATGTTAATGATTAATTGACTTTTGATTAATTGTTGATAATAATTTAGTCTGTAGAGTGTGTCAAATAAGAGGCAGATCCATGGGCAGACGGTTTATTACACACTTCACATCTCACAAGCACAGAACAGAATGAATGAATTCAACAAGCTCTCCTCTCTCCTCTCAAATCCTCTTCACACGTTTCATGGAGTTTTCCTCTCACACAGCATGACATCTACATCACACAGCATTCAACCCCGTATGCCTCTGACTCCTTCCTGCTATATCTCCAGGAACTCTCTGGGCATTGTTCTCCCATGTTTATTCCTTGTCTCTTTCTAAGATGCTGCATAACCACCTCCTACACTCCCCCCCCCCCCCCCCCCAGCGTCTAAGGTAGAACATTAGTCCATACGCTCTCTTGGATTCAGTCTTCTCCCATATCTGTTGTAACTGGGGTTTACCGCCTCCGTGGTGCTGCTGTACCAGTGGGGGGCTGCTGGGAGTGTGTCTGACTGCGGGTGGCCCGTGACGAGTGGGGGGGGGGACTTCACCCTGTCCGTGTGGCTGCTCCGTTGCATCGCTTCCCTGGGGAGCTCTCCGTGGGGGTCTTCCACGCCAAGGGGCCCTGGCCAACAGCACCTGCTCGTCCGCTGCTACAAAGGCGGGTTTAAGTCTGTCTATGCCAATTTTATCCCGCCTATCCCCTAAGTCTAGCACAAAATGCTTATCTCCTGTTTCCAGCACTCTGAACGGTCCATCATAGGGTGGGCGCAATGGAGGGCGGTGGGCGTCGTGTCTGACGAACACAAACTCCGCGTTCTTCAAAGTTTTAGGCACGAAAACATGCGGAAAACAGTGGTGGGGCGGGCCCGGCAGCATGCGTGTGTTTGCGCTACGCTGCAAAAGCTGAGACGGAAAGCTGTCCGGCGCGGGATTATCTGGCAGAAATTCCCCGGGCAGCCATAGGGGCTGCGCAAAAACCAGCTCTGCCGGGGAAGCTTCCAGATCCTCTTTTGGCACGGAGCGCAACCCCAATAAAACCCACGGCAACCTGTCCACCCAATTTGCATCCGTCAGTGAAGCCCTGAGTGCTGCTTTCAGTGATCTATGAAAATGTTCGCATAACCCATTGGCCTGTGGGTTGTATGCAGTTGTGCGATGAATTGTAACACCCAGGCTGCAGGCCATGGCAGACCAGAGTTCAGAAACAAATTGAGGGTCCCTGTCGGACGTAATGTTCGTCGGGACTCCAAAACGCGACACCCATGCTGTTAAAAAAGCGCGTGCTACGTTTGCGGACGTGGTTGCCGCCAGTGGGACTGCTTCTGGCCAGCACGTGGTGCAGTCCACCACTGTCAGGAGGTGCGTGCACCCCTGTGATGGCGGGAGGGGGCCCATGAGGTCCATGTGAATGTGGTCGAACTTCTTAGCCGGTACCCGAAACGGCTCCAAGGGAGCCTTCGTGTGTCTGTGTACCTTGGCTCGTTGGCACGCCACGCAGGCTGCAGCCCACTCTTTTACTTGTTTGCATAGGCTCGGCCACACAAACTTCTCTCCCACCATTTTGACCGACGCGCGCACTCCTGGGTGCGCCAGAGTGTGAATCGACTCAAACACGCGGCGGCGCCACGCGACCGGGACCACCGGACGCGGGCGTCCCGTGGAGACATCGCAGATTTGGGGGGGCATGCTGTCTTGCAGCACCCTGCTCTCCAGCCTTAACCCTGTTGGTCCAGACTGGAGCATGCGCACGTCTGCATCGCTAATCTGCTCCGCGGCCATGGCTGCGTAATCTATCCCCACATAGACCGGGGCCACCACGGCGCGCGAGAGGCAGTCAGCCACCACATTCAGTTTACCCGACACATGCTGAATATCGGTAGCAAACTCTGAGACCACGGCCAGCTGTCTCTGCTGCCGGCCCGACCACAGTTCTGAAACCTTGGCCATTGCGAACGTTAGTGGCTTGTGATCCACGAACGCAGTGAAGCTGCGTCCTTCCAGCCAGAACTGGAAGTGGCGTATGGCCAGGTGGAGAGCCAGCAACTCCCTGTCGAACGCGTTGTATTTACGTTCGCTGTCGTGCAAAGTTCTGCTGAAAAAAGCTAGCGGCTGCCAAGCCCCGGCAATGCGCTGCTCTACGACAGCCCCTATGGCCACGTCTGAAGCGTCGGTGGTGAGCGCTATCCGGGCCTCCGGGTCCGGATGCGCCAGCAGTGCGGCGGTTGCCAGGGCTGCTTTAACCTCCGAGAACGCCCGCTCTCGCTCCGGGGTCCATTCGACTCCATCCGTGGGTTTCTGTCTCTTGAGCGCGGCGTAAAATTGTTGCATGAGCTACGCCGTGCGGGGAAGGAAACGGTTATAAAAGTTCACCATCCCCAAAAATCCCTGCAGCACCCTGACCGTCTGAGGCCGGGGAAAATCCGCCACGGCGCGCACTTTGTCAGGCAGCGGGATCGCTCCTTCCGGCGAGACACGGTGCCCCAAAAAATCAGTCTCCGTCACGCTGAACTGGCATTTCGCCGAGTTGATTATTAACTCGTGCTCCTC
This sequence comes from Pholidichthys leucotaenia, assembly GCA_020510985.1. Classification (NCBI taxonomy): domain Eukaryota; kingdom Metazoa; phylum Chordata; class Actinopteri; order Cichliformes; family Pholidichthyidae; genus Pholidichthys; species Pholidichthys leucotaenia. The sequence goes on along the minus strand of CM035847.1, from coordinate 41,549,478 downwards.
CAACCTCCGGAAAACCGTCCTGAGGTGGGTTCCATGTTCGTCTTCAGACGCACTGGCTACCAGGATATCTTCCAGGTAGACAAACACAAACGGGAGATCGCGCAGCACTGCATCCATCATGCGCTGGAACGTCTGTGCCACCCCTTTTAACCCGAATGGCATGCGCAGGAACTCGAATAAACCGAAAGGAGTTATTACCGCTGTTTTGGGTACGTCCTCAGCGCACACTGGGACTTGATGGTAACGGCGGACCAGGTCTATTTTGGAAAAAATGCGTCCTCCGGCGAGGTGGACGGAAAAATCCTGTATGTGGGGAATCAGGTAGCGGTCGTGTGCTGCGGCGTTGTTCAACCTGCAGAAATCACCGCACGGTCGCCATGATCCCTCAGCCTTAGGGACCATGTATTGCGGGGATGCCCATGGGCTGTTCGAACGCCTGATGATGCCCAACCTTTCCAGGTTGGCGAACTCCTCACGCGCTATGGCCAGTTTAGCTGCGTCCAAGCACCGAGGTCTTGCAAAAACGGGCAGCCCGGTGGTGGTGATAAAGTGCTCCACCCCGTGTTTAGCGATGGCCGCCGAAAACGTCAGGACGGTGAATGCTGGGAACTGAGTGAGCAGTGCGTGGAACTTACCGCCTGGAGCTGTGACGTTGGCTTGTGCTGTTGGCTGGGTCACTCGAGCTATACAGGTGAGAGAGTCAAAGGACAGTGCATTAACCAGGCGCCTGTTAGCAACATCAACCAGTAAACCCTGTGCACACAGAAAATCAGCCCCCAGGATATGGTAATTCAGTGCTGCTACGACAAAAGTCCACTCGTATGTACGGCTGTGTAGAGATAAGATCAGTGTCCTCTCACCAAAGGTCTTAATTTCCGAGCCGTTTGCTGCCAACATCACGGGGCCGCGAGGTCCTGCCAGCCGGTTGGCCTAGGTTGGCAGGATGAAGCTCTTCTGGGCTCCGGTGTCCACGAGGAAACGCCTCCCCGAGCGCGTGTCCGTCATGTAGAGCAGCTTGTTCTCTTCACCAAGGGTCGCAGCTGCTACCGACCGCCGGCCTCGGCGTTTTCCCAAGCGCTAGAATTGGTACAGCGGTGCACATCTGCGTGTGTTCTCTCCGAAGCGGCGGTGGGAGAAACAGAGCGTGTCTCTCTGGCGCTCCTTGGCCCCCGCTGCTGCTACCATCGGTGGCTCCTCGCCTCCTCTGGTCGCCTCGCTGGGCTCTGCCGCTGTCGCGTTGACTGTGATCTCCCTGGTGGTGAGGATGATCCTGTCTGCCTCCTGGGCTAGCGCACGGTAGTCACGCGCGGCCAGCAACGGCAAATTGGCCAGGACCGCTCTCGCCACTGTTGGAAGGTTCCGGAGGAAGAGGTGGGCAAACAGAAAGTGCCTGTCGTCCGTGCCCATTAATGCCAGCATCTTCTCCATCAGGTCGGCGGCCGAACCATCTTCTAACTCGGTCTGTCTCAGGAGCCTCTCCGCTCTCTCACATTCCGAGAGCGTGTAGCGCCGGGTGAGCGCAGCCTTGAGCGCCTCATATTTGTTGCGGGCTGGCGGCTGATCGAGCAGGCTCACTACCTGCTGAGCTGTGCGGGCGTCCAGCGCTGCGACCACATGGTAGAATCTGGTGTCATCTGCCGTTACTTCCCGAAGGGCGAACTGGGCCTCGGTGTGGTGGAACCAAGAGCGCAGGTTGTGCTGCCAGAAATCCGGTAGCTTGACTGAAACCGCACAAGCGTGGCTGGGGGTTCCAGTCCGGGCTGTCTGTGGGATGGCTGCTGCCTCGCTGGGGCTTCCCGGCCGGGCCGGCTCTGGGGTTCTTGCCTCGTGTTCCATAATACGACTTGGGTCACCAGTGTGGAGTGTGTCAAATAAGAGGCAGATCCATGGGCAGACGGTTTATTACACACTTCACATCTCACAAGCACAGAACAGAATGAATGAATTCAACAAGCTCTCCTCTCTCCCCTCAAATCCTCTTCACACGTTTCCTGGAGTTTTCCTCTCACACAGCATGACATCTACATCACACAGCATTCAACCCCCTATGCCTCTGACTCCTTTCTGCTATATCTCCAGGAACTCTCTGGGCATTGTTCTCCCATGTTTATTCCTTGTCTCTGTCTAAGATGCTGCATAACCCCCTCCTATAAGTCAACTACCGTATTTTTTGGACTATGAGGCACACTTAAAATCCTTTAATTTTCTCAAAAATCGACAGTGTGCTTTATAATCCGGTGCGCCTTATGTATTAATTCTGGTTGTGCTTACTGACCTCGAACCGATTTTATGTGGTACACGGCACTCAAAAATCTGTCAAAAATGTTTTAGTATGACTTTGGTAAGTTACGAAGCCGAACCGCTTGATGGATTGTCGGAGTATTACGGTAGTCAGGAGCCTCATGGAGTAATATGTGCTTCAACATAATGGCCGGATGGCTTTTTCCACAAATCTCCATCCCTATTGATCTGCCACTCCATGCGCGCCCATCTCACCGATACTGTCAAAACCCAAGTGAAGCAAACTAATTGGGAGCTTGCCATCATTCCGGGTGGATTAACCAAAGAACTCCAACCGCTATATTGGTGTCAACAGGTTGTTCAAAGTTAAATTGCTAGCGAGTTACGCCACTATCTGCCAATGGATCATGGATCGAAACTGCTCCTGTTTAGCTGTAATTAATATTCAAAAATGATATTTTCGGGACGAAAGAATTCAAGCGCCCCAGCATTTGTTTGCATTGTTTACTTCTCGGGGCTGCTGCCGGAGACTGAGCCGTATCGATTACTGAGCGAGTATCCTGGCGATGTAAACAGCCACGGACCAAAAACATACATTTGCTCGTGGAACAGGTCATTCACACTCACAGACAATCGCACTATATGTGTCTATAATGACTATAGACAGGATTTTCTTTCCATGCACGCAAAAAAAAAATTAAAAAAAAAAAAATTCCTAGATCCGACTACCTCACGAGGTAGTCGATACCCAAAAGCTGATGGTGTATAGAACACGTATATTAGGATTTGTATGTGAAATTTCGGCATCGAAACTGCTCCCGTAGCTAAACGGGAGCAGTAAATACGGCTGTAAATACGTATTTACGGCTATAAATACGGCTCGCGAGAGCGAGCCCTATCGATTACCAAGCGAGTACCGAACGAGTATTCTGGCCAATATGGCGATGAACAGACACGGACTAAAAACGTTCCGCCTGCTCAAGGAACAGGTCATTCACACTCGCAGACAATAGCGCTATATCCTGTTTGTCGACTTCAGCTCAGCGTTCAACACCATCATCCCAGGCATTCTTCATCAGAAACTCCTCCAGCTCAAGGTGCCCCCCTCCACCTGCCAGTGGATCTCCAGCTTTCTGACTGACAGGTGGCAACAGGTGAAGCTAGGGAGATTTACATCCAGCTCCCGAAAAATTAGTACTGGCACCCCCAAGGATGTGTCCTTTCCCCACTGCTCTTCTCCCTCTACTCCAACGACTGCACCTCAGAGGACCCTTCGGTGAAGCTCCTGAAGTTTGCGGACGACACCACAGTCATCGGTTTGATCCGGGATGATGATGAGTCTGCATACAGGGGGAAGGTGGAGCAGCTGATCCTCTGGTGCAGCCAGAACCATCTTGAACTTAACCCAGCCAAAACGGTGGAGATGACTGTGGATTTCAGGCGACACCCCCCTTCATTCCCCCCACTCACCATCCTCAACAGCACAGTGTCCACTGTGGACTCCTTCAAGTTTCTGGGTACCACAATCTCCCGGAACCTGAAGTGGTCCTCCCATATAGACACTGTCCGGAAAAAGGCCCAGCAGAGGTTGTTTTTTCTGCGTCAGCTCAAGAAGTTTGATTTGCCTCAGGAGCTGCTGGTTGTCTTCTACACCGCCATCATCCAATCTGTCCTCTGCTTTTCCATCACTGTCTGGTTTGGATCTGCCACTAAACAGGACAAGACCAGACTGCAGCGGATCATTAAGTCTGCGGAGAGGATCATTGGTACCGACCTACCCTCCATTGAGAACTTATATCGGTCCATAACCAGGAAACGGGCGGGAAACATCTGTGCTGACCCATCACACCCCGGCCACAAACTGTTTGAACTTCTATCTTCTGGTCGTCGTTACAGATCACTGAAGGTCAAAACCACCCGTCACAGGAACAGTTTCTTTCCTCAAGCCATCACTCTGATGAACTCCTAACATTCACCTAGTCCTACCTGTTGCTGTACTCATGACTTTTCATCCATTATTACATTGCACATAACTCTCACACTGCTTTTTACTTCATTCACATTATATCACTGAATCTGAGTTCACATTGAAATACTGTGTGACTGTATATTTTTTCATATATTTCTGCAAAGTGTGGTTAGTCTGAGTAAATAACTGCATATATTCCTGTATATATTTGCATCCTTTTATAGAAACGTGGACAGACTGTAATTTACTGTACATACTCTGTTGTCATTGAATCCTTATTTAAATCCTCCACCTGAACAATGAGAGCAAGTTTTTAGCCAAAGTCAAATTCCTTGTGTGTGTTGTGCATACTTGGCCAATAAAGCTGATTCTGATTCTGATTCTGATTCTGATATATGTGTCTATAATGACTAGAGATAGGATTTTCTTTCCATGCACGCAATTTTTTTTTTCCAGGCTCCGACTACCTCGCTTTAATGCACCTTATAATCCGATGCGCCTTATGTATGAAATTAGACCATCAAATAGACCGTTCATTGATAGTGCGCCTTATAATCCGGTGCGCCTTATAGTCCCAAAAATATGGTAATTTAAATTAGTAGTCAATTAATTCATAACTCAGCAGTCCTTTTCAATGGGAGCTTATTCTGTGAAATGTTGTGGCTCTGCCATCCAGGCAGGGTCACCCACTGCCGCATTTCAACCAAAAAGCAGTAGAAGATGCGAAACCCTTCCGGATTACGTCGGAGAGCAACAACAAGTTCCAATGGCACGTTCCATTGTCCACCCGTCAAATCAACAGGGTGTAGAAATGGACTACAGCAGGCTTGCCCGAGCGCAAAAACCTATCCCCGCTGCCTCCCTTCAACCTGCTGAAGACAAGATTCAAGTTGCCACTGAGGTAAAAGACAACAGACGGAGCCCAGATGGTACTGGGTTTGCCTGGATTGTCGGGGTACTGTGATAATGCTTAACATGCAACAGATGAGGCAGCTCACAATTTTTTTTCGTGTTAAAACAATCTACCAGTGCATCTCAGTAAGTAAGAGTGTGAACGTTTTTTGTTTTTTTTTAATATAACTAAAAAAGATCAATTTTATATCGGTAGTAGTTTTTAAAATAAATAAAACATCATCATATTTGTAATTTACTGAGATGTACCACCACATTTTATACATTATACAGTGCAAAATTTGTTAAACTACAAAAAATGCCATTGTCTGTAGTAAAAAAAAATGCAAATGGTACAATAAATTATTGAGGAATGTAATATTTATGTTTATTCAATTAATTGTTTATCGATCGATAAGTTTAATCATTTATCAGTTACTTAATTAATTGATAACTTGCATCCCTTGTTTCTGTGAAATATTCCTTGTCAGATTATGAGCTTCTTAATGAATCAGCAAAGCTTCAGCGGTTTTCTGTTTGTATAGACAGCTGGAGGATGGGAAATACTTAAGTAGCGAGGTACTTATGTATGGACATACCTGGGTAAAAAATGAGGCCAGATGATAGTTGGGGAACACAGCTTTATTGAACTATTTACAGGAGCAGTCACATGATGTGCACCAGCAGGAGGCATCCGGCTGAGACCATAAGATGGATTTACTGCCCTTCCATCGAGCTTCCTAGTTGTCGACTGGTAGACAGCAAGCTAACACATGTGGTGCAGGCTTCAATGATGACAAGATGTCTCCTTTTATCTTGTTTATTGTCAACACCACAAGGAACTTAACGTGATGCACATTTGTTCTTACATTTGTTTTACATTTGTAACTTCGTTCTTATTTTGTGTAAAACTGAAACAAAATTAAACATATACAGTATATGCCATTAATAATATGGTCACTGTGTCTAGCTTAGCACAAGTCAGCATTAACCCTTTGAGTGTGTATGGTGCAGAACTGCGACATACCCCCTAGTGGTCAAGAGTGGCAAATGTTTTTTTTGTCAATACAATAGTTCAGATTTCCAAAGCTATAACTTGAAAGTGGTAAGAGATAATGACTTACTGTCAATTAGAAAGATGTAGAATATGATCCAAAGTTTCAGACAGGAATAAATTTGTACATGTAATTTGCATAATGTCGCGGCACCTCTTTAAAAACCATAACTCAGTCAAAACTGGACTTTGGACATATTTACACAAAAAATGGTTCAGTCTTTTGGCACCGTTTTTTGTACAGAGGTACCTCATCATCTTATCTTCAAAGTATATGAACAAGAAATCAGTACATTAAAAAAAAAAAAAAAACGAAATTTCTCACTTACTTTTGACAAAGTCAGAGTGAGAAGGCAGGCACAGTGCCGCACTCTGCCACTAGGGGCACGCAAATTCTCACACTCAAAGGGTTAACTCTGACCTAGCTTGTTCCCATTGTTAACACTGTTAGCAACGAACTAAAAGGTAACTTAAAATGCACAAATGTAACTGTGCAGTTCTCATTATAATTATTCATTCATTCATCTTCCGCTTAATCCTTTTTGGGTCGCGGGGGGGCTGGAGCCTAACCCAGCACCTTTGGGCGAGCGGCAGGGTACACCCTGGACAGATCGCCAGTCCATCGCAGGGCCAACACAGAGAGACAGACAACCATTCACTCTCACAGTCATACCTAAGGACAATTTTAGAATCCCCAGTTTGATGCCAATTAACCTAACTTGCATGTTTTTGGCATGTGGGAGGAAACTGGACAAATCCCGGAGTAAACCCACACAGAAACGGGGAGAACATGCAAACTCCACACAGATCACTGTTGGTCAACATTCTCAAATTATATAGCATACTCATGGACTAATGATGTCCAAGGCGACAATAGTTAAAACAACATTCATAGCGTTTACACATCGGACTGATCCTCAAACCACTCTTTCACTATATGGTTCACTGCGCACGTGCAACACTGTGTGTATCAGCTGAAAACAATACTTTCATAAAACCACTAGAGGGCACAAAGCTCACTTACATGAAACAATGTAACGAGAACTACTCAACTCAAATTATAAAGGAAGAATACTCCCCGTCTAGTGCAATAATATTGTATGTCACTGTTACGTGTGGCCCTCGCGAGCCACACAAAGAGAGCCGAGGGCGAGCCAGTGAGTTGCGATGTTTTATTAATAATAGGGAACAGGGGATAAGGAACACGGCCTCGTGGGCCAAAAGGCACGAATACTCATACAATTGTACACTCACAAGTAATGCAGAATGACGAGTAGAGGACTGGCGCCGGGCGTAGGGGTTCCAGCCTTCAGTGTGCTAAGTCGCAGCCCCGAATGATCGGAGCTGCTCCTTCTTATACTCATTAGCAGTGCCTCAGCTGATGAAAGTTAATTGGACTCCAGCCATCCCATAACTGACAGCTGGGAGCCCGCTGAGACGCTGTTACAGAGAGAACAGGGCTGAGGGAATATGGTCTGAGTGCCGGATGACACGGCGTCTCATCCCACGTGACAGTCACCATCTGCCAACAGCAAAACCATTTCTGTAATTGGTCTCAGAAACCAGGTTTTGATACTTTTGGCATTCTGTATGTGTGTGTGTGTGTGTGGGGGGGGGGGGTGCCAAGTCCTGCTGGAAAATGAAATCAGCTTCTGATTTCATTTTCCAAGATGGTGCCCACATTTTCATTTTCCATGATCCAAGATGGCGCCCACAGTGGTCGCCATGGTGCTTCGCTGCGCTTTTTTTTTGTTTGTTTTTGTTCGTCAGTTGTGTGTCTGCCTGCTCTTACACCCGTGAAGAGCTACTAAATATCAGGACGTTCACTCCCACGGACCTACTCACAGTTTTTTTGGCTCCTGCCGCCGATCTGGTTCACTTTTTAGCCCAAAAAGTGAGACGGCGAAAGAGAGGAAGATGAGCGGGCGCCCTGGTGCGGCTTCGCAGGAGAGGCATGCGCAGGGCTTTGCCTGGGATCTTTCTGTCCAACGTCAACTCACTTTATAACAAGGTAGATGAACTGAGACTGCTGGTGCGATTTAAGGACCTCTCCACCTCGTGTGCCCTCTGCTTCACTGAGACCTGGCTCAAGGAAAAGACACCGGACTGCACGCTCCTCCTCGAGGGATTTCAGCTGTTTCATGCAGACCACGACACGGGGCTCTCTGGAAAGACCACAGGCGGAGGAGTTTGCTTCTACATCAACAGCAGCTGGTGCTCCGATGTAACTGTGATCTCCCAACACTGTTCTCCCGCTCTGGAATATTTATTCATCAACTGCAAGCCATTTTATTCCCCGCGTGAGTTTGCTTCATTCATCCTGGCCGCTGTTTACTTCCCCACCGACGCGGACGTGCGCGAGGCTCAGCGCGTGCTCGCGGATCACATTCAGCAAGCGGAGCGGACTTTCCCGGACTCTCTGGTTATTGTGGTTGGCGACTTTAACCAGAGCAACCTGAGCCACGAACTCCCCCGGTACAAACAGTTTATCAAATGCCCCACCAGAGGAGAGAACACGCTGGATCACTGTTACACTACAGTTAAGGACGCGTATCACACTGTTCCCCGCACTGCGCTCAGACTATCTGATCACGTGATGGTCCACCTGATTCCCACATACAGACAGAGACTGAAGCTCACAAAATCTGTTGTGAGCACTACGAGGAAATGGACCAGTGAAGCTGTGGAGGAGCTGCGCACGTGCTTGGAAATAACTGACTGGGACATGTTTAAAGGAGCTACACATGATCTGGATGAGTACACGGAAACTGTGACCTTATATATCCACTTTTGTGAGGAGAGCATTCTTCCATCGCGCACCAGGGTGAGTTACTCCAACGACAAGCCCTGGTTCACAGCTAAGCTCAGACAGATCAGGAAGGAGAAGGAAGCAGCGTTGAAAAGTGGAGACAGGGACTGCTACAGGGAGGTCAAATACCGGTTTAGCAGAGAGCTGAGTAGAGCTAAATCTGTGTATTCTAAGAGACTCCAGCAGCAGTTCACTGCTAACGACTCTGCTTCTGTGTGGAGAGGACTGAGGCAAATCACCAACTATCGGCCTCAGGCTTCTAAGGGACAGGATGACAAAGCCCTTTGTCAAAGACTGTCCCAACACTATGCCCGTTTTGACACCTCATCAGCTGTGTCCAACTCCCCCCTCCCCCCAGCGCCACTGGCTCCATGGTCCCCACTTCATCAAAGGCGGCCCCCCCCTCCTCCCCCCTGCCCTTGCCATCAGTGAGCACGACGTGCACAGACAGTTCTCCAGACTGAACCCGCGCAAGGCCCCCGGTCCGGATGGCGTGTCTCCCTCCACCCTGAGACACTGTGCAGAGGAGCTGACTCCTGTCTTCACAGACATTTTTAACACCTCCCTGAAGTCATGCCACGTGCCGGCCTGCCTCAAAACCTCTACCATCGTCCCTGTCCCCAAGAAGCCACGGATCACTGGACTTAACGACTACAGACCTGTAGCGCTCACCTCTGTAGTCATGAAGTCCTTTGAGCGCCTGGTCCTGCCCCACCTCAAGACCATCACCACTCCCCTCCTGAACCCGCTGCAGTTCGCCTACAGAGCCAACAGGTCTGTGGACGACGCAGTCAACCTGGCCCTCCACTCCATCCTGCAGCACCTGGACTCCCCGGGAACCTACATCAGGATCCTGTTTGTGGACTTCAGCTCTGCATTCAACACCATCCGCCCCGCTCTGCTCCAGGACAAGCTGTCCCTGCTCAATGTGCCTGACTCCCTCTGCAGGTGGATCACCGACTTTCTGACAGACCGGAGGCAGCATGTGCGGCTGGGAAAGACTGTCTCAGACCCTGTTAGCATCAGCACCGGATCATCCCAGGGCTGTGTACTTTCCCCCCTGCTCTTCTCCCTGTACACCAACTCCTGCACCTCCAGCCACGAGTCTGTCAAGCTGATCAAGTTTGCGGATGACACCACCCTCATCGGGCTCATCTCCAACGGCGACGAGTCCGTCTACAGGAGAGAGGTGGCCCAGCTGGTGTCCTGGTGCAGCCACAACAACCTGCAGCTGAACACTGTGAAGACAGTGGAGATGATCGTGGACTTCAGAAAAGTCACAGCCCCTCTGTCCCCCCCTTACCCTCACAGACTCTCCCATCACCACTGCAGATTCCTTCCGCTTCCTGGGCACCACCATCACCCAGGACCTCAAGTGGGAGCCAACCATCAACTCCCTCATCAAAAGGACCCAGCAGAGGATGTTGTTCCTGCGGCAGCTGAGGAAGCTCAAGCTACCCACCAAGATGTTGGTGCAGTTCTACACGGCCATCATTGAGTCCATCCTCACCACCTCCATCACCGTGTGGTACGCAGGAGCCACCGCCAGGGACAGACTAAGACTGCAGCGTGTTGTGCGCACTGCTGAGAAGGTGATCGGCTGCAAGCTCCCATCCCTCCAGGACCTGTACATCTCCAGGACCCGGAGGCGTGCAGGTCGGATCATAGCCGATCCTTCACACCCTGGACACGCACTGTTTGCCCCCCTCCCCTCAGGCAGAAGACTTCGGTCCATTCAGACTAAAACCTCCCACTACATGAACATCTTCTTCCCCTCTGCCATCAGACTGCTGAACACTAAGTGACTTATTAGACTCTCGTGCACTACGTACAGCAGCTCAACCGGACTCATGACAATTATCACTGTTTTCTTTTTGCACTACCGACTGCACTATGTGGAACTCCACAATATCTGCTGCTTGTTAATATATTTAAAAATTGCATATATTAGTATTACTTATTCATATTCTACCTTTTATTGCATGCATATTTTTTTTATCTTTAGTGCTACTCCATGTTTAATGTTGCAGCATTGCACCGAGACAAATTCCTAGTTTGTGTACTACATGAGCAATGGCAATAAATCTCATTCTGATTCTGATTCTGATTCTCCATAAAGCTTGTCAGCAGAGGGAAGCATGATGTGCTCTAAAGTTTCCTGGTAGACGACTGTGCTGACTTTAATCTTAATAAAACACAGTGGACAAACACCAGCAGACGGCCTCTGTTCAGATAAAAGTAAATTTTGCATTTCATTTGGAAATCAAAGTCCCAGGGTCTGGAGAAAGAGTGGAGAGGTACAAAATCTAAGTTGCTTGATATTTAGTGTGAAGTTTCCACAGTCAGTGATGATTTGAGGAACCATGTCATCTGCTGGTGTTGGTGCACTGTGTTTTATCAAGACCAATGTCAGTGCAGTCATCTACCAGGAAATTTTAGAGCACTTCATGCTTCCCTCTGCTGACAAGCTTTATGGAGAAGCTGATTTAATTTTCCAGCAGCACTTGGCACCCCCCACACTGACAAAAGTATCAAAACCTGGTTTAATGACCATGGCGTCACTGTGTTTGATTGGCCAGCAAACTCTCCTGACCTAAACCCCATAGAGAATCTATGGAGTATTGTCAAGAGGAAGATGAGAGACGTCAGACCCAACAATGCAGACGAGCTGAAGGTCACTATCAAAGCAACGTGGACCTTCATAACACCTCAGCAGTACCACAGGCAGAACACCTCCATGCCACGCCACTTTGATACAGTAATTAATCCAAAAGGAGCCCCAACCAAGTATTGAGTGTGTACATGGACATACTTTTCAGTTGGCCAACATTTCTATTAAAAAATATTTTTTTTAAAATTAATTGTATGTAATATTCTAATTTTCTGAGAAAGTGAATCTGGGGTTTTCATGGGCTGTAAGTCATAATCATAAAAATTAAAATAAATAAACTCTTGAAATATATCACTCTCTGTGTAATGACTCTATAAAATATAGAAGTTTATTTATTTTTTTTAATTGAATTACCTAAATAAATCAACTTTTTGTTGAGATTCTAATTTACTGAGATGCACTTGTAAGTCCTTCAAGTCCTTTGCTCTTTCACTTGCTGGAAAGGCTTCCATGACTCTGTAGTCATTAGATGCTATTTTGTGCAATTTAAGATTGGATTGTGCTAACATCTTTTGTGCATTTGTCAGGATGTCAACAGCTTCCTCTGGTGTGGCTGCGGACGCTAATCCATCATCTACATAGAAATGTCTCGTTATGAACTCTGTTGTGTCAGGTCCACGCTCTTTCTCACCTTCAGTTACAGCATGTCTCATGCAGTAAATAGCTATGGCTGAAGAAGGGCTATTACCGAACACGTGCACTTGCATTCTGTAGTCTCTTACTTCTTTGCTGAGATTATTGTCCCCATACCATAGAAACCTGAGGTAGTCTCTATGATCCTCTCTGACCACAAAACAGTAAAACATTCAATTCAATTCAATTCAACTTTATTTATATAGCGCCATTTCACAACAACAGTCATCTCATAGCACTATCAACTGTAGGGGGGACCCCCACAGTTGCAGAAAGACCCCAGCAATCAGGCGATCCCCTGTGAGCAAGCACTTGGCGACGGTGGAGAGGAAAAACTCCCTTTTAACAGGAAGAAACCTCCAGCAGAACCAGGCTCAGGGAGGGGCAGTCATCTGCTGCGACTGGCTGGGGGGTGAGGGGATAGAGAAGAAGAAAAGAACAGACATGTAGAGAGCAAACAGCACGATGGGGACTCAATCTATGGGAGAGAACAAACAAATGTTAATGACCAGCAAAAAAAAAATATTTCATAGGGAGTGAGGAAAGGAGTGAGGCCCAGTGCATTACTGGAGGTCCCCCGGCTGACTAAACCTATTAGCAGCATAACTAAGGGAGGGTTCAGAAACACATGATCCCTCCCTAATTGTAGGCTAGATCAAAAAGGTAGGTTTTAGCGCTATTCTTAAAAACAGAGATCGAGTCTGACTCCCGAATCCAGATTGGCAGCTGATTCCACAGGAGAGGAGCTTGATAACTGAAGGCCCTGCCTCCCATTGTACTTTTGGAGATTCTAGGTATTACAAGTAATCCTGCATTTTGAGAGCGTAGTGCTCTGTTAGGATAATACGGTAGTATCAGATCTTTTAAATAAAAAGGAGCCTGATTGTTAAGAGCTTTGTAAGTGAGAAGAACGTTTTTAAACTTAATTCTAAACTCTATGGGAAGCCAATGAAGGGAGGCCAGAACCGGAGAGATATGATCTCTCTTTCTAGTACCTGTTAAAACTCTTGCTGCAGCATTTTGGATCAGCTGAAGACTTTTTAAAGATGTTTTAGGACAGCCTGATAATAAAGAATTACAATAATCTAATCTCGAGCTAACAAAAGCGTGGATCAGCTTCTCAGCATCACTCTGAGACAAGATGCTCCTAATCTTGGCAATATTACGCAAATGATAGAAGGCAGTCTTAGAAACAAATTTAATATATGAATTGAAGGACAAATCCTGATCAAAAATAACTCCAAGGTTCCTCACAGAGCTATTAAGAGAAAGAGTAACTGCGTCCAAACTGAAAGTTTGATTTGGAAAGGAATTTCTAAGGTTTTTTGGACCAACAAGAATGACTTCAGTCTTATCTGAATTTAATAGCAGGAAATTACAAGTCATCCAAGCTTTGATTTCCTTAAGACAGGCTTCTAACTTGGCTAATTGATTACGG